>JAVJIF010007080.1:0-88783 GCA_038442645.1 Agave tequilana
AAAAGCAATGTGAAAGCGAAATCCAGAAATTCAACTTCGATTATAAGCTAAAAATACTGAAATCGACCAGTGATCGTCGACACCGATTTTGAAGATTTTATAAATTAATTCGGAAAAATTTCAAAAAATTATAAAAAATCTAGAATATTGAAAATGATGTTTAAAACTGAAATCAATCAAATCTGACTACCGGAAAGATCAAATCGAGTAATACACTAGGATCGGGTCCCAGTTCAGATTAGGGCTGACTCCAAGTCCACAAATCTGATTCCAATGCAAAACAATCACATAATTAATCATAAAACAAAACAAATACGGGAAGTAAATTGAAAAATATGATCGAAAAATCTGAATACGTATCTAAGTATATATCCCGAGAACGGAGTGTTACACTGTATAAGCGTGTCTATTCTGGAGGTTGGGTCTGTGAGCTGTATTAGGACTCTACCTCATATTTCCCCTATAAATAGAGGGGTAAAGCCAGAGGGTACGAGAGATCGAAGAAGATCAAAGTTTAGGGTTTTCTTTAGTTCTTTTTCTTTCCGAATTTAAGTGTAATTTTTAGCTTTTAAGTTTGAAAAAAAAGGATTTGTAAAGAAAGAAAAAAGCTCTTGTATTTGGATCGTGACAATTAAACTAAAGGTTCTTTAGTCTTTTCATCTCCTTTTATTTAGTTGCTTTAATATTTTAATTGTTTTTATAGCTTTGTTATTTCATGCAATCATATTCATATAATATGCTTAGTTTAGATTATACCATGAGTAACTAAATCCTCTTTTTATGACTTGCTAATATCACCACCATGAACCTATAGTATTAAATAAATAACTCAATTAAATTTTATGCATGCTTAAACCCTAGATTTATCTTGAAGGTATATGATGATAGTAATTAGGTCAACCATATGTTAGTACTTTTTAACTATTTTTCTTAACCTATGCTTGACAATTGTCTTGATATTTTAATGTTAAATTTCAACTAGTACTATTCAAATTAAAATCTTATTATTTGTCTTATGTGTTTTACTTGAATCCTAGGGTAGATTATCATGTTTAGGGTTTAGCGTGAAGGTAATCTCTAGTTGATATTATTTGTTAATGGTGGTAGACTATTAGCAAATTGTGATCCTTCTTTACATTGATCAAGATCAAACACTTTTTCAACCTAATCTTCTTTAAGTTTCTTCAAACAAAAGAAGAAAGTGTAAGGAACAACAATACCGAAACGCTTCTATCGCATCTCTCCCTGAGGTTCGACCCATACAGCCCTTACTACACGATTAAATTGTGAAGATTCAGAGTCAACACAAATCAGATAAACACTTGCCATATTCTCTGTATTTTCTCGCAATCAATAAGCACGCGGTGTTGTTTCCAAACGAGGATAGTCCGATTAAAGATACCTACAAACTTTTGGCCTCCGAGTGGGGAAAATCCCAACAACAGAGTTGAATTCACAACAGCTTCCGAGTGGGATAAATCTCATCGACTGAGTTATGATCCTGACTCTGAGAGGGAAAAATCCCTGCTGCAAAGTAAGGATTCCGAGCAAGGGTGGAACCCACAACGCAGTGAGCCCGTAAGCTAGAGTCTGCGTTGTTGTCTCCAAGTGGGGGAATCCCGTCAACAGGAGCTACAAATTTTCGGAGGAAGGATAATGCGCACACAAGCACACAATGGAACATCTTATATTAAATGTAGATGCAACAAAATAAAGTAATAAAAGGCTAATATGAATTTGACAGAAAATTATGTATACTCAGCTTCTAATCACACGAAACTAGTACGTCGATGGGATAATCCAAATAAGGAAACCCTTGTGTATAAGCCATGTGTCTCGCGTAGTTATAGGTTGTACATACACAATCCATAAAATAAACAGATTGGGCTAATAAGACTGCGTATACTCAGCTTCTAATTACATGAAACTAGTAGATCGAGGGGATAATCCAAACAAGAAAATTCTCATTTACATACGATATGTCTCGTGCAACTATAAGCTAAACATACATAATCTGTGTTATCACGGGATGAGCAATTCATCCAAGCATATTCAAAAGTTGTGTTCGGATAATGCCTGAATGATCGTACTTTTCCGGAATGCTTGATTTCTCTAACCTCTAAATCACATGAAACTAGTACGTCAAGGAGATAATCCAACAAAAAAAAAACACTCATGCATATACCATGTTTCGTGTAATTATAGGTTCTCCGAAATATTTACCTGCAAATTTAAAAAGGGTTCTAAAGTGGGGTGTGACCCATCGACATATTAGATGCGTCTACCGAGTGGGGGTAAGACCCACAATAAAGTGACGATCCGGACCTCCGAGTGTGGGGAATCTCAGCAGCGGACTTGGGCTCATGGTTGCTTCCGAGTGGAGGTTTTGCCCCATCAGTGGAGCTGTGGACTTGGTAAGGATCTGAAGAGGGGGTGCGATCTATTGACAGATTGGATGCATCTACTCCGAGCAGAGGTAGGACCCACAGCAGAGTGACAATCTGGCTTGGACCTAACAGAAGGAAAGTACCAGGAGTTCATGGGGAGCCATATGCAAGTGTTTGTGTTCCGAGTAAGGGAATCCCAGAGCGGAACATTAAACAGGGGCTCTAAGAGGGGAGAATCCCTGAATCAGAGTAGGGATTCTGAGCGGGAGTAGGACACACAACAAAGGTTTTCGACTCCCATAAGATAGTCGAGAGGAGGGCCCGTAGGCGGTTGCTTGCGTTGCCATCCCCCCGAGCGGGGGTGGAATCCACAACAGAACGTGCAAGCATTGACCTACGAGTAGGGGGATCCCATCAGTGGAGCTGGGTTCGCAGTCATTTTCGAGTGGGGTTAAGACTATTAGCGGTGAACCTCAGTAGGACTCTGAGTGGGAGAATCCCAATAGCAGAGTATACTGAAAAGGTTAAAAGCAAAATATAATTTTATTTGATGATAAAATAAAATACATGAAAATTAAAGTTTATGAGAGAACGGATAGGGGCACTGCCCTGTTAGGGGAGGTAGGATCGGATCACTCGATTGCTTTGTATTGGGTGATCGAGTGTTGTGATTGGGTAAGAAGCGGAGCACTCAACTATCAGAATCCAGAGACTGCTTCGGGTGTGAGGACATATTCCTTGAGGAAGCCAGATGGAGGAGCTCTTTCAGGTACTTTCGAAGGCTCCGGCAATGGATGGTCTTGTGCCCCTTACCGTCATGATAGGAGCAGTACTCTTCTGCTCCAAGAAGTGAAGGATCATACTGAATGGGTCTCGAATGCCTGACCAGATTGATCTTTGATGGTGTTAAAGACTCCGTTGATGGGGAGCCTGAGCGGAGTGAATTGCTCTATCGACTTGTAAGCTCGGAGCAGACTTGCTGAGAGTATCTAGAGCGCTTGTCTCTTGCAGGCAGGTTGCCCCTGATTCCAATCTTGGGCATGGGTGGAGGCTTCGTGCGGAGGCTTCAACTTCCCTCTGGCGTTATCACGCTTCGCGGAGTGATTGGAGGAAGTCCTCAATGTCTCCTCCAACTGGATGTGAAGCTGAGCTCGGGATAGAACCTCGCTCATCTGAGTGACATTGTGCTTCAGGAGATGTTTGTACATGGGATGGAATGAAAATGGATATTTCTAATTTTGTCCACAAGTGTTTAGTCTGTCAGCAAGTGAAAGCAGAACATAAAAAGCCCCAGGATTGCTAGTACCTTTACCAATTCCTGAATGGAAATGGTGTCAAATTGCTATGGATTTTGTTACTGGGCTTCCTCGGACATCCCAAGGACTAGATACAGTCTGGGTAGTGGTGGACAGACTTACTAAATCTGCCCACTTTCTGCCTATCCGGATCAATTATTCAATGGAAAGATTGGCTCAAGTATATATCCGAGAAATAGTTAAACTACATGGAGTACCTGAGTCCATTGTGTCAGATCGGAATCCTAGATTTCAATATAGATTTTGGAGGAGTCTGTCCAAAGCTATGGGCACTAAATTGCAACACAGTACAGCAGCACACCCCCAAACGGATGGACAGTCAGAGAGGACGATTCAAATATTGGAAGATATGTTGAGAACTTGTGTATTAAATTTTGGGGAAAGTTGGGACAACTATTTACCCTTAGTGGAGTTTGCTTATAATAATAGTTATCAGTCCACTATTGGTATGCCTCCATTTGAAGCACTGTATGGTAGAAAATGTAGATCACCAATCTGTTGGGAGGAAGTTAGGGATAGAAGGATATTCGGCCCTGATGTGATTCAAGAAGTTACTGAGAAGATCAAGTTGATTAAGAAAAGGATGAAAGCAGCTCAGAGCATACAGAAAGCTTATGCAGACAACCGCTGCAGGCCACTGGAATTTGAGGTAGGGGATAAAGTTTTTTTGAAGGTATCTCCAATGAAGGGAGTAAGACGTACCGGCAGTAAGAACAAATTAGCTCTTAGATATGTGGGTCCATTTGAAATATTGGATAGAATTGGACCGGTTGCTTATCGTTTGGACTTACCTCCTGCTTTGGAGAGAATGCACAATGTATTTCATGTCTCTCAGCTAAGAAAGTATGTACCTGATCCTGATCACATAATCTCCTATGGATCTCTGCAAATACAAGAAGAAATGTCTTATACGGAAGAGCCAGTGCAAATTCTTGATCGCAAGGAGAAGCAATTGAGAAGCAAAAACATTTCTTTGGTCAAGATTTTATGGAGGAATCAAAACATAAAAGAAGCTACTTGGGAACTGGAAGAGGAGATACGGAAGGACTATCCACATTTGTTCCAAGGTACGTTAAGTTTCGAGGACGAAACTTCTATAAAGAGGGTAGAATGTAACACTTGTCTTAATAAGCACCTTTTTTCTAACATTTTAATGCTTTAGGAAGGTGATGGGGGAATAAGTATTCATGCTAAATACTACACATTATACTATGCCTATTAGTATGTATACACATATGTATGTATGTATAAGAAATGAATACAACCTCATGCTTGTTGACTTTGCCACCATACCCCCTCACCATGCTTGTGGGTACTAGTACCTCATGGAGGGGGAAGGCATGAAGCCTTGCTTATAGGGTAAGGTATAGGAGTAGAGTAATGGGGTTAGGGAGGGACACTTGTCATGTTTTTATGGAAGAGATTGGGCTATAAATAGGAGGGGGATGAAGAGAACAATCACATTTGACAATACCCTCTCTCTCTTCATCCTAACCCCACAAAACTTCTCTCCCCCTTTGCTACAGCAAAAGCAGCAGCAGTAACAGTAAAAAAAGCAGCAGCAGCAAAAACAGCAACTGCAGTCCTCTCTGTTTCCCCCATTTCTTCTTCACAAACACACTCCCTCCCTCTCATCCCCCACAAACTCCCCTTACTTCCATATACAAGAAAAAGGCTCCATTTTCATGTCTTAACTCCTCCAAAAGCCCAATAGAACGAGCTAAAGTGGTGACTAACCTCACCATAAAAAGGAATTTCTTGAAGACAAAGGTGATCTAGAACAACAAGTAAGGGGGAGTGATATTGGTTGAAGGTAAGCAAAACTTTAAGAATCTTACCCCTCTTGTGCTCTTTTAGCTATGAACTAATGATGACATTGTTATGGCCTTGTAGACTCCATCGTAGCGGGAGATCAAGCTTGATAAGGAGTTAACTGCTTCAAAGAGTGAGTAGAACACCCGAACCCTAGTAAAATAGTAGGAGTGTAGAACTTGAGATAAAGTGAGAAATTTTTAAGTTATGAATGGATGTGAAAATGAATGACGATGCTTGTGTATAGTTTATATGCTTTGTGTAAACAATCCTATGTGTTATGTTATGGTTACACCATGTATGCTTACATTATGCATGATCGATACGTTAGTGTGTATGCATAGTAGTCTAACACATGCCTCTTAAAAAGAAATAGTTTTATGAATGAACATCATACTTGACTTCATGCATATATTTGGCTACACATATATTGGAATGATATAACATGTTAGTTATCCTGGAAAAGCTTGCATGTTGTTAGTGATTACTTATTCATAATATTGGCATCATGTAAAGTAGGAATCATGTGAATCCTTTATGTTATTATTGTCTCATGGATCCTTGCATGTGGTTATTGCATGAAGGATATGATATTACATGTTATGATACGTGGTAAACGTATTAGGAAGGGACCGGGTTGACCGGAGGTGACGAAGGGGAGAATAATACGTGGTAAACGTATCGGAGGAAGGGACCGGGTTGAACCGGAGGTGATCGAAGGGGAGATCATGTTTTATATTGATCATGAATGCATGTTGAGATTATATGCATCATATTTCATGTTGATTATGTATGCATGTTGAGATTATATGCATCATATTTCATGTTGATTATGTATGCATGTTGCGATTATGTTCTATGTTGATCATGTATACATGTTGAGATTATATGCATCATATTTCATATTGATTATGTATACATGTTGCGATTATGTTCTATGTTGATCATGTGTGCTAATATGGTTAAGATAGAAATTGTAGGTTAAAACTATAAAGAATTGATATTTCCAGACTCTAAGATAAGTCAACTTACCTAGGCAAATTCACCACTGTTAGTCGACTAGCCATGAGCTAAGTCAACTACGGAAGCGAAAAATGGGTAGACAAGTTGCTAGAAATACCTCTTAGTCGACTATATAAACAATGTAAGTCACTAGCCTCATTTGCAGGAAACAAACAAAGAGGCCGTTTGTTTCGCGTAAAACTCCGTAATTCGTAAATGACTTACTATCCAGTTACAACTACGGCGTTTGTTTGGACCATAATTCGTAAAAGACTTACGTAACTCAACTAACACTCACTTGCAACCCAGTTACCACTCACTTATAGCCCAGTTACAGTTAATTTTGTGGTCATACAAATTTGTAATATTTTTTATATTAATATTAAAATTTTTAAATATTTAACTTTTTAAATATTTATTTGCAGCATTAAAACTTTTAAAATCACCAAATAGTTAATTTTGTGGTCAACTTTTTCACTTACGACTTATACATTACGATAATCAAACACCGTAAAGTACAATACACTTTCCCACTTTACAATTTTATATTACCAACCAAACACCGTAAAATTTACATACATGTAACTCATTTACAATTGTAAAAGACTTTACCAATTACAACTACGAATTACGGCCAGTTACGACAACCAAACAGACCCAAATAGTAGACATATTCTTTTGACCATGACTAGTCGACTATAGGTGATGAATAGTCGACTAGAGCCTATAGTAGTCGACTACACCAGAAAGGGTAGTCGACTAGAACTGGTTATAAGTGACAAACAGAGAGCAGCATACCTTTTTGATCCTTATCTAGTCGACTATAGGTGACGTGTAAGTCGACTAATATATAGTGTAGTCGACTATACAGGTTAGGGTAGTGGACTACATAAGCTGCTGATGGCCAACAGAGAAAATATTTTTGGATCAACCCTAGTCGACTATAGCTTCAATAATTAGTCGACTAACAATGGTATTAGTCGACTATAGGAATGACCTAGTCGACTAATAGGACCTGTTACTGTGTTTGGGTCGGAGCTTCAGCTAATACCTAAACTTTACACATATGGTATAAAAATACGATTGTCAACCTGATGATAAAGTCCAAATAGACCTACTTAATGGATATACATATAATATTGTTTTACTCACTGAGCTGTTGAGCTCACTCTATTCTCATTATCACCTTCAGGTTGGGACAAAGGCAAGGGACCCGCTTAATGGCAACATATGCGGGATAAGTGTCAACGGAGACCTTTCACCCTTTTTGCTTGTTTCTTTTGATATGTATATGGTTGTAGAAAACTATACACTTGTAAATATTGAAATGCTTGGTGCTAGACTCAAAGCCTGTATTATATTTTGTAATAGTAATGTATTAGACTATGTTTTCTTATGAGTTGTCGGACCAATATTTTGGGAAATGCTAAATCAGGTTAAGATTATACATGCCATCAGAGTGGAGATTGATGTAAAGTATAGAACATTCTGATGTTAGTAGAATGGAAGTATTGTATCTTGATGGGTCCCACGCTTGGATAATCTGTGATGATTGTAATCAAAAGGAAAATTTTTACTGGGACCGTTACAATTAGGACCAGTCTTAAACTGACATGCAATTTTGATTTTACTAAGTTTGTCCGACACGCATTGGGCATCAATCAATTTTGGTAAGTTTTGGATAATTTCAATGAGTTTCAAACAAAACATACTAAAACCTACAAAAATTTCAAAAACAAAGAAAAAGATGGAAATTATAATATTAGTAATTAATAATTTCATCTCCCCTCAACTTCTATAGCCATCCTAAAATCCTAATTCCATATTCTTAATTTAATTATAATAATCTGAATTTAACTTTAAATTGGCAACTTTCATATGAATTTGGATTAAGTTTGGGGTTTAAATAGTTGAGTATGAGACGTTCCCTTCTCTTGATTTAACATCCACTTGGTCTACACGTTCCAAAGAATCAAAGATGCCTACGTGATATACCCTAAAACTGAAACCAAAACTTGAAACGAAATATGTAGAAACAAACAAAATTGGTTGAAACCTTTTAATAAAAGAAGGGTCTGAACCCCAAACCCAATTCTCAAACCTAGATTAAAAAATAACCACTAGGACTATAGCACTCTAGCACTCTCCAAAAACAAGGTTTAATTATTCAAATCTCGTGGATGCCACATAGGTTCTCAAATGAGCTCGTGGCTCACAAACAATTCTTATTCAGTTATGTATTTAGCTCAAGTTAGCTTGCTCTAATTGCTTGAATTTACAAACGTGTTGAACTCAAGCTAAGCATGCATGCTTGTGTTCGGCTCGAATAAGGTTGATATGTGATTTCAAATATATTTACCAAATATGTTTACACAAACTGTGGTTACTCGTATTGGACACCCCATTATTGTACGAGATACTTATATAATGAAATACAAGAGATTTGTGCAAAAGTTTTGAATTATAAATGTTTCTTCTTCAAAGAGTCGGTTAGAAACTCACGGTACCAATATCAAATGCTCAATTTCAGGGGTAGACAAACGTGCTACTCGTGAACAGTCAAGTCCGGTTCAATATTTAATTAGCTCACTCATGACTCACTAGATTAATAAAACGAGCCAAACTCAAACAAGGTTAGTTCGCTCGAGTTTGGCTCATTTACACCATTTCTATAGGGTATCCAGAGACGTAATGTAATGAACAAATGGATGCATGTTTATTCATCAAGGAGCACAAGTAGATAAGTTAGTACAAGCTCATAAAGGGCATACCTTGACTGGGAAATATGCAGATCTGTAAGCCATGTGATCCCTGCCGCACAACGGTGGATGCTCCTGCCTCATGTGCATTTCCAAGTGAGCGAAAAAATCAACATCTTCTCTAGACGTGAATGCAAGTAAAGACCCTAAACTGCCCATAACAGTGCCATAAATGATGCATTCACCACCCCCAGGTATCAACGAGGCCTTCTGCAAGGATGTGACTAGATCTCCAACATGGAACTGAACAATCTCCTCCACCTTGTTGGGAGCACCATTCAACTTCCCTTGCTCCCACTTTATCTTACCCCCAGTTGGTCTTCCTCAATTTCATCTGAGACATCTTGTGGCAGTCGTACAAAGTAAACATTCCCAAACTTGTCTGCCCCAGCCATTGTATCAAAATCTATGTGATATGATGCTGTCAACCACCTGGGGACAGAATCGTCTGCGAATATATACAACTGGTTTTCATCCCGTCGGTACTTACAATAATGGAATGACTGCAACATAATACCACATACAGACAAAATTAGAAAATTGAACACACACAGTTTTTAAAACAAGTAATTGATACATATAAACAAGTGTGTTCTTGCATATTCATGTGTGTGCACAGGATGAGAGGGGAAGGGAGACAAGGGCGGGATATTTGGTAATGAAGATGTGGAGACAGTGTCCTAAAATGGTCTACTTTATCTTAAACAGAAATGATCAATATCATAAATGACCAAGAGAATAAATATGCTTGCAGGTCTGCAAAGATCGATTTCAATATTGAAAATATCATCATATTTTGTTTGACATAAACTAAGAGATTGGTAAAGGAAAGTTGCAGTGAGAACGACAAAAAATATGCTAGATCACAGGATCTTTGGTCATAACCAATAGCCATCGCAACAGTAAACTTCTTGTTTTTCTGTTAAAGTTTGTCATCACAGAACACAGACAACTATCTCTGACCATTTTACCAAATAGCTGGAATCGAAAGGTAAATAAGATACTAGGTTAAACTTTTTCTCAAGCTATAACTACCTCTGGTAATGTGTGTCAGATCGGCATGGATTACATAACCTTCGTGAATTAGATTGGGTTATGGCAAGTCTTGGAAACCAATCTTATTGAGTTGTCTAGGTTTTAGTAACCGTCATGTCCAATTCTTGGCTCTTAGGGGCCAGAGTCTTGTTACTCTTGTACGAATCGTTTGTCCATTGGTTGTGAAAGTTGGTCATATCTAGATGATCCAGTCTTTACCTTTCATGCTGCCAATATAGAGCATGTTCAGGTACCCAACAGACAACTTAAATGTTGATCTCGAGGAATCTTACATATGTTTTTAAAGCTAGGACATGGGCCTTAATGGAGCAAAAATAGGATGGAAAATTATTCATGCAGCAGGAAAAGGCATGGGGTAAAGACTTCCTTGTTCCTGTTACTGTTGTTCAGACTGGCTCTAGCAAAAATCAACGGCGAAGGTAATATGGGTTTGCCCTGGTCAAGATTTCGAGCCATGAGATCGCATAAATCCACACAAAACCACACCCACAAGGTGGGATTCAGGAGAGGTTTACTTCTGATGATCCACCATCAAAAGGAAACATACAAAGTAGATAGTGCAATGATGAGAGATTTACATGATAATGGCTTGGATGCAAAGTTCAAAGGATGAAAGGTAAAGATGTCCAAGGCAAGATAAAATGAGACATCATTAATGGAAAACTAAATGTGCAATGAATTACTATTAACAAGTCGTAGGGACACACTGCAACACTAACAGAAGACGTGCCAGCGGATGATATCACAAACTAACATAATAGCCAAGTATCAACAGGTTCTGGTGTGCAGGAATTTCATCAGGAGGTTCTATGTATAGAACATAGGTATTTGGTGAGTTCAGTAGGAAGTTTCCTACAGCAAGAATCAATGGACAATGAATGAGGATACTATAAAGCTGTATTATTGATGAGTCAAATATTATCGAGTATCCGATACTTTTGTTAAGGGATGTTGAGGATAAAATTGTGTAAAAGTGACAGTGAAATTGAATTTTATGACTTGCAGGGTTTACGAGAGATAGGCTTCAGACCCCTTCAGTGGCTAAGCAAAAGAAGACTGTTGTATGGCCTGAAGATCATCATCAGCTCATGATCAGTACGACTTGTTCATTATCAGTACCTACAAGCTAAGGGACAGCAACCCATGGCACAGCCGCACACACGAAAAGCAGCATGCCATAAACGCAACACACAACACTCAATGGACAGTAACAACACAAGGGACAGCCGAGAAGAGTCGGACAAATCTCAAAGAAGCCCAGATTCTCAGACAAGATTCAAAGCTCATTGAGACAATTCAACGAACACGGCGGATGAAGCCATTAGCAAATGGAACCAAGCATATAACAAGATTTCAATTTCAATTGAAATCCAAATCAAAATTCCAATCCGCAAGCTTCAGCAACAGAGTTGAAATTCAAATCTTCAATCCACAAGCAAGCAAATCTCAAAATCAAAATCAAATTCAGTTCAAATCAAAACCCAACCGATTATCCACAAGCAAACAAACCCGCATATTTGGCTAAGCAAAGAAGATAAGAAAGGATCAGTGAGATAACAACAAATTGCATTTGAAAAATTCAGCTGATACATGGTGTTCGGACAAGGATTGCATCAAATTGAAGAGCAACGTGCCCATAAATCAGAGGCTTGGAGGAAAGCCAAAGGGGTGGACCATCATACAGAAAAACTCTCACCAGAGAAGGAGAGCTCGCGATCGAGTGCCAGAGAATCGAAGAGATCAGAGCTCAGATTGAAGGCTTGGAGGAGACAATACACAGATCCAAGAGGAGAGTCGCTTGAGGCTCACTGTCGAGATCGGAGAAGGGAGAGATGCTTGTTGTTCAGATCGGGAGAAGAAAAGAGAGGAAAACGGAGTCTCATGGACCAAGTTATTTGATTATTTTGCTATTCTCTCTCTATTATTGTCTCTCCTCCCTCTCTCTCTCTCTCTGTGTTATTTAAAAGCTTGTATTGAAAACTCTATTATTGCAATGAAAATAAATTGAATTATTTATAAATATTGCAAAAATCATGTGTGAGTAAATTATTATTCTTGGGTTATTATGAAGCCAAGATTATGTGATTGTAATTAGCATTTTATCTTTAGATGATTGTGATCATGTTTTATTAATTGAACCGAGATAGGTTATGCCTAGGATTTAATCAAAGATAGCCTATACCTACGAAACATTGGTCATACATTAATCTAGTATTATTTTCATTATAACCGAGATATCTATACCTATTGATGCTTTTAGCACGACTAATTGATAGATTATGCCTAGGTGAATGAAATAACCATACATCACTCCATGAGTCCAAGCCACATATTTAGGTAGATTAGGAAACCCAAGAATTGTCTAAATTGATTTCTCTCAGGTGCTTGAGTCTTCGTTTTGATTGGATAATTTGTGATTTTAACAATCTATATCAAAAATTTCAACACATCCCCCTGTGGTTCGACTTGGTCTCACTGCTTTACTTGTTTTAGTAGTTTATATTAAATTGTAGATTTGCATCGGTTTTCAGATTTAACAATAATTGTTTTCAACCGATCAATTAGGGACTTCAATGATAGCAAAGTTTTCAAATATCGCCCCATTCCAATATATATTGCTAATATTGTATACAGTTTTGGCCAACTCAAGATGACATCAATCTGACAGCATAACTGAAATTAACTAACACCAGAATTTTTTCCTGTAGTTTGAATTGTTTTTTCCTTCAGAGTTCTAAGAGAAAGAAGATGAACTGCAGCTGGTTTTTCTTGTCTCACGTCCAACAACCCTCACCACCCTAACAACTCTTTTATCTCTCAAGAACTTTGGGATTACCATGAATTAAAGTTAGCATCTGAAACTTTTAAATTATAAATCACCCTCAGTGCTAACACTATCAACCCACATAACTCATTCAACTCATTCAAAGAGAAATTTATTAAAACAATCTTTGAAGAAAAAAAAAGAGTAGATCCGCTGAAATTGAACCTTTACCAATAACTCGGTAGTTTGTGGCAGTTTATTTGAACTTTTTGACTTGACGTCTGAAAGAGTTGAAATGCTAGCTACACCTAAACAAAATGGTTACGATGCTACTTCAATCTTTTATGATGCGATACAAGAATGAAGTGGGGTCTTTTTCAATACGGTCAAAGAAAAATCAACCATGGAGGGGAAAAAAACTCTTGAACATATTAAACTCAAACAAGAATATCAAATACCTAATTTACATTCTGAATTTTTTGTTCATTTAGACCCTTGCACCAACACAATGCCTAAGTTCGTAACAACAATCTTTTAGCTTATCAATTCTCTCTCTCATGTAAGTTGGGATTGTATTTCAAATACCCTATCTATACTGATTAGTAAACTGGGAGGAAGTGTGTATGGCTAACGCTCAGGGAGATTTGGAAGTTATTAAGTTGAAGACATAATTGTTGCATAATTGGGTAGATGGCTCTGGAAGTATGCCAATAATACTGAGTTGTTGTGGAGAAAACTGGTGAACTTTTTGTATTATGATCATAAGGTTCGTTGGTGAATATTAAGCACCAACAAGGGGTTTCTCATTTCTAGCAAGGAATTTTAAAGTCTTTGGATTCCTTTTTGTTGAATACAAAGGTTACTTTAGGGAATGGTAAAGACTCGGCTTTTTGGAAAGGTGTTTGGTGTTCTGAAAGTTGTCCTTCCAATCTTTACCCTGTTTTGAACACTTTAACTTGTGATTCTGATGTTAGTGTGGATGATTGGAAGTTGTCACAGATTTTTCAATTTAGGAGGAATTTAACTGGCACATTAGTTGATCAGTTCCAAGAAATGCAGCTGGTCTCTGATAGAGTTCCATATACTGAAGATGGGGATAGAAGAAGATGGAAATGGACTACTAATGGTGAGTTTACTTTTAAACCACACTATCATTTTTTGAATTTTGGGGGTGTTCTTAATCCATGGGCTTGTTTCTGTTCCTCTCAAAGTTAAAATTACATAGATTGAATACTTTGGATAATCTCTCATAAAGGCATTCAGAGTAATCCTGCGTATTCTGTGTGATAGACACAGGATGAATCAGCTGAGCATTTATTCTTGAGATGTAGCTTTGTTAGACCAATATGGTTGTCCCTGATGGGAAATTTGAATATACAGAATTGGCCAAGTGATGTTTTTGTTATGTGGACTGCCTGGAGGCAGAAGTATGTTAAGAAGTCTATTATAATCGAATGGACTCGTCAGAAATGGCTACTATTTGGTTAATTTGGAGTAAGAAGAATATTAGATTATTTTCTGGCAAACATAGACATAGCTTGGCCTTGTTAACTGAGATTAATTTTTTGTGACATTTTGTAGCAGGAATTTGTCACCAAAGCTTTGGAGGCAATTTGTAGCAGGAAATATGGACCTCATCGAGTTGCTGGGAGAAAAGCTTTGCAGAACAGAGGACTTTTCTGCTGCAGATCAAGTTGAGAAGGATAATGTTCACTCTGAGGAACTGGGAGAAGCAGCGAAGACTGGTGCTGAAGGTGTGGGCAATCAGCTGGTGGTGCATCCGCTGGAGACTATTTCTCTTAGATCCGGGACTGTAGATGGAGTGGAGATCATTCACATTGATTGAAGATTTATCAAGTTAAAGCATGATTGTCTGTACTTTTTGAGGGTTTGTTGTTGCTCTTTAGTTCTTTTGAACTGTTGTGTTGTGTTAGGAAATTCGAGTTGTATAACGAGTGGTATATGAGTTGTATTAGGAGTAGAATAGGAATAGAAGTAGATTTAAATTTTCTTGTATCTATTGAGAGGAGAGCCATCTCAAACTCTCTCTCTTCCAAATTGAGAGGAGAGAGATCTCTAACTATCTCTCTTTCAAATCTCTGATACTACTTTGACATGGTATCAGAGCCACTCAAAAAGCCTCTCTAATCCCAAAATCCTAAATTCAATTTTCTCTTCCAAAAAAAAAACTCATTGTTCATCTTCCCTGCCTGATTTCCACCTCCTAAACCCTAATCAGACCCTTCTTCTTCACGCCATCGCCAACATCATCTCTCCAGCCACCCACTGCCAACACCTCATCGTCATCATCGCCTCATCGTCGCCGTCACAGACTTCATCTTCGTCTTCGTCTTCGTCTTCGTCTTCATCGCCACCACTGCTATGTCGCCGTCATAGTCTTCGTCTTCGTTGTCGCTTCGTCTTCGCCGTCGCGTCATCATCCTCGTCTTGCTCTCGTGCAGACCCTGCAATCTTCGTCGTCATCGTCGCGACGTCTTCGTCAGTCGTTGCCTCGTCATCGCCGTCACAGTGACCATCATCGCTTCAGAACTTCGTCACAGCACTTTGTCATTGCCAATTGCCCTTTGTTACAATGATCGAGACTGCCACTCGCTGATGTTTCGGGTTTAGTATAAACCCGACCCGCCTTCGCCGCTGTAGCACTTCGGTTGATTCGGGTTTAGTATAAACCCGACCCACTTGCAGTTAACCCGCCCCGTTTTATTTCAACCCGAGCCGAATCAAGTCGCTGAGTCGACCCGGCTCCGAACCGAGTCGACTGATCCGACCCAGCTCTGATCCAAGGCAACTGAGCCGACCCGCTACAGTACAGACACGTTAAGCGTGAATAGACCTGTTAATAGTTCGGGTTGGTTTTTGGGACATATCTCAGCCATTTGGAACCTGATTCTCGTAATTCTCTAGGTGTTGGAACCGTGAAAGCCAGAGCTACGCATCTACAATCTTTACAAGAGTCTGTTACCTTCCATGACTTGTGTTTATGTTGGCAATTTGGATACCTGTGTCTCTGAGTAGAAGCTTGAGGATGAATTGCGAATATATGGGAGTTATAAGACGTATTTGGGCTAGGTATCTTAAAGAAATTTTTCTTTACTTTAGAACTCAAAAAGATTACAAATATTTTTCTCCATCTATAGGCCGATATATCTTGTCTGCGATGTAACATTTTCGAGTCTAAGCCTGGAGTTTCCACATCTCCCTCTTCTTTGGCGTCAGAGGTGACTATGATTATCTGTTCTATAAGGAGACACTACTCAATAGTGGTACGTCCACATCTAATAATGTGACTGATAAAAATTCATTTCGGTTCATGATCCGCTGAGTGATCTTTACAAAATGATAAGCTCTTGCTCTTATGCCACCGCCAGCCTCAGTACCAAGCCTTGCGCCAGCATCGAGCGAGACTGTCACCACTCAATTATCTGATAATTCTACAACTAATAATCTTTCCACTGCACTTAGAAAAGGCAAACGTATTTGTACTCAACATCTTCTTTCCAATTTTGTTTCTTATCTCATTTACCATCTTTCTTTCGTTTATTTATTTCTTCTTTGGACTCATGCGTGATTCCCTAGAATGTGTCAGAAACACTGTTTATTCCAGATTGGGCTCAGGCGATGCAGGAGGAAATGATGACCTTAGAGCATAATGGGACTTGGGAGTTGGTCATACTTCCACAGGGAAGAAAGTCGTTAGGTGCAAGTGAGATTACATTATCAAGCTAAACCCCGATGGATCTCTGGCTAACTTAAAAGCGAGATTAGTTGCCAAATGATACTCACAAGTATATGGGCCGGATTATGTGGATACCTTCCCCCATTCGCGAAAATGACATCTGTGAGGATCCTTGTGTCATTGGCAGCGATCTATCACTCATGGTTCAAATTCACGGTCTCGGCCGCCGACTCGGCGGGCACTAAAACGGGTCGATCGCGGCGACTCGGATCGATCTCGGGCGATACACGAAAGACGCAACATAGAAAGCTCAAAAAATCTGAAAAAATCACGACAAATCGTAAAAAAAAATGTAGACATCAAAATTCATTATCGCATGTCTGAAACATATTTGTTTTGAAGGAGTAATTGAAAATATGATGATTTGAGAGGTAAATTTAGAAATATAAAAGATTTGAGAGATAAATATGAGAAAACCCAAAAGAGAAAAAAAGAAAAAAAGAAAAAGAAAAAGAAAAGGAGAGAGAAATCGGGTAAGAGGGGAGAGAAAGATAGAGATCAGAGGGAGGGAGGGGTAGGGAGAGACTCTCACCCCCCTCCCTCTCTCTCCCCCTCCATCTCCCTCCCCCCGCTCAGAGGCGACAACGAGGGAACAGTGACGGCCGCAGGCTAGAGGCGAAGTCGGATGAGAGGGGGAGAGATCGAAGGTGAAGAGAGGGAGAGATAGAGAGGGAAAGACTTAATTGTATGCAATGTGGAGGCAGGAGAACGGCAGCGGGTGAACGACGAGGCTGGAGGTAAGCCCTAGGTTTTATTTCCCTTTTTGCAAGTTAGACTCGGGCCCGACTCGGCTTCGACTCGGGAGTCTCGGCCCTGACTCAGTCGAATCGGTCAAGTCTCACCGAGTTATCTCGCGAAACGGCCGAGACATACCCGAGTCATGCAATTTTTGCCAAATATATTGACTCGTGTCTCGTTATCGAATCGGGATTGGCCATTCCGAAGATGACTCGGCCGAGTCAAGAGCGACTCGGCCGAGACTTTGAACCCTGATACCACTGGTCACTTCATCAGTTGGACATCAAGAATGCATTTATCAATGACATTCTTAATGAAGAGGTTTACATGAAGCAAGCGTCACGATTTATTGCTCATAGGGAGTATGCAAATAAGGTTTGCAGGTTGAAGAAGTCACTCTATGGTCTAAAACAGTTTCCGGAAACCTGGTTTGGACGCTTTGCATCAGTAATTCATTAGTTTTATCTCTATCGTATAGAGAAGATCACTCTGTGTTTTGATGAATATAGCATGAGAAGAGGATCCTACTAGTTGTGTATGTGGATGATATTGTGATCATAAAAGATGACACGAAGGGGATTGATAGTCTGAAGTACTTGCAAAAACACTTTCAGACCAAATATCTTGGATCCCTAAAGTACTTCTTAGACATTGAGGTGGCATATTCTTCTATCACAGAGAAAGTATGTACTTGACTTATTTCAGAAGTTGGAATGCTAGGATGTAGGAGTATTGATTCTCTGATGGATGGGAACATGAAGCTGCTACCAGATCAAGGGAAGCCCCTTGAGGTTGCTAAGGTACGAAAAATTAGTCGAAAAAGTAAAACGGAACTAGCTGACAGTGACAACACCCGACATCACATTTGCAGTCAGTGTAGTGAGTCAATTTTTATCAACACTGAAGACTACCCATTTGAAGGCGATAATAAGGATTTTGAAGTATCTGAAGACAGCTCCAAGAAGAGGGCTTTTCTATTCAGATCATGAACACACTCAAGTAGCAGGTTTCTCCAATGCAGACTGGGCACGTCGACCGCAGGATATTTTGTCTTACTTAGAGAAAATCTTGTGTCATGAAAAAACAAGAAGCAGTCTGTGGTCTCTCAGTCCAATACAGAGTCAGAGTACAGGACAATGATAAATGTAACATTAGAGCTAATCTGAATCAAAAATTTATTGACAGAGATTGATTTTTCCGCAGAGTGTCGCATAAGACTATGGGGTTATTTAGATGCATAGGGAAAGTGAGGAAGTGAGGAAGTGGGAGGCCTCATTTCCCACTTCCATTGTCCATCCAAACACCGAAAAAGAAAAATGGGCAAACCCCTTTCTTTTTCTCTTTTCCTTTTACACCTCTCTTTTAGACAACCATATCCATACTTTCAAGGTGTTACAGTTAATTTTGTGGTCATGTAAATCTCATTTGTAATAAGTTGTAGCTCAGAACAGTTAATTTTGTGGTCATGTAAATCTCACTTGCATTCTAATTACAGTCCAATTTTTTTATAATTATTTTTTATTTTAATATTATTTTGCAGTCAACTTTATGGTCAACTTTTCCACTTTCACTTCCACATTACCATCCAAACACCGGAAAAGACAACATTTTCCAAACCACACTTTCCAACATCCAAACACCGAAAAACTTCAAGTTCCAAAGGGAACTATTAGTGCTTCCTCACGTCCTCACTTCGTCAATTCCACCCCCTACCAAATAGCCCCTTATATGGCGACAACAAGATAGCAATACACATTGTTGAAAATGACGTGTTTCAAGAGAGAACCAAACACATTGAACTTGATTGTCATATAGTTCGTAAGAAGCTTGAGGATAAGATCGTTATGGCGAAGCATCTATCATCAGGACACCAGTCAGCAAATTTTCCTACCAAACCACTTGGTATACAAGGGTAGATTTTATTTGTGACAACTCGGCATATATAATGTATATGCTTCAGCTTGAAGGAGAGTGTTAGGAAATACCAGTTGTATAACGAGTGGTATATGAGTTGTATTAAGAGTAAAATAAGAATAGGAGTAGATTTAGACTTTCTTATATCTATAAATATAACTGAGAGGAGAGAGATAGAGATATAACTGAGAGGAGAGAGATCTCTATCTCTCTCCCAAATCTCTGATACTACTTTGACATGATGTTGTAATGATACTACTGAGCAACAAAGGAGGCTGGGGATCACATTCTGAGTATCCATTCTTCCCCTAAAAAAATAACACTTCATATGAAATCAAAATTCCATTTAATTATTCCAAACAAGCATGTCAAATAATTTTAGTAAATTTCAATTACTTTTATAATTTGTAAAAAGAGCAACCATACGACTGCAACAAAACATCTAACACTGAGGTGAATCTGGTACTAACAAAGATTCCAAGATTTCAAACCTTGCATAATAGTTTATATTACAAGCACATGAAGATGTTATAACAATATTATTCAGGCAAGCACAAAAGAAAGCCCGAGAAAAAACTCATTTTCTCTAAGCTAAGCTAGCATAGGAAACCATGCTCTCCAAGTAGAAGTATGTATTTTGTTACACCAAGGAGCTCAAGGATTAAAACACAGAATTGATGCAAGTATGTTAATTAAAAAATTATTTACACACGACAATTTGATCTCTTTCTAGCATCCTCAACTAACTTAATAAATACTCCCATGGAGGAATTACCAAGAGCAATGCTATGGTGACCCAAAATAATGGGATCAATCATGAGACAACCTACCAAATGACCTTTTTTTAATCTTTTTAATGAGATTTTAGCTACAGATCAAGGATGGATAAAAGAGACACCTCAGTTGTCCCATGCTTGATCCCATATTTGGTACACAAGAATTTCTCATTATGAAAGTAATATCTCCAACATCATCAAAGATGACATCAATCCAAAAACTAGTTTAGCAAAAATGACAGGGAGGAAGGAACCAAGAATCAAGCTGCACTAATAATAAACTAATGGGCTAAAACCACTTTGACCCAAAAGGTTAACCTATTTATATGAAGCGCTCATATTTCACTCTATTTCTATCTTGGGACTAAATCTTAACTCTCATTGCCCAGTTAACTTGAGTCCTTTTAACTAGATGTGAGACACAAACACGATATATCTAAGTACCCAAAAACCTTAAAGATCAACTTTCAAAATTTCCTATCTGGGTTGTGTTCTGAACTGTGTTCTCGTCTTTATCTTTGTAGATGTACAAGTTTAACCATATTCTCAACCTTGTCCCTGAATTAGATCCAAACCAACTTTGGAGATAACCTTCTATAGCCGGCTCCACCTTGGGCCCAAATTCCAAAACCACCTTTTGGAGTTTACATGCATGCATACAATGTGATTAACCCATCTCGAAGACTACAGCACCCATATAGTCATTGACCATATACCTTATGCTTGATCTTGCTCACATCATCCCCTTGGGATCTTGAACATTTTTTTTGGTAGTAAGAGTTCAAAACGAGAGGCATCAATAATAGACTAATAAAGTTAACACATTTGGTCTTAGATCTCAATCATATATTAAGCACACATATTCTCAATCTTTCTAACGTGGTACAAAACTCCCAATCACATATCACACACTCCTATTTTACTATGTTTCTAATGTGAGACTAAACTTCAACTCCAAGCTTAGGTGCTTTTATCCAAGACACAACCTAACACAGGTCTGGTTTTCCTAGCTTTCAATACTTACATTGCCAGAGAATTTTGGTCAAGTGATTTCTTTGTCCCTTAAACTGAGCCAACATGGCAGGATCATGCATGCTATTCATCTGATGACCTTTGAATCATACATTTGTTCCTCATTTGAGGTATTCAACTACAAGAGACTTTCATATATTTCCTTCAACCAAAAAGTTGATTAGAAAAAGATTCATTAAGCATTCACAAGTTTCATAAGGCCTTCCACTGAAATATTATGAATCTACATTGATCCCCTCTGTGTACTAGTATCATACCAGAACCAACACATGGATAAAACTTTTGCTCCAATATTTTCAGATTCTTGGTAGATAATCAAATTAAAAAATAATCCCAAACACGTGACCAGACCTGAATTGGTATGCTACCATCTTTCTACTACATATATGATTTAACTTAAGGGGGTTAATAGCAGTAATTTCATTAGATAAATCACTTAATTTTATGTATTGTATTACGAGACATGTTTTTGTTAGGAGTGACGATTAACAGTCACTTACAATATTTAAGGAGTCATGTTCTTATTAGAATCAATTATGGTAGTGAAAGAGTGAAGTATTTTTTATTAGTCAGTTGTATATCCAAGGGTCATGCTCTAATGATGCAAAAGCCTGTATAACAGCTTGACCTAATGGCAAAAAAGTGAAGAATGATATATTTTGAGTTATTTTCCATGAAAGCTATGGCTTTGTGATTTTCTCTTTCCAGATGTTCTATTCACTCTGTCTTGGAAAGCAAGCAGATTCTCTTCCTATATCCCAATTTCAGCTCCAAATCAGCCACCTTTCCCTCGTTTTGTTCTTCTACCATTCTCGTATAGCAACAGACAAACCAAAAGAGGGAAAAAAAAATTCTTTCTAGATCTGCAACAATATAGCCCGCTTCCCTTCCGAAACAATTTAAAGAAACAATAAAGCATAGAGAACATAGCAATGTCGTCATGAATGACATACATGAACCTGTATATTAGGGTCTGCTGGGCAAACTTGAATTGAAATCTCGATAAATCAAAATGTATCAGGGGTCATTTTGGCCTATTTGTGCCAGGGAGACAAGTATGGCTCTTGAAAGTAAATCTTATTACCCAACCTCGTCTAGATTATTTGTAGTCTAAGAAGATATGGAGGTTGTTCCTTGGCTGCATGGATTTAAGCTACATGAGAACAGAAGGTAGTTGCACCTGCCTCAGACATCAAGGGTTTTGGGCAAGGGCTATTTTTGCTCATAGTTGCTTTTTGCCAGGTACCAACTTTTAGGGAGCTGACAGCCATCCATTATACCTTGGTCGGTATTTATGGAGCTTTCTTGACTTCTAAACAAATCAACTCAGTATATAAATTAAGTTTCGTTACTAATTAATAGGGTACCCCAAATACTTGGGACAAATGGCTTAGTTGGTGTTGTTGTTGTTGTTCTTGTTGTTGTTGTTGTTGTTGTACTAATTAATAGGGTAGTGACAGGTGGCATTTTGTATGGTATCCATGCGTGTAATCTATATACATGTGTGTATACATGTCCAGAACTCTGTGTGTGTGTGTGTGTCAACACACCCATGCCATGCACACATATAAAGTTCTGCCCACGCCATTGGTACCTTAAATTCCAACTAGCCAGCCTTCCCTGAAGAACTCCTCTCTTATCCTGGTCCTGTGATGGCCAGTGTACAAGTTGCTGCGGGACTCCAAGACGATGTGAAATCAACTATGTCTATAAAGTAAGTAACGACTAATGAGCTGTATAATTTGTACGCGAGCTTTGTGCATACCATTGAAGTGGATCTAAGCTGACCTTTTTGGGGAGTGTGTTTGTGGTTGTGGTTGTGGTTGTGGTGGTGTTGTTGTTGTTGTTGTTGTTGTTGTTTGTTGTGTGTCTGTGTGAGAGGAAGGGGGTGTACATAGATAGAAGTGTTTCCTAATATGACTTGTCAGGTAGTTACAAACATTTTTACTCCATAGACATTGTCCTTTTTTCATGATAAAGTAGTAAAATTAACATTAAGAGCATAAATACACTTGTATATGCAATCAGGTTTGAGGGTCCTACAAACTTGTACAAGAAAACCAGGGAACCTTGTACATGCCTGAAGCCTGCAATCCCCTACCTATCATCCAAACAATGTAGTGCAAGAAATACACTTCTTAAAATAGTAAAATACATGAACAGTAAGCAGAAATATAATTTTACTGGAAAAGTTAGGGTGTCTTTATGTCATCACAAAACAGTAACACAAGCAAAGTAAGCTTTTGCAACAAACTAAACTTTCTTACAAACACCAAAATATACAGAATTAAAATTTAAACAAAGAAGAAAGACCGTACCTCTTGGATGTCACCAACATAAATCCTGTCACGGTATGTGTGGATAGAAACAATTGTATTTGGAAAGAGTTTGTTCTCACATTTCCTGAGAAGTCTCCTTTTCCCCAGATCGTATAATCTGAGCACTGGACCAATCCCTGCAAGAAGCCTTCCTTGAAACTGGCACAACGCTAGTGGAATTCCCTCTACTTGAGTCTTATGCAGCAATTCAAGAGATTTTCCATCTTCTACAAATCTATATATGTGAATAAACCCAGCAGTGAAAGTCCTCCTTGGCCAGAATTGCAACCCCTTTGCTGTACCAACAGCAAGTAGAGTCCCATATTCCTTATCATGAAAATTCACAGTACAAACACTAAAGGCAGCCTCGTTATCCTGCAGCTCCAGCAAACATGTAGTGTTCCCTGATCGTGGGTCAAGAACTCTGATGCAAGATGCCCACTTATCTGATTCTGCCTTTGGGTAACCATACTGCTCATCAGAAAGAGGATCCTCCTTCTCCTCTTCGTCAGCGCCCTCGCCACCATTCTCCATCTGTTCACCACTATTTGCATTTCCATTTTCGCCAATACCAGCAGCTTCCAGGCATTCTTTCCTTGCAGCTTCCCGCTCTTCAGCAGTGAATGCTCCTTGATCACTCTCTATGATAACTAGAAGTTTCCGCTTAGGCTGGAGGACAAACTTCCTTGGAGTATAGCGTAAAGGTATTATCGTCTCGTTGAACGTCTCCCCCAGCCGCTCGATAGTGAAAACCCTCAAAGCATCTCCAGCAACTGCAACTACACCTTCAGCACACTGATCGGAGGAGAATGATGCAGCAAATTCAAGTGTTTCATAGGAAAGAGGAGTTAATAGGAAATGTCCCTGATGTATATACCCTAGCCAAGGACGGCTTGACAAGCAAAGCATTGCCTGCCGACCCCTTACTGTAGCTGAAAAGAGCTTTGGAGCTCTCAAACCCAAGAAACGCGAACGAGTATCAGAGAGCTGCCCAGTGATCATATCCACCACAGTTCTGAAAAGAACCCCATTCTGCAGCCCAGCATTGAGAAATACACTGGCGGGGTGATCAGCACCATCTTCTCCTCCAGTGGATGCCTGCACTTCAAGCAAGAGAAGTGATTCTGGAGGCGAGGACACACTCTGGACACTCAAGACCTGCATACAATCATCAGGATCCAGCGATAGAATTCGGATCGTGTTGTCATATGAGCCAACCGCAAGGAAACGAGATCTCTGCTTTCCTTCAGGAACTGGGGCAATGTCCAAACAAGCCACGTCCCCAGGCATCTCATGCTTCTCCACCTCCATCAACTGACCAGTCATGTCCATTTCAAAGTATATAAGCTCCCCTCCGCTGAGAGCAATGACAACCTGAAGCCTATTGGAGCCAACCTTGACAATCGTCTTCTTGCCAGGCGTCTTCCACTCATTAATACGACCATCCTCTCTGATATGTCTAATCCCATTTGGATGGACCTGCATCAACGAATCATCACCCAGTAAAGAAACTGCAAGGGATGGTGTAGTGTCAAGAAACCCACTGTCGCTGACTTCCTCAACAGTCTCACCAATCGAGAGGACCAGCGTGGCATTCGGAAAAGACACAACAATATATGCATCAAACTCGTCAGTCACATTTTTCTTCACCGTCCACACGGCATTCGGCACAGCAGGGAGCCGCTCCACGGCCATCTCGCTAATTGCCAACCCGGGTCTCAAAATACGAAGGGAGGAACGAGGTCCCCGGCCACAAAGAGTGAATATCTGAGGTGTCTCCTCCTCAAAAAGGTTCAAGACCCTCATGTCCATGATGGGCATGAGGCTGGCAATGTGATCGATTCGGACAAGGTTCTTCAAGCCCCGGGGTTGGAAGAAGACTGGCTGGAAGCCCTCCTCTGTTTCCATTAAAGTTGCGGAAGATGCCTCAACATCGTCCCCATCCCCAATGGCCTGAAACTGGTACAGACCATGGTTTCCAAATTCGGACGCAGCAAACAGGTAGCCGCTCTTGAGAACGCACATGGCAGAGGTTACCGGAATGGTGTCAAAGTACTTAATCTTGAGCTCAGTGACGCGATCACCCTCGTGGTCAAGAGTGGCCTTGAAGATGTCTCCATACTCGGTCTGCAACAGGAAGAAGAACATAGACTTCTGGCGGTGGGTGGCAGCGGAGACTATGAGGACCCCACGCTCAGCCGGGAGATCAGCTCGCCGAGGGATGACCGCACGGACATCCGGGTGGCCCTGGTTCTTGTAGATGACAAAGTTCTCGGCGCAGACGAGGACGCCGCTGGGCCCATCACCGCCGCCAGGGACAGTAACAAGGAGGTTGGCCCCGTTGTCGATGGGCTCAGTCCATTTGCGGGAGACATGGTTGAGGCCGAGATCAAGCTCGTAGAAGGTGAGGTGCTTCTGGGCGTCGGCGGCGGCCTGACCGGTGGAGTCCTGGTCGGCCTCGGAGTAATCAAGTTCGATGGCAGCAAAGATGGGGTTGTCAAAGCCGCAATCAACGCCGGTGACAGAGTAGGTTATGGTGTGGGACTTGTGGGCTTCTAAAGGGGAGGAGATGGTGAGGCGAGCGGCGGTGTCGCGATTGAGGACATAGACGAGCTTCTGCTTCTCGCAGGCGGCGATCATGACAGCTCTGCCCTTGGGATCGACGGCGAGATACTGGCCGGGGACGATGCGGCGGCAGCCGGACTTGCCGAAGGTCTCTTGATGGATCTTGTCGAAGCAGTTCTTGTCCTTCTGGTACTCGAGAATGACGATGCGGCCGGAGTCGGAGCCAACGACGAGGTAGTCCTTCTGGGCGCCGGTGAGGCGGAACTGGGCGAGGGATCGGATGGCGCCGAAGACATCGACGGAGTGGAGGGTCTGGATCTTGCCGGAATCGTCGGGGCGGAGGAGGTCGAGGGTCTTGCCGCGTGCCACTACGATCTCTTGGGATTTCCCGCCGGCGAAGTTTCCGTTGATAGCGCAGACGACGCCAGTCGCCTGCTGCAGCGTCAGGTTGTAGAGGTACATATTCTTATTCTTCTTGCTTGTTTGCTTGCTTGCTAGCGGATTTAGGGGATTTAAAGTTAGGGCTTCTAGGGATTTGGAGCTGGGGCTTTAGGGAGGTGGAAGAGACGAGAAGATTGGGGGGGAGTAATTTCAGGCAAAGCCCGGGGGTTTTAACAGCGAAGCGATGATGCGCGGCCACTAAGGCACTCACAAATATGACGAGGCACCTAAATAAAAAAATTTCAAATTATCCTCCTCTTCTTCTTCCCCTCTCTTCCCTTCCCCTTCTCCCTGGCCAACTCCCCTCCCCACCTCCTCTCCCTACCCCTCCCGGGCCTTCCCCTACTCTCCCCTTCCCTTACTCTTTCACCCTCGCCGACCTCCCCATCCCCCGGCTCCCCTCCTCCTCCTCCCTCCTCCACTCCCCCTCGCCCACTTCCTGACATGGTCCTGTTTGGTCATTTCTGACCGAACAGCTCTGGACAGATCTGTTCAGCCAAGCCAGAGAGTGAACAAGGGGAAAGGGGATGGGAGAGGTCAGGGGATGAGGGGACGGGGGAGGCCGAGGAGGGTGGAGAAGGAGGAAGGAGGTCAGGGATGCGGGTGAGGAGAGGGAGGGGGATGGGGGATGCCATATAGGGGGAGGAGGGAAGGAATGAGGAGGAAGATGAAAGGGGTGTTTTGGAGTTTTCACCAAAGATGAAAATGCCAAAAAAATAATGACATAATTGTAATAATTTGTGGGGTGCCATCATCACTTTTTAGGAGGAAAAATTGTTGTTTCAGATGCTCTTGACCGTAGCTTTGATGATGACTGACTTATGAATGTTAGTTTACTAATAATCTTGTGTTTATATAGTTTCAGATATTGATCAAGATCTTGGCAGGTGTTTAACTTCAACAAAGAATTCAAATTTCAGTTTTGGAGCTAACACGTGTGATTCAAAAGCTCGAGTGTCAAGATCGCATATAGCACTCGGCTGGAGTCAAGCTCTATGGATTAAATATGGATCGAGTCGACTTGGAGATAGAGATCGACAAGAAGACTTACATCTAGGTTTGTTTAATTTGTTTAGTTTAGATCTTGTGTAAGGATAGTTTAGTCTTAATATGGTCAAGTACACACACAAGTTCAATAGTTTTTTGTCTTAGATTAACCGTTTTTTATTTCAAGAATACATTTATGATTTTCATGAATAGATAGAATCAAAACAAGCTTTATATGGTTTATATGTATATTGGATTTCATCTATATACATTGATAGTTCATATTGTCTAAAAACTTATTTTGATGAGTCTAGTTCATGTGTTGTAAGTTTTGTTTTTACCAAAAATTATTTTTGAATTTAATGTCAAAAACATAGATATATTTTTTATATGTGTATTGGATTCTATCCACACACAATATGCTTCAAATGTGTTTCAATATCATATTTTTGTGCTTATACAAGTTTTGAAGAAAACAGATTTTTATTTCAAAATCCAAGTTTTGAAAAATACAGTTTTTGTTTAAAGCTAATATTTTCATGCCTCAAAAATAGTTTGTAATATGTGTTGATTTTTGGTGCACATATTTATACTTCAATTATTTATAAGAACTTAATTTTGTAGATTTTATGTGATTTTATAGGAAATTAAAAGCCAACTTTTTCAACCCTAAAATCCCAGTCTTGAGCCTACTGACGATCGACCGACCGGTCGACCCGATCGGTCAACCGGACCAGAGCTCGGTTGAGATCTCAGATCAAAGGGACTGATTGAAATCCCAACTTAACCTTGTCTTAAATGAAAATGAATTTTTAAAGAGTAAAAATACCTGTGATGATGTTTTGAAAAAAATGAGGTTTTGTCTTCAAAACTTGAAATTGTTTTAAACGAGAACAATTCTTTAAAAAATAAAATTGCTTTGATTTCAAAAGAATTGGATTTAGTTTCAAAAGAAAATACTTCTTGGAAAAATGATTTAGATTCACAATGTATGCCGTGCTACTATAGCTTCATCATTTAGTGTTTCTATTGCATGCTCCACTTCTTCTTCTAATGTTGAAAATAATATAATTATGTTAAAGAAGAGTGTTGATTGTTTTGGCTCCACTTTGAGTCAATGTGCTATGGATCACAAGAATTGGAATCTATGTTTCAAAAGAAACAAGTTTCTCATATGCATGCACACAAAACACGGCATACACATGGTCGTCATGCTCACACACATGATTCTATGTATGCTCATGTGTACACTTGTACGCATTGTGGACGTACGGGCCACCTTGCAAGATTTTGTTATGATAGATTAAATATTTCATTTTTTGCAAATAAATTTGTTTGAATTAGGAAAGGTGCTAATACTCATGGACCCAAGAAAGTGTGGGTACCAAAATCCACTCTTGTTATATTTGATATAGGTGTGGGTTCTCACTTGACGTGAGGGTTTTGGTGCCTTGATGGTGAATGCGTATGAACTTGATGAACACTACATTGGATGCATCACCTTCAAGGATGTTTGGTGGGAGGACCACCATGGTTTGGAGACCTAGAGATTAGCCCTATTGGTTTTGGTAACTATCTCTAACTCCTTATTTTGTTTACGTGCTTCTTGAAATTGATGTTTTAGCATGTATTGATTTTGCAAGTTTATTATGTTAAATGCAATATTAATTAGACTTGTGATATACATATGTAGTATTTGAGATACACCCATATTTATATGGACTATTATTTTTGTGTTCTCACTATAATTTAGCTATTGTGTATATCCTAACTCTAAAGCACGTACATTTACCCTAATGATCATGTTTGTTTATGTTTTTACATTTTATGTTTTGATTACATGATTAGATGGAACTTTTATTAAAACTTGTGTTTATACTTGTACAACTAATGGGCCACATTTGTTTATCATGTGTTTGTGCTTTATTACTCATTTGTACCTATTGGATGTACTTGTAACCTTGTTTTGATGATTCTTACATCTTTACTTGTTTTTCCTATTTTTGTACATGTTTTCATAAAAATGTGTTTATCTTCATGTATATGCTAATTTTGTCTAAAACTATTAGATATACATGTCTATCGTAGAGTCACTTGTTTTTCACGAAATTTTTTTTGACTCATTTATGTTTGGATTTGTATGTATACTTTTAGTTTTAACAAAATATACATATACCTTGAAGCGTATTTAGTTTTGATGATTTCTTGTTTATATGAGCTTCAATGACTTATTTCCATGATTTTGCTGATTACATGATTTTTACACTCTATGTTTGGTGTTACTCATGATTTTTGAGCATATATGTGCTTTATTGCTATTTGAGTGTCGATGATCGTGTGATTTTCATGTTTTCATGAGATACTTATTATTTCATTCCTTGTTTGAAGGATTTCAAACTAATTTTGAAAACTACTTTAAATTAGTTCATTATTCTTCATGTGGTAGTGATTTTCAAACTATACTAAAATATTTTCAAATTATGATTTTAAAAACCCTACCTTCTAGGGCGGATGGATGGGCAACCATGCCTTGTATACCCTTATTGAATATCTTTTAAACTTGCGCATGAACAGGATGGTAGGTATGAGTTATATACATGATCTTCATGAAATTTTATTTTTGTATACTCATATTTGTTTCTTATATATGTATGCTTCAAATTTCTATTGGTATTTCTAATTTCAACATACATATATATGATTTGATTGTGCTTGTTTTACAATATCTTTACTTTATTAAAGCATGTTTATGTTAAGCTTGATTTTATTCCAAATGTTAATTGGTATCTTTACAAGCTTATACATTGATTTCAATTGGTATTTATTTGGTATCACATTGTATTTCATGTTTCACCTTCAATTGGTATTAAAATCTACTATTGGTATCTTAAATTTTTTTTAAGCGGTACCAACTTTTGTTTTTGTCAACTACTATTTGATTTCATTGGTATCATAATTCATTTTATTGACTTAAGAAATTTTAAAATTTTGTCTTAAGTATTATCAAAAATTTTGTTTTAAAATTTATTGATATGTATTGCCTATGTGAAAGGGGAGCTTAACATCTCCTCTATATATAGATTCATGTTGAGTGTACTTTACATATTGATGAGCTTGACCTCTCTTTCTTATGTGGTACACGTGTGTAGGGGGAGCTTAACATCACTGTTTATACATTGTATATTATGCTTTATGTCGGTTAGGATCTAGTCATCCCTTCTTCATGTAATGTATGTATGCAGGGGGAGCTAACTTACCGTCTCTCCTATTCATGAATGTATATTGCATATACATCTTTATTGTTTGATTGTCCTCACCCCTTTGTTGATTAATGACAAAAAGGGGGAGAAGAATTTAGTGAGTTTATATATGCATGCTTAATATTTGGCATTTATGCATATATGTTTGTGTTTACTTTATGCACTTTATTGAATATCTTTATTGTTTATTGCTATACATGAGCTAAGGGGGGGCTTCTATGAAGCTTAACTTTAATCCATGCATATATAACTCCATGATTTTTGTCATCATCAAAGCGGGGGGATTGTTGGCCTAAAAGCCTATCACTCTAGTTTTGATGATGATTAACTCATGTAGTTATTGTACTAATGATCTTCTGTTTATATAGTTTCAGATTCTCTATCAAGACTTAGTAGATGCTTAGTTTCAACAAAAGAATTTTGGAGCTAACACATGTAGATTCAAGAGCTCGCGCGTCAAGATCGCATATAGCAGTCGGATGAAGTCAAGCTCATTGGATCGCGTTTGGATCGAGTCGGCTTGGAGAAGGAGTTTTACAAGAAGACTTCAGATTGTTTAGTTTGAGTTTTTGTTTAGATCTTGTGTAAAGATAGATAGTGCTGATATGCTCAAGTTCTCACACACACACAAGTTCAATACATTTGGTTTTCGGTTTAACTGCTTTTAGATTTTGAATATACATATACATGATTTTCATGAATAGATATAATCAAGACAAGTTTACGTGATTTAATGTATATTAGATTTCATCTATATACATATATGCTTCATATATTTAGAAAAACTCATTTTGATGATCCTATTCATGTGTTTAGAGTTTTGTAATTAACAAACCCTATTTGGATTTCATGTCAAAAACATAAGATATATCTTTTTATGTGTATTGGATTCTATCCATGCACTCTATGCTTCAAAAGAGTTTAAATATCATGTTTTTGTATTTATGCAAGTTTTGGAGAAAACGGATTTTCTTTTCAAAATTCAAGTTTTGAAAAATACGGTTTTTATTTAAGGCCAAATATTTTATATCACAAAAATAGTTCAAATAGTTTGTAATATGTGTTGATTTTTTGTCACACATATTTGTTCTTCAAATATCTAATAAGAACTTATTTTTGTGAAATTTATGAGAATCTATGGGATTTTATTGGAGTTAAAATATCTAAGTTTTAAGTCCCAAAATATCCGCCAGATCATGCTGGCGGTCGACCGGCCGGTCGACCGACGTGCACAAGGCCAGCCAAGAAGGCCGGTCGACCGGACAGTCGACCGACTGAAAGTACCCCACCTCGGGTACTGCCGGTCGACCGGGCAGTCGACCGACAGGCCGTGCCCGGTCGACCGGGCAGTTAATCGGAGCGCCAACGGTTAGAAATATGACCGTTGGGCCGGTCGACCGGAAGGGCAATCTGGACTTCTTTTGGCTGAGCAATCAATTCAAAATCTATCTCTACGATCTTGTATTGTTAGAGGCTTTGTTTGTGATCTCTTTAGATCATCAAGAGATTGTTTGTGATCTTTGTGATCACCAAGTTGTATTTTTTCCTTTGCTTTGTGTTTGTCTTTGTGCCCATCTCTTGTATAGAGGCTTGTGTTGTAGAGAGAAGGAGTTGTATACTCCGGTGTTGAGTTGTAATTCCTCAATAGAGGTCCCTGTGTGGAAGTTCCTATAGTGGATAGTTGAAATCCTTTGTTGGCCCAGAGGCCTTCCACTCTAGTTTTGATGATGATTAACTCATGTAGTTATGTTTACTAATAATCTTGTGATGTTTAGTTTCAGATACTTAACCAAGATATTAGTAGGTGATTACCTTCAATAAAGATGTATTGGAGCTTCTCACATGGTGATTCAAGAGCCCGAGCATCAATGTTCATATCTAGCACTCGTTGGAGTCAAGCTCGGTGGATCACGTTTGGATCGAGTCGACTTGGAGACGGCGCTCTACAAGAAGACTTCGGTACAGTATTTAGTTTAGTGTTTTAGATCCATTTGTAAAGACTAGATAGTGTGATATGCTCAAGTTCACAACACACACACTTGTTTAAATTTTCATGTTTATTGGTTTTCGATTTTTGGTTTAACCGATCTGATTTTTATGAATAGATAGTATCAAAACAAGTTTACATGGTTTAATGTATATTAGATTTGATCTATATACATGTATGCTTCATATACTTAGACAAACTTATTTTGATATGCTTATTCATGTGTTTGGAATTTTAACAAAACATATTTTCGGATTTAATATCAAAAACAATGATATATGTATCTTTCATGTATATTGGATTATATCCATATACAACATGCTTCAAAGTTGTTTAAGTATCATGTTTTTGTATTTGGATGAGTTTTGGACAAAACGAATTTTCAATTCAAAAAACCAAGTTTTGAAAAATACAGTTTTTGGTTTTCGGCAAAATTTCTAAGTTACAAAAATAGTTCAACTTGTTTATAACATATCTTGATTTCACTCAAACATGTTTGATTTTCAAAGTATTATACTGAACTTATTTTTGTGGATTTTTAGAAATTTTATGGGATTTATTTTGTATATAAAAACCAAGTTTTCTAATCCCTAATTAAGCCCTGCCAGGCTCTCCGGACCCAGAGTCGGTCGATCGGACCGATCGACCGACGTGCACAAGAGTGTTCACGTTGACCTGCCACTTGGGCCGGTCGACCGCGCGGTCGACCGACTGCAAGTGCCCCACTCTCGGTGGGGGCGGTCGACCGGATGGTCGACCGTGAGGCTTGGCACAGTCGACCGGGCGGTCGACCAGCCAGAGAGCAATTTGCTCTCTGGATTGGCACTGTAACGCCCCGATCCCGGCGGGTACGGAGACGTTACTGCAACGTATATACGCAGGTCAGAAATACCCTCACGTATATACGCTAAGCATCAGTACAGGCAAGAATCAGAGTACGGAAGCAAGTGGTGCATTATACATTCCAACATATGAGTACAATTACAAAGTTATCACCAGAGGTGATCCAATATTACATGAATATTACATCACTGATATGCGCAATTGCGAGATTACAAAGAGGTGTACAAGTATGAACAGTACAAAAGGCACTCACGAGTTTATGAAAGGAAAACTCGAGAGGCACACAGGGGGCCTGGAAGGATAGAGCTTCAGACGGTTTGCTGGAGATCCACGCTACCGCTGCGCCATTCTGCTCAGCAACTGGAAGAATCCACATGCTCCAAGCTCCATGACCTGGACATGAGGATCCAGGGGAGTCAGATGAAACTCCCCAGGCGAGTGGTGATATGAATGCCAAGTGGCGAGCAAGGATGAGCACAAGTGTGTATATAGGTATAGCAGGCATGAACATGTATAACATAATCATCATAAAACAGGAAATCCGATATAAAACCCGATTGCGAGCAAAACAGATTGTATAAGCTTAGGTCACGGCTCCATGAGACTAGAACATCGAAGGAATAATCCAAACAAGGAAACCCTCATCTATATACCTTTATCTCATATCATCGTAATCCAAGCACATACAACCCGAGTTACAAAGTGGTCATAACAGGAACACATAACAGGTATAACAGGAATCATAACGGGCATAACAGGAATCATAACAGGCATGACAGGAGTCTTTTATTATTATTACTCGTCTGACCCATATATCTAGGTATGTGTCCTGGTGTACATCTCAACACACATACATCCATATATAAGCAAGCCGAGGTTCGTTATTGGAAGCTGATGGAGAACTGATAGCACTTCTTATAGTAGTTCCCGTACGCCCGGGACCAGCCTGGGGGCCTTAAATCCCCCTAACACGCATCTTCTGAGGGCCTTAAATCCCCCTAACACGAATCGTCAATATTTTATTCCATTACTATAAGCAAGGCATCATTCCGGCATCCATCACTTCCTCCCATTCCCCGTGCAAGTTATCCTTTTTATGGCTTATCAATATTATCAGATTACGGGAATAACTGGTCAAGACAGGAAATGGCCCTACAGATTCAAGAGGTGGCCCCCACAGATTCAAGAGGTGGCCCCCACCGAGTATGGTGTGGCACTTTGTTCCATGTGGCACTTTGCTCTGAGGGGATGGATTCTAGAGGTGGCCCCCACTGATTCAAGAGGTGGCCCCCACCACGAGTGTGATGTGGCACTTTGCTCTGTGTGGCACATAGTTCCATTCAGGATAATAGGTCACTGTATATAATACAGGATAACAAGGCAGGATTCCCGTAATTGTGATAATCACAAGGTCAAGTATATCATGCTGGGTGTCAAGTGATAGCATGACAGGAGGGTGATATTTGGCAGGTGACAAGTCATGTCAAGAGATTGATATTAGTCCGGTGGCAAGTCATGTCATAACAAGAGGTCTTGCCAAGTAGTAGCATGTCTGGGGTCAGGTGATACAAACAGGTATTAAATAGTAGCATATAAATGACAGGCATGAAGTAATGGCATGACAAGTGTTAACATATCAGGTAAATACATGGCATGATGATAGAGTAGTAGCTGAGCACAATCAAGCGGAGCTGAGCAAGCTGGTAGTACAGACAGCAACCAGTATTTAACACTGGAGCGTCTGGCGAGGTTACCGGGACGACTCAGCTGAAGTGCGAGCGGTAAATCCGGCAGCAACTCGCCCAGACGAATCTAGTGGTAAAGCGCTGAACGCTGATCATGATAACCAGGCGGAGCTGAAAGACCTGACGGTCCCAATCACTTCCCTTTCGAGATAGTGAGTGACCGGAGGCTGCACTGAGAAACCTGCCAGTCCCAATCACCTCTCTTTCGAGATAGTGAGTGACCGGAGGCTGAAGAACGGAGAGACCTGCCGATCCCAATCACTTCCCTTTCGAGATAGTGAGTGACCGGAGGTTAAAGGCTGAGAGACCTGCAATGTTAGTACCACATGAACAAGAATTAACTACCATAATACAGGCATTCGTCACAGAGCAATACATGTCCAGATATTGGCACTCGGCCATACACAAATACAGGGACTCAGCCCAATACATAATACATGAAAACATGGAATAAAAATACATGTCGATCCGACAAAGCGGGGAAACCTAAATAGAGGTGAGAGCGAGGACACTCGCATAACCAATAAAATAGTAAGGCAAGAGGATAGCGAGATCACTCGCCTAAATCTTAGTGAAATCTCTGATATCCGGAATCCAGGAAATCGACGCGTCAGCGCGTTAGAGAGAAAGTAAGGGAGAAGTCCAGGGAGAGAGAAGTATATGGAATTGGAGTGTGCACAGGGAAACGCGGGTTTGAGCATGGATGCGAGGGTCGCAGACGCGGGAATCGCATCGCGGGAAATACCAGACGCAGGAAATAGCAGACGCGGAAGTCACAAACGCGGGAGTCTCGTCGCGAAGGTGCCACAAACGCGGGGTTCGAGACCCGTGTTCAAATCAGGACGCGAGGAGAACGCGGACGCGAGTATAAACTCTGCGTCACGACAAAATGAATAGAACACAGACGCGGGCATGGGATCCGCGTTAGGAAACAAACAGAGAGAAGGGAAGGTGATATTCGTTAAGTGACAAGTCTTGTAATAACAATATATGATGCAAGTCCCGAGGATAAGGTCCATATAGAAAGAAGTGTTTAACCACGACAAATAGTCAAGATTAGTCGACTAGGGAGATATAGTAGTCGACTAATGAAAGAGTTAGTCGACTATAGATAAGGGACAAGTCGACTAATAGGACTGCGTTATGGGAGAGCTGCGTTTCAGGAAGAAAGTTAGTCGACTAGGGGCAAATGCCAAGTCGACTAGCAAGGTTGCGTTTTCAGGAAGGGCGCGTCTTCAGAAGGATGTTAGTCGACTAAGGGAAACATGTAGTCGACTAACAGAGTCGCGTCCCAAGAAATAAGGCTGCGTTTCAAAGGGGTTAGTCGACTTACAGTTGGGTCAAGTCGACTAATCAAGTGCAACAGAGAACAGAGTTAGCTTTTTGAGAGTTGTGGTTGTTGATATAAAAAACACAAGTATATAAACGAGTTATCCAAGTCTTTGGCGAGTAAAATTACTCGCCTACAGGTTCCTTGCTGCGTCCGACGAAGGGAAGTTCGGCCCCAATCCAAAAGGAGGGTACCGGCCCTAAGTCTTGCCAGCGGAGAAGAACGCGGCCCCAATCCAAAAGGAGTGGCCGGTCTTCACAAGGTGATGGAGAGAGGTTGAAGGTGCAAGTCTAGTTCACTTTGCCAAAAATGGTATTTTGCAAACGGTGCCACGGGGAGCGACGAGTTGGCTAGTATGAAAGAGCTCGCCGTGGAGGTGAAGATGGTATACTTGGTGGTGGCCAAGGAGGTGTAGGTGGTGGTAGAGATGGTGGAGGAGTTGGGTTCCCTGGTGTTTTATGGTGGAAAGAAGTTGAAGAAGGTGGTATGGAGATGTTGTTGTTGTTGGAAAAGGAGGAGGAGATGGAGAAGAAAGAAGTGATGGTGTTGGTGGTGAAAATGGAGATGGAGAAGGTGGAGTATGGTGGCCAAAGGAAGCAAGAGGTTGTCTTCCTTGCTCTCTGTTGGTGGTTGCAGGAAACAAGGAAGAAGAAGAAGAGAAATGAAAGAGAGAGAAGGAGTGGGGTGATTTGTATAGTGGGGAAGTAATGATTGCAAGTTTGACTTTGGAAGCCAAGGAATGAAACTTGCGTTTCATTGGAAGGAGATGGGCTGCGTCTCAACAAAATGGTTGGCTGCATTTAGGCCAAAGAATTGGACGCGGGAATGAAAGCTGCGTCCAGGAGGAGATGCAAAAAAGGCTGCGTTTCACAAAAGGACAAAAGTCATGATGACTTGATGGGAGTTGATTAGCAGCGCATTAAATGCAGCATGGAGAGGTCAGGAGAGGATCTCTGCATTAAATGCAGAATCCCAGATAGGTGAATGCCGCGTTTGAGGAAGAAGGAAAAAATGGAAAAAAGACAAAAGTGGAATATTGGGGCAATCTCCTCGGTATCTGGGAAAATACCAAAAACTCCGGAAAAGTCCAAAAATGAAATAGCTCGGAAAGTTTCCCAAAAATTCTCAAAAATAATAAATATTATAAAATGATTTTTGGTGAAATCGGTTTCCAAAGATTCAATCTCATTTTTCAGATAAAAATCCTGAAGTCAACCGTCAATCTCGGTATACACCGGATTGGCCGGATTTTGATAAAATCTGATAAATCCCAGAAAAAGTATTTAGATAGAAAATATAATTTTAAGAAGTAATGTCAAAAGGTACTTTTAGAAATTCTAAACCGTTTGTAAATTAAAAATCTGGGAATCGGTCAACGGCACTGGTCGACACCGGTTTTGAAGATTTCCAATTTAATTCAGAAAAATTCCAGAAAATCATAGAAAACCTAAAATATTGAAAAACGATGTTCAAAACTGAAATTGGTTAAATCGGAATACCAGAATGACCAAATCGAGTAATACCCTAGGATCGGGCCCTCGGTTCAGACTAGGGCTGACTCCGAGTCCACGAATCCAAATCCAAGACAAAACGTTCATATAAATAATTCATAATACAAAACAAATACAAGAAGTAAATCGAAAAATACAATCGAAAAATCTGAATACGCAACTAAGTACGTATTCCGGGAGCGGGGTGTTACAGGCACGGTCGACCGGAAGGCTCAACAGTCAAAAATTTGACCGTTGGCCGGTCGACCGGAAGGCCAAACTGGGCCTAGTCAGCTGCCAACGGCTAGTTTTTGTTGGGGCCTTTAAATACCCCATTTGAAGGCTGTTTTCGTTAAGACTTTGAAGAGCAAAAATTCTCCTATCTACAAGTGTTTTATACAAGTTTCTAAAGAAGTTTTTAGTGCTTAAAGATTTGATCTTTATCTTGTTTTAAAAGGGTTGGAAAATCATTTGAAAAGAAATTTTTTGGGAATTAGTTTGATCTTCATTTTCAAATTCTATCTAGAGTTTTTCCCTAGAGTTTTTCTTTGAGTTTTTGATTTTCAAACTCTTTATTTTCCACACTTGAGCTACATCATTCTATCCAATCTATTAGGATCTTTTATTTGTGGGAAAATTGGTTTGTGGTTGAGATATACCACAAATTTGTAACCCTCCTTATTTGTGATATCCCTCTTGTGTAGAGGTTGATTTTGAAGAGGTGGTTGGCTCCCTCTAGTGAGAAGTGGAGATTGTATTTGGCTCCCTCTAGTGAGAGGTGGAGTTTGTGTTGGTATCCCTCTTAGTAAAGAGGTGGATTGTATTTGTATTGGCTTTGTGTCTATCCCTCATTTGTGAGGTTGATATTGGTGGCTTTGTGCCTAGCCTCTAGTGAGAGGTTGTGTTTGTATTTGGTTGAGAGAGGAGTTGTGTACTCCCGGTTGTATTTGCCCCAAATCCTCAGTGGAGATTCCCTGTGTGGGAGTCCTGTGTGGACAAGTGGATTGGAAATCCTTCTGTGTGAAGGCAGGGACATAGAGCTGTGTGCTCGAACCTCGAAACATATTCGTGTGTTTGCGTTTGATCCATTGACTCTAACTCTCTCTCGTTTATATTGCACCTTGCATCATTTCATATTGATCATTCATTATTATATGCTTGGCTTGTTTGTGTGTGCCTCACTTGTGCTTAAACACGAGAGCTTCATATAGCGCCTCAACTCTTATTCAGAGGAATCAAGAGGAGTTAGTTCAGAGCCCTTCACCGGGAATTCGGCTACACTCGTTGGTTGCATTAAGTGTAGTTGCAATTAAGTTTTAATTTTCGCATTTAGCTCATTAGATTAGCCGTACACCTATTCACCCCCCTCTAGGTGTACTTTCAATTGGTATCAGAGCCTACGCTCCTGATATTTGGTTTAACCACCTAAGAGTGTGATCTTGGTTAGCTAATCTATCTTTTGCATTTGCACTTGCACACATATAGTTTGCACTCATGGATGTTCCTCCCATGTTTGATGTCTCTAACATTGACATGTGGAAATTTATGATGTCTATATATCTAAAAACCCTAGGCTTGCATGTTTTCCTTGCCGCTACCAAGAAATCCTATCTTGGTGATAGCAAACATATAGAGGCCAATGCACAAGCCCTTGAGGCACTTAGAAGCACGCTTAACAAAGAATATCGTATGATTGTTTCTAACTGTGATTCCGCCTTTGCAGTGTGGAACACGTTGACCTCCTCTAAGATTCAATTGCCAATCCAAACGGAGGATGAATCTAGTGGAGAATCCGAGCAACATTGCTACATGGTCCAAGGGAATGACTCCCTTGAGGTATTTTCGGAATCTCAATTAGATGATGATTGTGCTAGTTCTTCTAATGAGTATATTGATGCCAATGCCTTAAATGAAGAACTCTCAATTGTGTGTGAAAAATTATTAGAAAAATATGATCTTTTGAAAAAGAAGGCTTTTGGATTAAATAAAGAAAATAAAGAATTAATTTCAAAGCTTGATTTGGTTTTGCAAGAGAAAGTGGAGATTTCTAATGAAAGGGATTCATTGAAATCTAAACTAGACCTTACCCTAAAGGAAAATGAATTTTTGAAATCTAAAAATGATTGTAATGAAGTTTTAAAGAAAAATAAATCTATAACTTCAAAACTTGATTTTGTTGTAAAAGAAAATGATGCTTTGAAAAACAAAATTGATTTAATTCCAAAAGATTTAGATGTTTGGCTAAATGAAAATAAAAGGTTGAAAATTAACATTGATTCACATGTTTGCCATGCTAGTGTAGCTTCACCTATTGCATGCACCCCTTCTTCTAGGATTGATAATGATATTTGTTTGTTAAAGAAGAGTGTGGATTGTTTGGGCTTCACTTTGAGCCAAAGTGCCTTGAACCACACACGTTTTGGAATCCATGTTTCGCAAGAAACAAATTCCTTCTATGTGTGCACACCATACACGGCATACACATCACACATTGTATGCTCATGTGTACACTTGTACACATTGTGGACGTAAGGGCCACCTTTCTAAATTTTGCTATGATAAAGTTCATGATGAAAATTTAGCAACTAAGTTTGTTTGGGTTAGGAAAGAAACTGACCCCCATGGACCCAAAAGAGTATGGGTACCAAAGACCACCCCTATTGTTTTTGATGTAGGTGTGGGCTCTCGCATGACCTGAGAGTGATGGTGCCTTGAAGTGGATGCGTTCTGAGCTTTATGAGGACTTTTTGGATGCATCACTTTCAAGGGGAGTTTGGTGGGAGGACCACCTTGTTTTGGAGACATGGAGAGTTGCCCTCATGGTTTTGGTAACGATTTCTTACTCTTCATTTATGTTTACATGCTTTTCATATCATTGTTTTTAGCATGTCTTAATGTTTCATGATTAATATGTCATATGCCATGATATTTAGATTAGGGATATACATGTTTAGTTATTTGAGACACCCATGTTTAATATGAATTTATATCTTTGTGTTCTCACATTTGTTTTAACTAATGTGTACGTCCTAGATCAATGCATGAGCATGTACATAATGATCATATGTATGTTTATGAGTTTTTGTTTTGATGCTTCATGTTTTGATTACATGTTTGGATGTTAGTTTTCATTAAAATTAGGATATATACTTGTACAACTAGTGAGACACAAATAGACCATTATATGTTTGTGCTTGAACGCTTATTTGTACTCATTAGATGTACTAGTATAGTCTAGTTTTGATGATTCATGTATTTGACTTGTATTCCCCATTTTACATGTTTTCATGTTTATATTTAACTTCATGTATATGTCTATTTTGTCTAAACTATTAGCTATACATATACATCCTTGAGTCACTTGCGTTCATGCGTATACTTTTGTGGACTCGTTATGTTTGGATATGTATGTATACTTTAGTTTGAACATGACATACATATACCTTGAAGATTAAATCGTTTTGATGATTTTCATGTTTTAAGGAATTTCATCTTGAGTTCGATTGCCTACTTTCATGACTTCGTATTTCACAGTATACTTGTACACTCATATTAGATGTTTACTTCATTAGACTAGATATGCTTTATCGACTATTGAGTGTTTGGTGATCATGTGATTTACATGTTTTTCATCAAATATATTTTTGTTTTATTCCTTACTTGAAGGATTTCGTACTAGTTTTACAAATTTTTCATATAACTAGTTCGTATTCTTTATATGGTAGAGTTTTTCAAATATACTATATGTTCAAACCTATTTTGAAAACCCTATCCATTCAAGGGCGGTTGGTTGGGCGACCATGCCTTGTATGCTTCTTATTGAAAATCCTTTTAAACATGTGCATGAAATGGGTGGAAGGTAATATGAGTTATACACTTGATCTTATTGTGTTTCAATTGGTATCATTGGATCCTTTCAATTGGTATCACTATTGACATTTTTTTTTGTATACTCATATATATGTTTTATTTGTGCTTACTATATCTCTATATCTTTGAGCATAAATTTTGGTTATGCTAAGTTTGATTTCAAATGATTATTATATTTCAATTGATTATGTTTCAATTGGTATCTTATACAAGCTTATGCATCAGTTTATTTGGTATTTCATAAAGGGGGAGAAAATTCACATTTCACCTTTAATTGGTTTTAATATTCTACTCCCACACTTTATGTTAAAAATAAAAAAAATGATATTGATTATTTTTTGTATCATATATTTTTTAATGAAAATTACTTTCAATTGGTACTAATATTTACAAATTGGTATCAAGATTATCTATAAGTTTACTTAAAATTGGTATATTTTATTGATATCAAAAATTTTGATTTATTTACTTACAATTGGTGTTTAATTGGTATTTACTTACAATTGGTATCAATTGGTATTTAAATCTATATTTGTTTTATGTACCACATTGTGTACTTTCAATTATGTACTTTCAATTGGTATATCTCTTTGCAGTAATTTGATATATATTTTTTCTTATAATTGGTATCAAGAAAGTTTTGTTTTGATTTCACCCCTTATTGATATTTTTTTGTTTAAGACAAAAAGGGGAGAATATTGTTTTCTTTGAACCCTTTGTTGATGATTGACAAAAGGGGGAGAAGTTTTTGAGTTTATATGCATGAGTTTTTATGCATGTTTATTGTTTAGTGATTATCTTTCCAATTAGTATTACGAACTTTGTTTTATTGATTGGTTTCAAGAGGCATTTATTGGTATCAGGAGCTTAAGTTTTTTATTGAAATTTTTATTGGTATCAAGAGCTTAAGGACATGTTTATTTTAAAAGAAAAAGGAATTTATTTTAAAAGTTTGGTATCAAGAGCATGTTTATTTCATGTTTGGTATCAAGAGCATGTTCATTTCAGTGTTTTATGCATGTTGATGCATATTCATGTTTAGTATTCATTGTATATATTTATTATTTATTACTATGCATGAGTTAAGGGGGAGCTTCTTTGAAGCTTAACTTTAATCCATGCATATATAACTCCATGAGATTTGTCATCATCAAAAAGGGGAGATTGTTGGCCCAGAGGCCTTTCACTCTAGTTTTGATGATGATTAACTCATGTAGTTATGTTTACTAATAATCTTATGATGTTTAGTTTTAGATACTTAACCAAGATATTAGTAGGTGATTAGCTTCAATAAAGGTGATTGGAGCTTCTCACATGGTGATTCAAGAGCCCGAGCGTCAATGTTCATACCTAGCACTCGTTGGAGTCAAGCTCGGTGGATCACGTTTGGATCGAGTCGACTTGGAGACGGCGCTCTATAAGAAGACTTCGGTACAGTGTTTAGTTTAGTGTTTTAGATCCATTTGTAAAGACTAGATAGTGTGATATGCTCAAGTTCATAACACACACACTTGTTTAAGTTTTCATGTTTATTGGTTTTCAGTTTTTGGTTTAACCGATCTTGGTTTTCATGAATAGATAGTATCAAAATAAGTTTACATGGTTTAATATATATTAGATTTGATCTATATACATGTATGCTTCATATACTTAGACAAACTTATTTTGATATGCCTATTCATGTGTTTGGAATTTTAACAAAACATATTTTCGGATTTAATATCAAAAACAATGATATATGTATCTTTCATGTATATTGGATTATATCCATATACAACATGCTTCAAAGTTGTTTAAGTATCATATTTTTGTATTTGGATGAGTTTTGGATAAAACGAATTTTCAATTCAAAAATCCAAGTTTTGGAACATACAGTTTTTGGTTTTCGGCAAAATTTCTAAGTTACAAAAATAGTTCAACTTATTTGTAACATATCTTGATTTCACTTAAACATGTTTGATTTTCAAAGTATTATACTGAACTTATTTTTGTGAATTTTTAGAAATTTTATGGGATTTATTTTGTATATAAAAACCAAGTTTTTTAATCCCTAATTAAGCCCTGCCAAGCTCTGGCGGTCGACCGGGCCGGTCGACTGGACCCAGAGTCGATCAACCGGACCGGTCGACCGACGTGTACAAGAGTGTGCATGTTAACCTGCCACTTGGACCGGTCGACCGCGCGGTCGACCGACTGCAAGTGCCCCACTCTCGGGTGGGGGCGGTCGACCGGACGGTCGACCGTGAGGCTTGGCACGGTGCGATCGACCGGCCAGAGAGCAATTTGCTCTCTGGATTGGCACAGTCGACCGGGCGATCGACCGGAAGGCTCAACGGTCAAAAATTTGACCGTTGGCCGGTCGACCGGAAGACCAAACTAGGCCTAGTCAGCTGCCAACGGCTAGTTTTTGTTGGGGCCTTTAAATACCCCATTTGAAGGCTGTTTTGGTTAAGACTTTGAAGAGCAAAAATTCTCCTATCTACAAGTGTTTTATACAAGTTTTTAAAGAAGTTTTTAGTGCTTAAAGATTTGATCTTTATCTTGTTTTAAAAGGGTTGGAAATCATTTGAAAAGAAAATTCTTTGGGAATTGGTTTGATCTTCATTTTCAAATTCTATCTAGAGTTTTTCCCTAGAGTTTTTCTTTGAGTTTTTGATTTCCAAACTCTTTGTTTTCCACACTTGAGTTACATCATTCTATCCTATCTATTAGGATCTTTTATTTGTGGGAAAATTGGTTTGTGGTTGAGATATACCACCAAGTTGTAACCCTCCTTATTTGTGATATCCCTCTTGTGTAGAGGTTGATTTTGGAGAGGTGGTTGGCTCCCTCTAGTGAGAGGTGGAGATTGTGTTTGGCTCCCTCTAGTGAGAGGTGGAGTTTGTGTTGGTATCCCTCTTAGTGAAGAGGTGGATTGTGTTTGTATTGGTTTTGTGCCTATCCCTCATTTGTGAGGTTGATATTGGTGGCTTTGTGCCTCGCCTCTAGTAAGAGGTTGTGTTTGTATTTGGTTGAGAGAGGAGTTGTGTACTCCCGGTTGTATTTGCCCCAAATCCTCAGTGGAGGTTCCCTGTGTGGGAGTCCTGTGTGGACAAGTGGATTGGAAATCCTTCTGTGTGAAGGCGGGGACGTAGAGCTGTGTGCTCGAACCTCAAAACATATTCGTGTGTTTGCGTTTGATCCATTGACTCTAACTCTCTCTCATTTATATTGTGCCTTGCATCATTTCATATTGATCATTCATTATTATATGCTTGGATTGTTTGTGTGTGCCTCACTTGTGCTTAACTACGAGAGCTTCATATAGCGCCTCAACTCTAATTCAGAGGAATCAAGAGGAGTTAGTCCAGAGCCCTTCACTGGGAATTCGGCTACACTCGTTGGTTACATTAAGTGTAGTTGCAATTAAGTTTTAATTTTCGCATTTAGTTCATTAGATTAGCCGTACACCTATTCACCCCCTCTAGGTGTACTTTCAGGATAGTTAAAATCCTTCTGTGTGAAGGCGGAGACGTAGAGCAGTAGCTCGAACCTCGAAACATATCCTTGTGTTTGCGTTTGGATCTTTTCTCTCAACTCTCTCTCTTTATATCTTGCATTGCTTTACATTGCTCATATCATATACATGCTTGGTATTGTTTGTGTGCTAACACTTGTGTTCAACCAAGAGAGCTTTTAAAACAACTCAACTCTTAGTCTAGAGGAATTTAGAGGAGTAGTTCCAAAGCTTCTCATGGAAAATTCGGGCTCACTCTTTATTACACATATTGTGTTTGCAATTAAGTTTTAAATTTCACATCATTTGTCCTAAATTAGCTTGTATATCTATTCACCTCCTCTAAGTGTACTTACAATTTGTATCAGAGTTAGCGCTCCTGATGTTCGGTTTAACCACCTGGAGTGAAATCCTCATTGCTAATCTTATATTGCCTTGCACACATTTAGTATACACTCATGAATTTTCTTGCCCCTCCCATGTATGATATTTTCAACATTGATATGTGAAAGTTTAAGATGAGTGCATATTTAAAAGCCTTAAGTTTGCATATTTATCTTGTCACTGTCAAGAAATCCTATCTTGGTAATGACAAGTACCTAGGGCTAACACACAAGTCTTACCAGCACTTAGGCACACACTAAGTAAAGAACATCTTTATATTGTTTCTCATTGTGATACTGCTTTTGCAGTGTAGAACACATTGACCTCTCCCGAGCTACAAACGACAAACAGTATGGAGAGAGAATCTAGTGCAGATGAGTCCGAGTAAGCTTGCTTCATGGCCCAAGGGAATGACTCCTGAGGTAAACTCGGACACTCAACTAGATGATTGTGCTAGTTCTTCATGTGATGATAATGTCATAGATGCACATGTATTGAATGAAGAACTTTCATTATTTTGTGAAAACTTGTTAGAAAAATATGAACTTTTGAAAAAGAAAAGTTTTAAATTAAAAGAAGAAAATAAAAATTTGTTTTTAAAACTTGACATGATTTTGCAAGAAAGGATTGAGATTTCAAATGAGAGTGATTCAACTTGACCATGCTTTAAAAGAAAATGAAATTTTAAATTATAGAAATGATTTTGATGATGTTTTAAAGAAAAATAAAGTTTTGTCTTCAAAACTAGAATTTATTTTAAAAGAAAATGATTCTTTGAAGAGTAAAATTATTTTAATTTCAAAAGAATTGAATTTAGTTTCAAATGAAAATATTTCTTTGAAAAATGATTTTGAGTCCCATATTTGTCATGCTACTATACATTCATTTTCTATCGATAAACATGTTACTTGCTCCACATTTTTCTCTATTGAAAATGAGATATGTGTTTTGAAGAAGAGTGTAGATTGTTTGGGCTCCTGATTGATAGTGAAAAGTGCATTTTTATCATTATATTTACCATCACATTGTCATATTTATTCCTATAATTCTGCACATTTACTAATATTTTATGATTTATTGTGTGCAGGCCTTGAGTAAATAAAAAATAAAGAATAAAGCCCAAAAAGAAGCCCAAAAGCCCATATTCAAGCCCAATGTAAAAGTTGCAAATATCAATTGCCAAAATTGCAAATACACAAGGGCCAAAGTTGCAAATATCAATTGCCAAAATTGCAAATACACAAGGGCCAAAGTTGCAAATACAAAGAAGAGGGAAGGATAGACTTCTATTCAACCCTAAACACTTGCAGGATGAGAATAAAAGCCAAAGAAGGATAACAAATTCGTGGATAAAAGATTTGGGATTTAGGTAACTTTCTTCTCAAGTTATATCGAAATCCCAAGATAAAGAGTCGAGATTCAACTTCCAGAAGGAAACTCCTAGATGCCCAAGCCGCGTTTCCGCGGCAATCCTGCCTTATCCCGGGACCAGTTTTCGTGGGAGAGTTGTGTTGGGACTCTACCTCCTTCTGCACCTATAAATATCCCTGCAGTGCAACCGAGAAGGGCGTACAGAAAATAAAGAGCAAATTTTAGGGCTTCTTAGGCTAACTTGTAGTTTAGGTTAGGTTTTTATTTTTCTTTTGTAATTTTTGTAACTGAGAGGAGAGGATGTTTTCATGGAGGAAGGAGATCTACTTGTACTGAGGGTGACAATCGGTGTAAGTTTTGCTCTTCTTCTATTGTTAAATAAATCAACTCGAGGTTCGTTTTTTTATGTTCTTTTATTTTTGTTTAATCTTGTGTTTCTTTTGTTCTTATTTTCTTCTATTTTCTTTCTAATGTCTTGTGAACTATGAGACCCAATTGCGTTGAGACTGCCTAGCCGAAGAAGAGCCCTTGATGGCCTATGGAGATGAACAAACCTTCGTTAGTTTGTCTTTTATTTTCGTAGTGTAGATTAAGAAGGTGGACGATCCTATACGCCATACTTGTACGCCTTCCAAGACAAGGTAAGTCATCGCACGGATCAAAGGTAAGCAAGGTAGAAGAGGTATGTATGTATAGTTTTCTTTCTTTCTAATTCTAGTTTAGATCTCTATCTCTCTCAAATTTACTTTTCACCTTCTCATATCATATTCCATTGTAAATAATAAAAGAAAATAATTTTTAGAGAATCTTACTTAAACGCTTCCATCGCTAGTCCCTCCCTGAGGATCACGACCCGCATAGCCACTGCTACCGCGGATTCGAATTGAGAACCTTGAACAACTTGTTCTAAATCTAATATTATTTATTTTGCGTGCAGGTAAAAACTCAATTAAAAATTTGACGCCGTTGCCGGGGAGGGACGGTAAGTTTTTCTCTAAATAAAAAAATTAACTAATTCTTTTATTCTTTCTGTTTGCAGGTTTGGAGAACAGGTAAAATAACAGCAGAAGTGGACATATAGCAACTCTGTGCCTCTGCCCTCGAAGGCAGAGCATCAGAGCCTACTATAGTGCCGCGGATCCGCGGCAATAGCCGCGGAAACGCGGCCTTAGTAGTGAACTACTAACTGCAATTTCTGCAGGTTGCTAAAAATTGCAAGATTTGTTTTCTGCTCTGTTCCAATTTGTTCTGTGATAAACCTGTACACTGCTAATTAACCAACAGTAAAATATTTATTGATAAAGATAAAAAATTGATTAGACGTTTGCATATTAGGCACGTGTCTTTTCAATTCCTTTATTTTACTGTTGAAGAGTGCTGGAGTAAGGTACGTTCGCATTGCATGTAGAATAGGACTCATCTCTTGGTTGATGCTTTGAGTGAATCTTATTTACATATTTTGTACACTTGCACAAATTTATTCTAAGGGCATAACCCATTAACAAGATAAGGTGGGGATTTCATCACCCTTCCTTGGCCCAAAAATCAGATTCCAAGCACTCACTAACCCAAGCCTAATTAAAATTTAGTAGACGTTGGCCCTAGGGACATCTCGGACTCAATTAGGAGATTATCCTAAGGGGAAACGGTGTTGGAAATTGACTCCTGCCAAATCAGTGTCTAGGAAGGGGATTGAGGGCCGAAAGCCTGAAGGTTGGTGGTTACTTAATTAAGGAACGTCTTTGACGGAAAACCTCCCACCACTCTTGCCCTGACCTGGCTGATTAACTTGTGGTCAAAGTCTACACCCTACCTCCTGTGGACAGTCTAACCAGTTAGGAGTCGTCTAGGTCATAGGTCTACCCTAACTTAGGTTAGAATTTTTCTTTTTGTTTGCTCATTTGTTTGTTTTCTTTTTGTTTGTGATTGTGTGATATGGCATATAATAAATTTTCCAACTTTAATCCATATACACACCTAACTATTTTTCAGATATTACCAACCAGGCATATCACAACTTTGACCAACCTAGTGTGCCGGAATGGTCTTATCCGAATGAATATAACTCATACCCCCATCTTATGACCATAATTTGCATGCTTTCAACTCTTCACAGAGTTCATGGGGTTTCGATTCCCCCGAGTCCAATTTTCAACCGACTTGTCCTCCGTCTCCACCTTGTCCACAATATTCCCAAGATTCATACTCAGATCCACCCAGTCAGAATAGACTACCATTGATCCAGGAAATGATGAGTATGTATGAGTCCAAGCAACAATTACCATCAATCGCAGACATGATTATGCGTGAGTCCACCGACTCACAACTTCATCACGATTACACTTCATCCTTTCAAGTCCAATCACAACATGATGCACCTATCAACTATGAAAGGATGCTTGCAGCCATGACTCAGGCTAGATTAGCCCGTGATCATGATATAGATATGATGGTTCAATCTTTACGTTCTCACCGTTCGGCCATTTCTGATATCGCTGACCACTCTCTTAGAGCCGACGAACCAAGTTGCTTTGGACAACAAGATTCTAATTCAGTGCCATCATGTGAACTTGCTGAAACTTCAAATTTTGATAACTTGGCAAGTTTTTCCTTTCCTGAAATAGAACTTGAGCATGAATATGATCACGATCTTCCACCCGGTGATTCACTTTTATTTACTGACTTAATAATGACTCCGGTGTCTCCACCTGATTTTACTTTTCCCGAGTCAACATTGGATCCTGTGCCAATTCATCATGAATTTGAATCACCCATTTTTTATGATCATATTGAACTTGACCAATTGTGCAATTTTGAAAGTCCCATGGATAAATTGGCAAGTTCTCATTTTTATAATATTTAGCTAAATGAGATATGTGACCTAAATTCTCAAATCTGTGATCAAGTTCAAATTTCTGAATCATTGTTAACTCCTGTTTTGTTACCCGACTTAGGTAATATTTTAGAGTCAGTTTTGGTTCCCACACCTATCATTCCTGAACTTGAATCACCAATATTGAGTCACATTACATTGTGGGAAGATTATTGTGGACTTGAGCTTCAACTTATTGATTTGGACCCACTTCCTGAACCTAGCCCGACTCCTGAACCCTTACTTGATTTAAGTTTCTTTCCTGAGTCGGTATTCGTTCCTGTACCTATGACGTCCAAGTCAATCATTCCATCTTTTCACACTCCATTCTGGGACAAGACGGTTGACACAATTGACTCTGAAATTTATTATGCAATTTGGAAATTTGATGGGGTGGACTTGTTTAAAAATAATCATACATACATTGTAGTGGGTTATATTAGAGTAATTTCTGGTGGGTTCCTCCGAATTCCACAAAAAGTTGATTGGGCCGCATTTCGTGGACCAATTAGACCACCACCGGAACCACCACCTAGAGGTAACTTCTGCCTTCCCTTGTTCTTTTTCATGCATATATGCATTCATTCATACGTTGAGGACAATGCATGAGATAAGTGTGGGGGTAGGCTTTACTAACATACTAACATAAGTAGAAACTAACAAGGCTAATAAAAAAATTAAAAAAATATTATAAAAAGGAAAATATTTTGACTTATCTTTTGAAAGAAATCTAAGTTAGTCTTAAGAATTAGGAAAATCATGATTAGGATTTCTAAAAACTTGGTCAAAATAAATAAATTGTTGAATTTTTAGGTATAGGAGGAGAAATTGAATAAGTAGTTAGTCTTAATTTTTACCTTAATGAAACGTGCATACCTAATGCATATCTAGGATTCTAAGACAAAGACCCTTGTGCCTCATATATAAAAAAAAAATTCACCAATTAAGCTGGATACATGAGCCTCAAGAAGCATAAGTATTCATGCCTAAAGGTAAGTCCTAAATAAAATAAAGTCCTTAGTTTTGTGGCCTAGTTCACTCGAATTTGAGTCTGCGGGGTGTTTTCTCACCTGGTGCCCTAAAGCCGACCGGTTTGGGAGCCACTGACTTAAGTTCGCTACATGGGTGGATTAGAAAGCCTAAGAAAACTGAGAAATATTATGTATGTATTAACACATCTAATAGTTAATTAGTTAGGTATGAGGGCCTCAAGAAGCCTTGATGCTTACACGAAAGAAAATTAGATGAGTTATACATATTAAAACAAAAAGAGAGAAAAAATATATATATATAATAATAAAGAGGCATGAGAGTCCAAGTTAAGGAATTTCTAGTAAAAATCTATAAGGATGCATATGATTTTTGGTAACGAAAAAGACTATACACAAATTCAATTTTGATCCTTACTTAAAATGGATAACAATTTACTCTATAAAGACTAAGTTTCAGAATGAATAAAAATGAGGATCCTAAAAACTTATAGATTACTTAGTCTTTTCAAAAGTATTTCAAATATTTCCTTTTTATGGATTTTGTGGGTGTAATCCGCTGAAAACCCTCACGAGACAACACTCATCCTTTAGGGTAACCTAGGGGTTTAACGGCTTGTTGCACGTGCTAAGTGCAATCGTGATTCCTACGAAAGTCAGTTAGGATAGATTAATTTTTCTTTTTCTTTTGATTTTTACTCGAGGACGAGCAAAAAGATAAGTGTGGGGGTGTGATTGGTAGTGAAAAGTGCATTTTTATCATTATATTTACCATCACATTGTCATATTTATTCCTATAATTCTGCACATTTACTAATATTTTATGATTTATTGTGTGCAGGCCTTGAGTAAATAAAAATAAAGAATAAAGCCCAAAAAGAAGCCCAAAAGCCCATATTCAAGCCCAATGTAAAAGTTGCAAATATCAATTGCCAAAATTGCAAATACACAAGGGCCAAAGTTGCAAATATCAATTGCCAAAATTGCAAATACACAAGGGCCAAAGTTGCAAATATAAAGAAGAGGGAAGGATAGACTTCTATTCAACCCTAAACACTTGCAGGATGAGAATAAAAGTCAAAGAAGGATAACAAATTCGTGGATAAAAGATTTGGGATCTAGGTAACTTGCTTCCCAAGTTATATCGAAATCCCAAGATAAAGAGTCGAGATTCAACTTCCAGAAGGAAACTCCCAGATGGACGGACCAGGGGAGGCCACGCGCCAAAGCGCGTGGCCAGCCGCCATCACTTGGCCGCGGAAACGCGGCCCAAGCCGCGTTTCCGCGGCAATCCTGCCTTATCCCGGGACCAGTTTTCGTGGGAGAGTTGTGTTGGGACTCTACCTCCTTCTGCACCTATAAATACCCCTGCAGTGCAACCGAGAAGGGCGTACAGAAAATAGAGAGCAAATTTTAGGGTTTCTTAGGCTAACTTGTAGTTTAGGTTAGGTTTTTATTTTTCTTTTGTAATTTTTGTAACTAAGAGGAGAGGATGTTTTCATGGAGGAAGGAGATCTACTTGTACTGAGAGTGACAATCGGTGTAAGTTTTGCTCTTCTTCTATTGTTAAATAAATCAACTCGAGGTTCATTTTTTTTATGTTCTTTTATTTTTGTTTAATCTTGTGTTTCTTTTGTTCTTGTTTTCTTCTATTTTCTTTCTAATGTCTTGTGAACTATGAGACCCAATTGCGTTGAGACTGCCTAGCCGAAGAAGAGCCCTTGATGGCCTATGGAGATGAACAAACCTTTGTTAGTTTGTCTTTTATTTTCGTTGTGTAGATTAAGAAGGTGGACGATCCTATACGCCATACTTGTACGCCATACTTGTACGCCTTCCAAGACAAGGTAAGTCATCGCACGGATCAAAGGTAAGTAAGGTAGAAGAGGTATGTATGTATAGTTTTCTTTCTTTCTAATTCTAGTTTAGATCTCTATCTCTCTCAAATTTACTTTTCACCTTCTCATATCATATTCCATTGTAAATAATAAAAGAAAATAATTTTTAGAGAATCTTACTTAAACGCTTCCATCGCTAGTCCCTCCCTGAGGATCACGACCCGCATAGCCACTGCTACCGCGGATTCGAATTGAGAACCTTGCACAACTTGTTCTAAATCTAATATTATTTATTTTGTATGCCGGTAAAAACTCAATCAGCTCCACTTTGAGCCAATGTGTCATGAACTACACAAGGTTAGAATCTATGTTTCAAAAAAAACATACTCTACATATGCATGCACATAAATTATAACATACACATGCTTCTTTTGTCTACACATATGACACCATGTATATGCATGTGTACACTTGTACACGTTGTGGACGTACGAGCCACCTTGCAAAAATTTGTTATGATAGAGTACATAATTTAAATTTTGCAAATAAATTTATTTGGGTTAGCAAAGGTGCTAACCCCCATTGACCCAAGAAAGTATGGGTACTAAAATTCACGCATATTGTATTTGATGTAAGTGTGGGCTCTCACATGATGTGAGAGTATTGGTGCCTTGATGGTGAATGCGTTTGAGCTTGATGGACACTACATTGGATGTATCACCTTCAAGGATGTTTGGTGAGAGGATCACCATGGTTTGAAGACGTAAAGATTGGTTCATATGGTTTGGAAACTATTTCTAACTCCTTATGTTTACATGCTTTCATTGTTGATTTTTAGCATGTCATGTATTAGTTTTAATGTTCATTATATTAAATGCAATACTTATTAGAATTGTGACATGCTAGGAGATGGCCGGCCCTCGACGAAGATCGTCGGAGTGTTCCGGAGAGATGCACGGTGGGGTGTTGGGGGAGCAGCTGCATGGATGGATTGCCGGTTCTCGCCGGAGGTGGGCAGCTGCTGTTGGGAGATGGAGGAGATGGATGCGGGTGTTGGTGGGATTTTGAGAATCTAAATCAGTTAGGATTAGTATATAGGTAGGTTAGTTAGGATTTGATTATGATAGGGTTAGAATGGGTTTGGTTTAATAGCTGATGAGTTATGGGTAAAAGAGAGAGAAAGGGTGCGGGTGAGGATGTCTGTGAAGTTGGGAAGTTGTTATCAGGATAAATTTAGATTACAGTTATTTGATTCCTCCTTTAAACGAATCCAGAAGTGGCAAGATGGTTACGACCAGGGTTCTAGGGTATGAGGTTGTGAGTTCGATCCCTGGTACATGCAAATTGGGGAAAGATTCCTTTTTTTTGTGTGTGAAGGGTTTTGGATTTGGGCCTGCTCTTGGGCTTGGGCTCAGTTAGGAAAATAAAGAGAAAGGAGGAAAATCATAAGATGGGCTTGGACTTGAAACAAAAGGGAAAAAGAATAAGATAAAATAAGGTAATAAAAACAATAAATCTATTGGCCCAAAGGCCTATCACTCTAGTTTTGATAATGATCAACTCATGTAGTTATAGTACTAATGATCTTGTGTTTAATTAAGTTTTAGATTTGCGATTAAGATCTTAGTAGGTGTGTAGCTTCAATAAAGGATTTAAAGTCAAGTTTTGGAGCTAACACGGTTTGATTCAAGAGCTTGTGCATCAAGACCACATCAAGTACTCAAGAGGAGTCTAGCTCGTTGGATCGTGTTGGACCAAGTCAAGAAGATGAGAAGACTTCAAGTGAAGACTTCAAGAAGACTTGAGTCTAGGTTTGTTTTTATAAGATTTTGTTTTTAGATTAAAATGTAAAGGATAGAATAGTTGGTGGATTGCTCAAGTATGCCATATACACACATACTCTTGATTTAGATGAGTTTTCATAAAAGAATTTTTATTTTGGAAAAATACAAAAGAGTTTTCTTTTTGAAAAATACCGTTTTGGTTTTTGGTATTCAAAGTTACATGTATTTAACCAAAATCAAATTTAGAGTTTAATGTCAAAAACATAGATATTTCACCATGTTTGTATAGTGGATCATATCCATACACTCTATGCTTTCAAAGTGGTTAATATATCTTGTTTTTGTATTTGGAGAAGTTTTGGAAAAATCAAATTTGAAAAAATACAGTTTTTGTTTTGAACCAAATTTTCTAAGTTACAAAAATAGTTCAAATTGTTTGTAACATGTCTTGATTTTGCTCAAATATGTTTGTTTATAAAAGTATAATATTGAACCTATTTTTGTATATTTTTCATGATTTTATGGGATTTTATTTGAGCCAAAATGACCAAATTTTTGATCCCTAAAATGTCCTGACCTGGCTTCTGCCGGTCGACCGGACCGGTCGACCGAGCTTGAAGTCGGTCGACCGAGTCGGTCGACCGACGTGCACAGAACGTGCACGCCAGCTTGGCTGGAGGGCCGGTCGACCGGGTCGGTCGAACGTCAGAGAGGTCTGCTCTCTGGAAAGCCTCGGTCGACCAAGCTGGTCGACCGGACAGAGAGTCTGCTCTCTGTATCCAGGCCTCGGTCAACCGGGCCGGTCGACCGATGGCACAACGGTCAGATTTCTGACTTTGATCACCTAAAATCCTCTCACAACAAATCTCTATAGGTAGATATAGCAATGGATGGCTCAAGTGTTGTGTGAGAAAATAAGGATTGAAATGGTAGAGGAAAACTCAAGAAAATCACTTTTAAAACACTCTTGATAAACACTCTTTTTGAATTGGAAATATTGGCTCTAAAACTTGTGGATATAACCACTGAAATGAGTAGGAAAAACTAGCTCAAAAACTTCTTCAAAATCTTATTTAAAACAGCCCCCAAAAGCCCCAATTTATAGGGTTAGAAAAACTAGCGTTGGGAACCAGACTGGCCTGTCAGTCGACCGCCCGGTCGACCGGCCAAGTCATCACCAAAGTTTCATCTTTGTAATTGAGGAGGCGGACAAGTGTGTTCACTGTATTTCGGGTTCTAGTGAGAACTCGGTGTTTGAGGTGCGGCCTCGGCGAGCTAGTGGACTTGCGGTGTGTACGGGACTAGAGAGTCCAAGGAGTTCAAGTGTGAACTCGCCTTGTAGGTGTTGCGGCACCGAGTGATCCGGTGGGATCGATTATAGTGGAAATCCTTCAAGTGTTAAAGGTGGGGACGTAGAGCAAGTGTGCTCGAACCTCGAAACAAATCTCCCGTTTTTGCGATTGCTCACTCTCTATCTCTTACTTTTGTATTTATATCTTGCATCCTTTTATTGTCTTTATCTTTATATGCATGATATATTGTGAGCTTAATTGTTATATGCTTGGGGATTATTTGCTAACACTTGTATTCAACCAAGAGAGCCAACGCGGCACCTCAACTCTTATTTAGAGGAATCTTGAGGAGTTAGTCCAGAGCCCTTCACGGGAAATTCGGCTACACTCTTGTGTTATACGTGGTGTTTAGTTTAAGAAGTTTTAAGTTTGCTTTAAATAGTTTTTTAATTCCGCATTATTGACCATTAGATTAGCTCATCACCTATTCACCCCCTCTAGGTGATTTACAGTTGGTATCAGAGCCAAGTGCTCTTGATTTGGGTCTTACAACCTAGAGTTAAAGATTCTCATTTTATAGCTAATCACAATATTTGTACACACACCATGGATTTCATGTCACCTCCTACTTTTGACATTCTTAACATCCAAACTTGGAAGGTTAAGATGTCATTATACCTCAAAGGCCTAGGTATACATGTTTATTTTGCCACTACTAGAGATTCCTATTGTTTAAATGACAAAAATATTGAGGCTAATGCAAAAGCCATACATGCTTTAAGATCTACCCTAAATGATGAATATTTATCTAGAGTTTCTAACATTGATTCGGCTTTTGTAGTATGGAACTCGTTGATCTTCCTTGGAGAAAAAGAACAATATTATGCGGGGAGCGACTCGGATGTTGGAAGTAACGTTTCCAACGTGTGCTACATGGTCCAAGGGGATAACCCCCTTGAGGTAACTACTGAATCCGAGGTAGAAGAGGATGTTGATATGTCATATGATGAACTTGAATCTTTCTGTCAACAACTCTTAGAAAAATATGAATTGCTTAAAAAGGATAACAAAAATTTGAAAAAGAAATTTGATTGCATGTTAAATGAAAATGATTCTTTTAAAAATAAAGTTGCATGCATTGAAAAAGAAAATGAAAATTTGAAAAATGAAAATGTTTCCTTACTTTCAAAATTGAATGATCTTTGTGAAGAAAACACTACTTTGGAAATAAGATTGTTTTGGTGGAAAAACAAAAGGAAGTTACTTTACATGAAAACACTTCTTTAAAAAGAAAAATTGTTGAAAAAGAAAAAGAAAATATTTCTAAAAGGAATAAGAAAAATGATTCTCATTCTCACCATGCTTTACATGCCACTATTAATCAAAATGAGATTAAATTTTTGAAAAGTAAAATAAATTGTTTGAGCTCGACTTTGAGCACATGTGACTCTAGATTGGAGTCTTTGTTTTCAAAGAAATAAGCTCCACATGTTCATGCACATCATCCACAACATGCATATGCACACTTTGCACGTCAGGATCACACCCACACTCATATGCATCTTAGGGTGTACAAATGTACACATTGTGGCCGCAAAGGCCATTTAGCAAAATTTTGTTTTGATAAGATACATCATGTTAATTTTACTAATAAAAATGTTTGGGTTCCTTACAAAGCTAACTCCCAAGGACCCAAAAGAAAATGAGTACCAAAATCCCCACCTTGTGTATTTGATGTAGGTGCGAGCTCTCACAAAACGTGAGAGAGATGGTACCTTGCTAGTGGATGTATGGACTTGATGGACACACATTTGATACACCGCTATCAAGGAGGTTTGGTGGGACAACCACCATGTTTTGGAGAATTAGAGCATAGTTCTTTGGTTTAGTAACTATCTCTAAACTCCTAGTTTATTTACATGCTTGTTCATATATGATATTTTTAGCATGTTTGTTTTTATAATTGTGCTTCATGTGGTAAACACTTGTTTAAATGTAGTATGGTCAAAACTTGAATTTATTCATGCACAAGTAGTGAGTAACAAATTGATTCATATATGTTTGCACTTCATTGTTCATTTGTACTCACTATATGCACATGTATAGCTTAGTTTTGATGATTTCCTCATTTACACTTGTTTTGCCTATTATCAAGTTTTTACTTCATGTATATGTATTTTGTATTCAAATCTAATAAATATACATGTATACCCCTTGAGTCATTTGCCTTCATGCAATATATTTTATGGACTCTTTTGTATGTTTGGGATATGTATGCATATTGTTAGGATTGGATAAAAACATACATACAACTAGAAGTTTGTTTTTAAGATGAAAAATGAATATTTATGATTTTCATTTTTAATTGAAAAATGAATTTTCATGATTTTTGAGTTTCATGTTTATTTGAGCTTCATGATTATCTTCATGAAAAATGCTAATTACATGATTCTTGTGCACTCACACTTTATTTGTTTATTCATGATTTTGTTTCATGATTATTTTGAGCCTTATAGATTTTGAGTGTCAATTCTTATGTATTTAGTATGTTTCATGATATACATGTGATTTGGTTTCATGTTTTGAAAGGATCTTTAACTAGTTTTTCAAAAATTATTTTAACTAGTTATTTATTCTTCAATTTGGTAGTATTTTTCTATAAAACTATTTTCAAACCCTATTTTTGAAAACCCCTACCAACACCGTTATGGGCGGATGGATGGGCGAGTATGCCTTGTAAGCCCTATTGAAAATCTTTTAACTTGTGCATATAAAGGGTGGTAGGTAATGAGTTATATACTTGATCTCAATTGGTATTTTCATTTTGTATATACTCATATTTTGTTTCCTATATATGTATGCCTCATTTCAAATAATATCAATTCCTATTGCCATTGCCTTTTTTTTTCATACATATATATGATTTATTTGTGCTTAATTTAAAATAGGTTTATATGTTTAAAGCACAAAGTTTGTTTATGCTAAGCTTAATTCAAATTCTTATTTTCAATTGGTATCTCAATTGATTATTTAATAAGCATATGCATTAGTTTTAAAATTGATATTTTTATTGATATCAAAAATATGCAATAATTTTCAGTTGGTATCAATGTGATTCTATTTTTGATTAAAATTCAAAATTTGTAATGTTTATTTACAATTGGTATTGGTATCTTAAAATTTGACTACAATTGGTATCTTAAAAATTTTGTTTATATAATTTGATTTTCTAAGAATTCTCAAAATTTTTATTGAGAAAAACTCAAAATTTTGTTTTTAATGAGAAAATTAAAAATGTTTTGATTTATATTGCCTATATGCAAGGAGAGCTTAACATCTCTTCTACATATAGATTCATGTTGAGTGTATCTTATATTGAGGAGGTTGACAACTCTTCTTTATGCGGTACACGTGTGTAAGGGGAGCTTCACATCTTCTCTTATGCATTGCATATTATGTGTTATGTGAATTAGGGCTTTTCATCCTTTCTTCATGTAATGCATGTATGTAGGGAGTTAACTTAGCGTCTTCCTCTTCATGAATGTGTATCGCATATATTCTCTTTTATTGATTTGTTTTATGTCACCCCTTTGTTGATTTTTGCTTTTGACAAAAAGGGGGAGAATACTTTTTTTTACTTTAACCCCTTTGTTGATGATTGACAAAAAGGGGGAGAAGTATTTGGATTTTATATATGCATGTTTTCCTTACTTTATACATAAAGGGGGAGAAGGATTTATGTTTATGCATATATGTTTTATTTTACAAATAGGAGAAAAAGTATTTGATGAGTTTTTATGCTTGATTGGCATGTTTATGTCCTTGTATTTGCATACATGTTTATGAGCTTTCATTGCATATTTATTTGTTTATTTGTTATGCATGAGTTAAGGGGGAGCTTCCTTGAAGCTTTACTTTAATCCATGCATATATAACTCCATGAGTTTTGTCATCATCAAAAAGGGGGAGATTGTTGGTCCAAAGGCCTATCACTCTAGTTTTGATAATGATCAACTCATGTAGTTATAGTACTAATGATCTTGTGTTTAATTAAGTTTCAGATTTGCGATCAAGATCTTAGTAGGTGTGTAGCTTCAATAAAGGATTTAAAGTCAAGTTTTAGAGCTAACACGGTTTGATTCAAGAGCTTGTGCATCAAGACCACATCAAGTACTCAAGAGGAGTCTAGCTCGTTGGATCGTGTTTGGGCCAAGTCAAGAAGATGAGAAGACCTCAAGTGAAGACTTCAAGAAGACTTGAGTCTAGGTTTGTTTTTATAAGATTTTGTTTTTAGATTAAAATGTAAAGGATAGAATAGTTGGTGGATTGCTCAAGTATACCATATACACACACACTCTTGATTTAGAAGAGTTTTCATAAAAGAATTTTTATTTTGGAAAAATACAAAAGAGTTTTCTTTTTGAAAAATACTGTTTTGGTTTTTGGTATTCAAAGTTACATGTATTTAACCAAAACCAAATTTAGAGCTTAATGTCAAAAACATAGATATTTCACCATGTTTGTGTAGTGGATCATATCCATACACTCTATGCTTTCAAAGTGGTTAAAATATCTTGTTTTTGTATTTGGAGAAGTTTTGGAAAACCAAATTTGGAAAAATACAGTTTTTATTTTGAACCAAAATTTTTAAGTTACAAAAATAGTTCAAATTGTTTGTAACATGTCTTGATTTTGCTCAAACATATTTGTTTATCAAAGTATAATATTGAACCTATTTTTGTATATTTTTCATGATTTTATGGGATTTTATTTGAGCCAAAATGACCAAATTTTTGATCCCTAAAATGTCCTGACCTGGCTTCTGCCGGTCGACCGGACCGGTCGACCGAGCTTGAAGTTGGTCGACCGACGTGCACAGAACGTGCACGCCAGCTTGGCTGGAGGGCCGGTCGACCGTCAGAGAGGTCTGCTCTCTGGAAAGCCCCGGTCGACTGGGCCGGTCGACCGGACAGAGAGTCTGCTCTCTGTATCCAGGCCTCGGTCGACCGGGCCGGTCGACCGATGGTACAACGGTTAGATTTCTGACCGTTGGCCGGTCGACCGGGCGGTCGACCGACAGGCCAGTCTGTCTCCCAACGGCTAGATTTTCTAGCCCTCTAAATTAGGGCTTTTGGGGGCTGTTTTAAATAAGATTTTGAAGAAGTTTTTGGCTAGTTTTTCCTACTCATTTCAGTGGTTATATCCACAAGTTTTAGAGCCAATATTTCCAATTCAAAAAGAGTGTTTATCAAGAGTGTTTTAAAAGTGATTTTCTTGAGTTTTCCTTCACCATTTCAATCCTTGTTTTCTTACACAACACTTGAGCCATCCATTGCTATATCTACCTATAGGGATTTGTTGTGAGAGAATTTTAGGTGATTAAAGAGTTGTGATCACCAAAGTTCCATCTTTGTAATTGAGGAGGCGGACAAGTGTGTTCGCGGTGTTTCGGGTTCTAGTGAGAACTCGGTGTTTGAGGTGCGACCTCGGCGAGCTAGTGGACTTGCGGTGTGTACGGGACTAGAGAGTCCAAGGAGTTCAAGTGTGAACTCGCCTTGTGGGTGTTGCGGCACCGAGTGATCCGGTGGGATCGATTATAGTGAAAATCCTTCAAGTGTTGAAGGCGGGGACGTAGAGCAAGTGTGCTCGAACCTCGAAACAAATCTCCCGTGTTTGCGATTGCTCACTCTCTATCTCTTACTTTTGTCTTTATATCTTGCATCCTTTTATTGTCTTTATCTTTATATGCATGATATATTGTGAGCTTAATTGTTATATGTTTGGGGATTATTTGCTAACACTTGTATTCAACCAAGAGAGCCAACGCGGCACCTCAACTCTTATTTAGAGGAATCTTGAGGAGTTAGTCCAGAGCCCTCCACGGGGAATTCGACTACACTCTTATGTTATACGTGGTGTTTAGTTTAAGAAGTTTTAAGTTTGCTTTAAATAGTTTTTTAATTTCGCATTATTGACCATTAGATTAGCTCATCACCTATTCACCCCCCTCTAGGTGATTTACAAAATCATGATGATGATAATCAAGAATTAATTAGTAATAATTAAAATAATATCTAAACTTTAAAAATGACAATTTTCTTAAAATAAAATACACATACACTTTATAAATATTATTTTTCACTATTAATTCATGTATTGCAAGATATGGGTATTACATTCTACCCCCCTTATAAAAATTTCGTCCTCGAAATTTCAATAAAGTAGGGAATGTTAAAATAGTCAAAATACAGGGAAAAACAATTAAGCTTCCAAGTCGCCTCGCTGGTACACTGCGATTTCGCTGCGCGCTCTGATCTCTGCTACCAATTTTAGAATGAAATGGCAATTCCAAGAGATAAGATCAGAAAATAGAATCGATAGGTAAAATAGAAATCAAGATAGAAGCAAGATTACTCTAAAGGAGGGATGTGAATTTAGGGATATCAAAAGATCAAGGGATGGATACCCAAAGGGAGGACAACCAATTCTCAAGTGGACTCAATATCATCGTGTGAACCTTATATGTATATTGCAGTGTAATTATAGTTCGTTCAAGTCATCGGTAAGAATCAAGTCCGTTTTATGTCGAACCTGGTTCTGATACTAAGAAAACCCTGTCACGCCCCGCTTCCAAAATATGCGGAAACGGAGTCGCGACGAGAGTCGGCGACGTATATACGCAAGGAAATATCCCACGCATACACGCTAAGCCTAAAGTAACCTGAACAAGTGTTAGAAATCTAGTATGATAAATTAATATCACTGCAATATGACATATAAATATCTAACACAATGATAACAAATGAATAAAGGAAAGAAAATAGCAACTGGATGCGATAAAGATAGAATCAGAAAATAACATGAAAGATAAGAGAGATGAGAATACCAGAATCAGATAGAGAGACTCCAGCTTCTCGTAACGCGTACGAGCTCAATGAAACCTGCACAATATAAGAAAATGTCCAATACTCTGGACGTGCGAATCTAGGGTCGTCAGAAGCAACCTAATGAGTGTGTGTGTAAAGAGGACTGCTCGTGCATAAAATAATGTGCATAGAATAATAACAAGATAACGACAAACATAGGATAACTAAATAACATGATAAACAAACAACTGAATAACAATAACATAAATAAGCGTGCAGATAAAAGACAAGTAAAACAACTATAAACGAACAACTAATGTCATAAGGTATAACCTAGCATATGTCACTAGTTTGATGTACAATCCTATATCTATCATAATTTATACATGTATATACAGTCGGGTGATCATGGTTAGTCACAATACATTAATAGTTTATCATTATTAATTATATTAGCGAACACCAATTGCCAAATGTAATAAATGCATCCCATACTACGCCTACCACACATGCCAATCGATGTCCTCAGTTATTGAAACTGAACGGTTGGAGACATTGTCTGTGTTTTAGGTGGGTCCCGTGCATACCCGGGACCACGGCCCAGACTCCTGGCGCTGAACCAGGACCTACCGCAAGGTAGTCAGGAACATGTATAACAGGAATAGGTATATGTATAACATGTATAACAGGAACAGGACAGGGTGTCAGTCACCCCACGGGAACCCTGCAGTGGAACCCTCTTTCACCTGCGCAACCTAAATCCTAGGTCCACCCAAAATACAAACGCTGTCTCCTCCATCAATCTCCCCAATTCCAGTGTAAGTTGTTTAATATCATGTTATTAATTTATCATGATTACATAATGTTACTTGAATCACTGGAATAACTCGGTGGTAGTCACGGTAACAATATCAACATGTAATCAGGATACCGGTATAACAGGAATATATAATATCAATGAACAGGATACCGGTATAACAGGAATATGTAACAAGTATAACATGACGGCGTTGTTACCGTGTAACAATATTTTCCCAGTAGTTAAGTAACATGTACAATAGTATCAGGTAGATATCATGTATAAACAATCAAGTTTCTCATGTAAATCAAGATATTCAGGATGAGTAATAACCAAATACATGAATATCAAATCTAATAACTAATACTAATTTTATCAACCTCAAGATCGAGCTGAGTCAAGTCACAGTCTAAGGGGTATCAAAACTAGACCTAAGCCAACAATGATAAACTACCAATGAAATGGTACAGATACAAGCTCCTATCAACTAGGTAAATAAAGTGAATAATCATGAATGTCTCATATCCATCAGCCCTAAAATACAATCGTAACTAATCTATCAACCAATAGTCTCTATATAATCATCGTGAACAGCAAGTATCAATTCGATCGAGTAATCTGGTACAACAAACCACTGCCTCAATAAATCAATAATCAATAATCAGTCTCTCCTTATCAATCTACTATGATCCTCAAGTCATCGATATATACATCCTCTAAATCATCGATATATCTAAATCTCAATAACTGAAATACTACATGTCCTGATACATCTAATCAAATCTCCACACTCCAATCCGATCAAAAATCATCACATACATTCACTTTTATCAAGGTCAAACATAAGATCACAAAAGTCGGTAACATATCAGATATATATCTAAGATCTATCAGGTCAGGTCAATTCAATCAATACCTATTCCTCAAAGTCATATACATCCTTCTATAGCCCATACCATAGAAGGATAGAGTCCTCAATCCAATAAGAGATCTAAGAACAGCAGTCAGACAAAAATTAGTCGACTAGGGGGAAGGAGCAAGTCGACTAGGATAAGGGTTAGTCGACTAACAAATATAAAAAGTCGACTATAAAGGGTATTGAGGCAAAACTTGCACACAAAATACGAAATTTAAGAACTTATAATAAAAATGTGCAAGTGCTCAATTCTTCCGCTATAGCAAGTGGCTATGCGGGTCGTGATCCACAAGGAGGGTTTGCGATGGAAGCTTTAAGTTTCTTTATTGAAATCTTATGAACATAAGCGAAAGTTCTTCTCTATTTTAAAGTTATAAAAATGAAAAAGAAAGTTATAGTTAGAGTTAAGAAGAAAGTGAAAGATGAAGAAGGTGGACAAATCAGAAAACAAGAAAAGCGACTATGTACAAATGGAGTGAGTGGAGAAGAAAGAGTTGGAAGAGGTGGTGATATAATTTACAGAAATGAGAGAAAGGAAAGAAAGGAAGGAATACTTACCTAGGTTGAATGATGACTTACCTGAAAACCGTTGCATGTTCTACCTTTGCTTCGGAGGCATTCAACGCCTAGATCATAAGCTCGAGCTCAGTCCCCGTGCACATTATATCGTCAAGCCTAGCAAGAATGAAGTGATGCGGATCTTGGAAGAGGAGAACGTCTTCATGAACTATCGCTGGCTCTCACGTAGCTTAGTTATACTTGCTTTGGATTTCACTTGTAAACTCAACAAATACAACCAAGGTAAAGTAGAAGAGGAAGAAGAAAGCAAAACAAAATACGAACATAAAAAGAAGCTTTTACCTTTATTAATTGCAGAGACAATGGAAGAAAGGAGGAGGGTACATCGGTGTCACTCTCAACGTCAGCCTCTCTCTCTCTTACTTACATGAATCTTCTTCTACCCTAAGTTACATACAAATTACATAAAAAAAGAAAAAAAAACCTAAACTACAAAGAATGAAAACTAGGCTAAATCCTAATCTGCATGTCCGTCCAATTTCAGCATAGAGAATGCCCTTTTATAGGCTAAAAACCCAACAACCAGGATCTCGGGGAGGTCGGAGGAGCAAACGCTCCCCCTAACTCCCCAAGATTGCCGCGGATACGCGGCTATTGCCGCGTTTCCGCGGCCAGGGTGTGGCCAGGTGGCCACACCCTGTTGGTGGGTCGCGCTGGTTTGGCCTTCTGACTATATCTGGAGTTGGTTTGTCAGTTTGAGTCCCGAATTCTGACGAAATGGCCTTGGATTCTTGGCTTTAACCGATCGATTCTGAGAGGATTCTTCTCAACCAGTTTTTCACCTCTTGATTTTGCCCTGATTTACTTGGTGCGAATTAATTCTGATTTAATTCCGAATTTTGGTGGGCTTTGGGCTCATTTCTCTTCAACTCCTTAAAGATTGGGCCTGCAAATAAATCAAACAATTAATTAGGACAATGCAGGCTTTTATTCTATAATAAGTATGGACATATGATATTAAATATGCAATATTAGCGACCAATCACACCCCATACCTATCTTTTGCTCGTCCTCGAGCAAAACAACTAAACTATACTAAGGATTATTAGACCACTTTCGCAGGTCGCGCGATTGCACTGAGCATGTGCAACAAGCCGTTAAACCTCTAGGTTTCCCCTAGAGGACGAGTTTTATCTCGTGAGGGTTTTCAGTGGATTACACCCACAAAATCCATAAAGAAAGGGAAATAAAGAGTTAGAATTTTCGAAAAGCATTTTGAAAGAGAAAAATATTTGAAATATAATTGTAAGATCTAAGCAATTTATAAGTTATAGGAAAACCGAATTTTTCATTCCTAAACTTAGTCTCTATTTAAAATTTGTTATCAATCAAAGTAAGGAGTCAAATTGTACTTCTCATCTAGTCTATTACTTTACCCTAAGTCATATGCACCTTGTGAATGTGAAAATTTTGACTAAGCGTTCATTAACTCTAACTCTTATGCCTTATTTATATATATATATTTTAATTTTTTTTATTTTTTTATTATTTTTATTATTTTTATTTTTTGGTATTATTCCTTAGTTCTATTAGGCTTTCTAATCTGCCCATGTAACGAGCCTCTAATCGATGACTCCCAAACCAAACGGTCTTAGGGCACCAGGTGAGAAAACACCCCCAAGGACTTAAGGACTCGAGCAAATAAGGCCACAAAACTAAGGATTTTATTATATGAACCTCTTTTAGGCGTGAATACTTATGCTTTATTAGGCACAAATACCCAGCTTAATCAGAGGATTTTTCTTTTCAAACTTATCTAATCATCTTTCGCATAAATACTAAGGCTTGCTTAGGCCAAAGCACCTAGCTAGTCAATAATTAGATTTGTTTTTTTTATAAGGCATAAGAATCTTTATTTTTGAACCCTAAGTGTGTAAGTGTATGAAGTGTGCATATTTCATCAAGGTAAAGATCAAGACCAAATTACTTTGACAAATTATCTTCCTAACTCTAAAAATCAAACAAATAATCTTATTTTGACCAAGTATAAGAAATCCTAATTTGGATTTTCAAATCCTAATTTGGATTTTCCTATTCCTTAAAATTAATTTAATTTCTTACAAAAATAAGTCAAAATATTGTTTCTATTTTTCAAAAAGTTTTTAAAGTAAAGAAAAATGTTAATTTTTTTATTTTTTTATTTTAAAGAAAAAGAAAAGTTATGTTAGACCCTCCCCCACACCTATCTCATGCATTGTCCTCAATGTATGAATTAATGCATAGATACATGAAAAAGAAGAAAGGGAAGGAAAATGGTTACCTTAAGGTGGTGGTTCTGGTGGTGGTCTGATTGGTCCACGAAACGCGGCCCAATCAACTTTTCTTGGGTCTCGGAGGAACCCACCAGAAATATCTTTAATATAACCCATTAAAAAGATAAATCCATGAAGAATTTTTATTAAAAATTTAACCCCATCTAATTTTCATATTCCATAACTAATTTCGGAGTCAAATTTGTCAACCACCTCGTCCCAGAATGGAGTATGAAATGATAGAACGGTTGACTTGGACTCAGGAAGGACAGGAACTAATACCGACTCGGGAAGGTGACTTAAATCAAGTAAAGGTTCAGGAGTCGAAATTGGTTCAAGAAGCGGGTCCAAGTCAAGAAGTTGAAACTCTAGTCCACATGTATTTTCTAACAATGGAATGTGACTTAATGTGGGTGATTCCAGTTCAGGAATGATAGGTGGAGGAATCAAAACTGACTCTAAAATATTACTCAAGTTTGGTAAAACAACAGGAGTCAATATTGATTCAGAAAGTTAAACTAGATCACAGATTTGAGAACCTAGGTCACATATCTCATTGAGTTCAATGTCAAAAAATTGAAAGCTTGCCAATTTGTCAATAGGGTTTTCAAAATTGTATAATTGGTCAAGTTCAATATGATCCTCAAGAATGGGTGATTCAATTTCATGATGAATTGGCACAGGATTCAATGTTGACTCAGGAAAAAGATTAAAATCAGGTGAAGATACCGGAGTCATAATTGAACCAGGAAGTAGAATTGAATCACTAAGTTGGGGTTCAGGATCATATTCATTTTCAAGTTCTATTTCAGGAAAAGGAAAACTTGCTAAACTGTCAATATCTTTTTCAAAATTTGGAGTTTGGGCAAGTTCAAGTGGTTGTTCTGAAATAGAATCTTGATTTCCAAGACTACATGACTCTTCGACTCTAACAGGATGGTTAGTGACATCAGAACTGGTCAAACGGTGAGAACGTAGAGATTCGACCATCATATCTATGTCACGATTTCTAGCATTTTGAGCATGAGTCATGGCTTCAAGCATCTTTCCATAATTGATGGGTTCATTGTTTTGATGAAAAGATGAAGAGTTGTCTTGGAAGTGGTAGTGAAATTGTGAGTCCATCAGATTTTGTGATTGTTGTTTGGACTCACGCATACTCCTTTGCAAAATTGATGGTTTCCTATTTTGGACGGGTGGAACTGAGTATGAATCTTGAAAATATTGTGGACTAGGTGGAGAAGGAGGACAAGTTGGTTGATAATTATGCTCGGGGGAGGTGAATCCCCACTGACTCGGTAAAGAGTTGAAATTATTATGGACATTATAGTTATTAGATGGGGGACATGGGTTATATTGATTCGGATAAGACCAATCCGGCACACTAGGTTGGTTAAAGTCATGATATGCCGGGTTGGTAATATCCGAAAATGAACTCGGTGTGTAATATGGATTATTATTAAAGTTGAAAAAATTATTATTATAAGCCATATCACACAATAGAATACACACAAAAAAGAAAGAAAAACAAACAAATAAACAAACAAGAAAGAAAAAATTCTAACCTAAGTTAGGGTAGACCTAGACCTAGACACTCCTAACTGGTTAGACTGTCCACGGGAGGTTTAATGTAGACTTTGACCACAAGCTAATCAGCCAGGTCAGGGCAAGATTGGTGGGAGGTTTTCCGTCAAAGACGTTCCTTAATTAAATAACCACCAATCTTCAGGCTTTCGGCCCTTAATCCCTTTCCTAGACACTGATTTGGCAAGAGTCAAGTTCCAACACCTTTCCTCCTTAGGATAATCTCCTAATTGAGTCCGAGATGTCCCTAGGGCCAACGTCTACTCATTTTAAGTTAGGCTTGGGTTAGTGAGTGCTTGGATTCTGATTTTTGGGCTAAAGAAGGGTGATTAAATCCCCACCTTATCTTGTTATTGGGTTGGTGCCCTTAAAATCAATTAGTGCAAGTGTACAAGATATGTAAGATTCATTCAAAGCGATATAAATCAACCAAGAAGTGAGTCCTATGCTAAATGCAATGCATACGTACCTTGCTCCAGCACTCTTCAACAGTAAAAATAAATGAATTGATAAAAACGCGTGCCTAAAATGCAAACGTCTAATCAATTTTTAACTTTTGCAACAAACGTTTTACTGTTGATTATTTAGCAGGCTTATGTGATGGCATATAGGAAATAAAGAATTGCAGGGAACTAGAATTTGCAAAGCAAGCAGCCCTGCAAAAACCTATTAGTAGTCAACTCGTCCTTGCCGCGGATCCGCGGCTTTTGCCGTGGAAATGCGGCAATTCAGAGGGCCCTTGGTCTCTGCTTTCTAGAGCAGAGGCCTAAGGCCACTTGTATGTCACTGCAATATTAATTTCCTATTTTGATTGCCCTGTAACCTGCAACAGAGAAGAAAATTCGTTTAGTTCTAAAGAATTTTCAAAAAAAATTCAGATTTCAATAAAAAACATGTTACCCTCCCCAGCAACGGCGCCAAAATTTGATTGAGGCAAAACCTGCACACAAAATACGGAATTTCAGAACTTATAATAAAAATGTGCAAGTGCTCAATTCTTCCGCTATAGCAAGTGGCTATGCGGGTCGTGATCCACAAGGAGGGTTTGCGATGGAAACTTTACGTTTTTTTATTAAAATCTTATGAACATAAGCGAAAGTTCTTCTCTATTTTAAAGTTATAAAAATGAAAAAGAAAGTTATAGTTAAAGTTAAGAAGAAAGTGAAAGATGAAGAAGGTGGACAAATCAGAAAACAAGAAAAGCGACTATGTACAAATGGAGTGAGTGGAGAAGAAAGAGTTGGAAGAGGTGGTGATATAACTTACAGAAATGAGAGAAAGGAAAGAAAGGAAGGAATACTTACCTAGGTTGAATGATGACTTACCTGAAAACCGTTGCATGTTCTACCTTTACTTCGGAGGCGTTCAACGCATAGATCATAAGCTCGAGCTCAGTCCCCGTGCACATTATATCGTCAAGCCTAGCAAGAACGAAGTGATGCGGATCTTGAAGAGGAGAACGTCTTCATGAACTATCGCTGACTCTCACGTAGTTTAGTTATACTTGCTTTGGATTTCACTTGTAAACTCAACAAATACAACCAAGGTAAAGTAGAAGAGGAAGAAGAAAGCAAAATAAAATACGAACATAAAAAGAAGCTTTTACCTTTATTAATTGCAGAGACAATGGAAGAAAGAAGGAGGGTACATCGGTGTCACTCTCAATGTCAGCCTCTCTCTCTTACTTACATGAATCTTCTTCTACCCTAAGTTACATACAAATTACATAAAAAAGAAAAGAAAAACCTAAACTACAAAGAATGAAAACTAGGCTAAATCCTAATCTGCATGTCCGTCCAATTTCAGCACAGAGAATGCCCTTTTATAGGCCAAAAACCCAACAACCAGGATCCCGGGGAGGTCGGGGGAGCAAACGCTCCCCCTAACTCCCTAAGATTGCCGCGGAAACGCGGCTATTGCCGCGTTTCCGCGGCCAGGGTGTGGCCAGGTGGCCACACCCTGTTGGTGGGTCGCGCTGGTTATGCCTTCTGACTATATCTAGAGTTGGTTTGTCAGTTTGAGTCCCGGATTCTGACGAAATGGCCTTGGATTCTTGGCTTTAACCGATCGATTCTGAGAGGATTCTTCTCAACTGGTTTTCCACCTCTTGATTTTGCCCTGATTTACTTGGTGCGAATTAATTCTGATTTAATTCAGAATTTTGGTGGGCTTTGGGCTCATTTCTCTTCAACTCCTTAAAGATTGGGCCTGCAAATAAATCAAACAATTAATTAGGACAATGCAGGCTTTTATTCTATAATAAGTATGGACATATGATATTAAATATGCAATATTAGCGACCAATCAGGTACTAGTCGACTAACAGGGTAGGCAAGTCGAGTAACAGGAGTAATAGCCAGAAACAGAGAGTACATGATCTACAGGACAAACACATAGTCGACTACAGTTAGGATAAGTCGACTAATATAGGATACTAGTCGACTACAAGAAATAGCAAGTCGACTAATACCTCTACTTGCATACCTGATATTGAAATACACTCACACATGTCTCCACATTCTCTTCAAATGCACACCTGCTACACTCAAGCACACAGCACACTACGTATACAACACACAATGATACTCAGACACACACATTTGCACGCACGCGCGCACATGTACAGAAAATAAACAGTCACAGCAGTTAAGCATAACACCTTTAACACATAGTCACACGCACATATTTATATAGATCCAAGTTTCTTAATAATGCACAGTACAGACAAAATCACCCACGCACACCCAAGTACTAATACACTGCACATGTAAACAAAGAAGGGAGGAGATAGAAGGACTCACACAATTAATCATGATTGCAATTATTGTAAACACACATATATTCTGTTAAATGAATAGAGAGGGGAAAGGGAGACACTCACATGAAATGACGCAGTTGCAGAGCCGAATCACCGTCTGGTCATCACTGCACGAACCAGTACTGATCTACGGATCATCTCATGGATCGGTCTTCGAATCACCATTGTATCGGGTCCATATCGAACACCGATCCGAATCTCCTATAATGGGTTCGGATCTCACCAAATGGGTCCGGATCTCCATAACACGCAAGGTCGTGGGAGAGGACTCCGGTGATGGCGTGGAGGCGGAGGCGGCCGACAATGTCAGTGGCTCGACGGAGATGTGCTCGAGGAGATCGGAGAGTCATGGAGTGCCGCGGAAGCTCGCCAAAGGTTGTCGAGATGCGCCATGGCTACTGCTGTGCTGCCTTGGGGCTGTTGCTGTTGCAGGCTGCAGGGAGGAGGCCTGGGCTGCTGCCGTGGGGGAGAGAATGGATGGGGGTGCTGCTGGCCTGCACTGTGCACGCAGGGGAGGAGGGCACCGAGGCGAGGAGGGGCTGTTGCTGCTGCCGCGTGGAGCTGGAGAGGCGGCCTGGTCTGCGGACTGCCGGAGATGCTGCCGCGCGCCAGGGAAGAGGGGGCGCTGGCCTGGGCGCTGCCGTCCATGAAGGGGAGGCCGGCTGCTGCTGGAGGAGATCCCGAACTTGCGTGCGCGCCATGCTTAGGGCTGTTGCTGTGAATCAGATGAGAGAAGATGGGGGTTGCTGTTGGAGTTGGGAGGAGATGGCCGGCCCTCGATGAAGATCGTCGGAGTGTTCCGGGGTGATGCTCGGTTGGGGATGGAGCACGGTGGGGTGTTGGGGGAGCAGCTGCGTGGATGGATTGCCGGTTCTCGCCGGAGGTGGGCAGCTGCTGTTGGGAGATGGAGGAGATGGATGCGGGTGTTGGTGGGATTTTGAGAATCTAAATCAGTTAGGATTAGTATATAGGTAGGTTAGTTAGGATTTGATTATGACAGGGTTAGAATGGGTTTGGTTTAATAGCTGATGAGTTTTGGGTAAAAGAGAGAGAAAGGGTGCAGGTGAGGATGTCTGTGAAGTTGGGAAGTTGTTATCAGGATAAATTTAGATTAACGTTATTTGATTCCTCCTTTAAACGAATCCAGAAGTGGCAAGATGGTTACGACCAGGGTTCTAGGGTATGAGGTTGTGAGTTCGATCCCTGGTACATGCAAATTGGGGAAAGATTCCTTTTTTTTTGTGTGAAGGGTTTTGGATTTAGGCCTGCTCTTGGGCTTGGGCTCAGTTAGGAAAATAAAGAGAAAGGAGGAAAATCATAAGATGGGCTTGGACTTGAAACAAAAGGGAAAAAGAATAAGATAAAATGAGGTAATAAAACAATAAATCATGATGATGATAATCAAGAATTAATTAGTAATAATTAAAATAAAATCTAAACTTTAAAAATGACAATTTTCTTAAAAGAAAATACACATACACTTTATAAGTATTATTTTTCACTATTAATTCATGTATTGCAAGATATGGGTATTACATCTACTGATCCAGTGAAGCAGACAGTAAGCCAAGAAAAGCTCGTGAGAAGGCCCAAGCAGGTCCAGAGATACTAAGTTAGCTCAACACTTAGTCTCGCACGAGCCCACGAGATAAGTGTCGTATAAGAAGCCAAAGTTGCTTAGCATCGCAGGAAACTCCTTCACAGCCTCGCTGCAAGCTAACTTACAAATTCGCACAGAAATGCTCAATTAACTCTGTAGAGAGTTAGCTTCGCTCGAAGCCCTATGCAGCTGCGCAAAAGGGTAATTGGTGCTTCGTCACAAAGTTATCCAGTTCCGCTGAAGAGCTTTCTTTTAACTTCGCCAGATGCTTCTCCTAGCTCCGCCATGAGCTCAACGCAATGACTCCGCTACGGTCTTTTATGGTCACCTTTGACCATCAAATCTCTAGATGAGATCAAATCTAATTGAGATCAAATTTGGCAGTTATTTGCCATGATCTTTTGACTCTCCCAATCAGGTAAGAAGATCAGGAGATCTTTCAGTTATTTGGAAAGAATCAAGGGAGTATCCCTCATTTAGCAGAGCGGATCAAGAGATCAGCTATTCCTAACTTCACAGAAGCTGATTCTAGCCTCGCGGCGATGCTACTTACCGGATGTGAAACAGATTGACCCAATCTGTTTCCAGATTTTTAGAACGATTATACCCCTACTCCTCCTTATAAATAGCCTACCAGGGGCGAGAGCTAGAAAGAGGAGAGAGGCTCGAGAAAAAAACGAGAGGAGAGACGGCTAAGGACAGAGATATACTCTCTTGCTTTAAGAATTCAGAGAATTACTTCTCTAATCAGGGTGCTAATACCCTAAGATCTTCCTCCCTCTCAAGGAATTTTCGAAACCAGGCGAGAAGGAATTCCTAAGCGGAGGCAGTTCCAGAAGTAACAAGAGGGCTCTACCGACCTTCTGTTCTCCGATTCCCCGAACCAGGCAAGAAGGGAATCCCATCAGGCGGCAGTCCTATTGTCGGATCGATCACATCGTCAAAGGGATAAAGTGATCGCGCGCTGATTAGATTCCTACTGGCACACTTCCCTAGAAATCTCAGAGGAGATCTACATGTAATATTCTTACTGCAAAGAATTACTTGTAATTTAGCTCCTCGACACTTTTTTGCCCCTTTCGCAAATCAATGGAAAATAAGATGGCGACTCCGCTAGGGACTGTATTCTCCACTGCTGAGAATCAAGTGTCGCAATGTGACGATTAGACCTTCGGGTCTACTACTGAGGCGCTGGCCATTCACTCTAGTCAAGAACCTACGCACGACTACAAGGAAGTCGGCATAGCCGGAACCCCTCTAGCTAATTCTTCGAAGCAAGTCTCTGTCAAGACAGATAAGGTTCTCTGCAAGCCTACTACGGTCTTCTGGCGCAACAAAGAGGGTCAGAATCTTGAGCCTGTCACCTTCGAAAATCTGGTCGTTCATTTCGACCAAGGAAAATTCGAAGAACTCCTTTCTGGAGGTGGTCCAATGCTCCATGCACGAAAGCATAGAAAGATCACAATGGCCGAGGTTTTGGACCAGAAACCGGACGCGGACTCCTCCCAACTCCTCTCAGCCTCGCGTCTGGCTAGCCAGGTTCCTTGTGAACCTAAGTACTCTTCCAAAGCAGATGTGGAGACCAAAGAAGAAAGCTCTATATGAAGCTTTAGGCGTAGCTACGCCACAGGTCCGCCTGTCCCGCGAAGATAAAGGCAAGATACCTGCCTGCTTCGTTGAGACTATCAGCCCGAAGCTAAAACGGCGACTATACCTTCGCCTAATTCAGGAGCAGTAACTTCTCGCGCCAACCTTATTCTTATGAGCGAAGTTACGATGGCATGGCAAACACAACGCCAGTACCTCAGGGTACGCGCGGAGTTCCCAGCCGCCAGGCTAGAACTAAAACACCCACCGGTGCTAACCTTCTTCGCAGCAAGATAGTGGACAAAGCACCATAGTGTGCTCCGCTCCCCAGTTCATCAAGCACTAAGCTCTCTCTTCGCAGCGGAGCTAAGGGATTGTCCCTAAGTATTGATAGCGGTGCTTATGCAGTTTCAGCATCCAAGGGCATTCCCAAAGTTCTTAGCTGCGAAGCTAGAGCTAAAGCATTATCTAGTGCTAACCATCTTCATAGCAAGGTAGCGAATGAAGCACCACAACGTGCTTCGCTCCCTGGTTCCTCAATCGCTAAGTTCTCCCTTCGCGGCGGAGCTACGAGATTATCCCTGAGTGTTGATAGCGGTGCTTATGCAACTTCAGCGCCTAAGGGCGTTCCTAAAGTTCTTAGCCACGAAGCACTATCTAGTGCTAATTACCTCTGCGGTGATGAAAAGAACAGGACAACATCCTATGAGCAATCCAACAGAGCCTCTGCGTTAAATCATTTAAGCCCGGCTATGTCTGACTTGCGAGAGTTCTTAACGAACAAACGGAAGTCAGACTTACCTCAGACTTCTCCCTCTTGTTGTCAACAAGTGGGATGTCAGTTGGTGACAGTCTATTCAGTCCATTGCCGTCTGGGATCAATCCCCACCACTCCTCCAAACCTTTCGATCGACTATCGGAACGAGATCCTGTAAAGCATCGCAAAAGGAGGGTATCGTAAGATCTGCCCTCTGCATCCGTCAATATGATCGAAAGGGGACGAGAGCCGCGTAGGGACAGACGAGCGTCGCATACCGCTCTCTCCAATTCTCTAGATCTAGATTATAATCCGGGTTTACGCCAAGTCTTGGTGCGTGTAGAAGGCGTCTTCCGAAACACCAGATCTATGGTTGCAATACCCTACAATTACGAACAGCCATCCTCCTCAACCACAGTAGCCTCACCAGAACCAATGAGAAGATTATTCCAATGGTCTGATGAGGAAGACGAAGACAGTGGGTATGTCTCTTCGGCCACAGTCAGCTCGGTACAAATAGATAGAGTATCAGTGAATATGACTGATAACGATAATGATGACCTCCGTCGACGGTTGGAAGCTCAAGAGCAAACCTCTAAGGCCCAGCAAGAAGCCTTGGACAACTTTAACAAATGCTCGCTCAACTCCTCACTAACCGGAATAACAATGATACCGGGAGTAACCATGATGAGGAAGAACATCATAGCGATAAACAACCAAAGACTGAGAGGTCAAAGGAAAGCTCTTCTATTGACGCTGAAGTTCTTAATGGCATCCAAGCTCAGATCGCATCCCTAGTTCAGAGGGATGAACTAAAAAAGTAGGGGCAGTCCGTCCTTACCTTTTGAATGAAATCAGTACCATACCCATTGAAGTTCAAGCTACCAACGTTGTATATGTATGATGGTAAGAGCTCACCAAACCAGCACATCTACTACTTTCGGTCTCAGATCAGTAATGTTATAGACAATGATGCTATCATGGCCAGACTGTTCATTGGCACCCTGAAGGGGGTAGCATTCGACTGGTTCCGAAGCCTCCCTCCGGGCTCTATCAATTCCTGGATTGACTTGAAAACTCGATTTCTTTCTCATTTCTATGAGGACGATACCGAGATAACCATGGATAAACTCCTCTCTACCGTGCAGAAGAAGGGCGAATCCCTCCGTGACTACATTGAACGGTTCAAAAACTTGTCTCTGATGTGCCCAACAGGTATGCCATTGCCCATGCTCTTGTAGACATGCAGACATAACTTCCTCGACCAAGTAGAGATTCACATGGGAGCTGTCAAAGCCCATACCTGAAAGGAACTAGTTGAACAAGCTGAGATAGCCAAAAAGTCAGCTAAGAAGTTCGAACCATCTACCCCTAAAGGCAAATGGGTGTGAATAATAAGGGGCGCGGCGACTTGGCACAGTCTTCCAAAGCTAAAGGCAAAGAGGCTATATCCATTGAATTGTCAGGAGATGTTCATTCGAAGGCCAAGAAGAACGCCTTCAATAATCAGAAGTCTAAGTTTTCTCCAAAACAGTACTCCTTCAAAGACGAGCAAGTGGTCGCAATATTCTATTTACTCCACAAAGGGAATAAATTGAAGCTTCCAGACGTTCGACGCCCTAATGAAATGGGACGCACGAACGATCCCAACTATTGTCTCTTTCATAGGATGGTTCATCATCCTACTGATAAGTGCTTTGTCCTCAAGGACAAAATTCAAGCTTTGGTCGATGCCGGAGTTCTGACTCTGAAATCAGAGCAAAAGAAAGTCACTGCAAACATGGTGACTCTCGAGTTCGGCAAAATCCCAAAAGTTACAGTTCTTGACGGGACCTTTCCAATCCCTGAACCGCGGCTGAAAGTAAAGCATCCTTCAGCCAAAACTCAAGAGATTAAGGGTCTTGTTCCCTTGACACTAGAGACAGGGAAAATCATGTGGATACACCTAGACCTTGTCCAAGAAGAACAATGGGATTCGAAGAAATCCAAGTTGAAGGGCAAATCTTGCAATGTTATCTCCATCCTGCCGGATGATGGCAATCTCACATCAGCTTCTCTCAGCGATTTTGAAGGGGAAAAGCATGCTTGCACGACGCAGGCTGATGTACCTCAGCCAACAGGTACTCGATCCAGAAAATCATGCTTAAAATAGTATGAGAAAGCTACTGACGAGACACAACAGCAGACAACGTCAGTATAAATATCAACATCGGCTTCGCCTCTGACGACAGGAAAGGAGAAGCAGAAAGAAGTCCGGTTGATTATGTCCTGAAGAAGCCTTCAGGCCCAGAGCCTAATATGCCCTTTCGTTTTGGTATATTGGCCCAGCTGGCTAATATCCCAGCTCGTAACCATATACGAGCTCCTTCGTCTCTTGAAAGAGATAAGAGAAGCACTTAAGGATCCAATATCTAATTCAGAATCATTCCTGACATATATGCCAGAAATCCCTAAAGATGACATTCAGTCTTCTTGCCCTGAATGCCATCATGTGCAATCAAAGGTACCTGTCATTACCTTCACAACGAAGGATACGCTTCTCAAGGATAACAAGCACGATCGACCTTTGTACTGCACCGGATACATCGGTTCGACATGCATTGAAAGGGTACAGGTTGATCCGGGGTCTGCATTCAGTATCATCCCCAAAAGACTGCTCTACTTCCTTGGCATACCACTATATCGGTTGTCTGTAACCACTACAACAATTACGGTTTTAATGCGGGGAGTAGTCATCCACTTGAAAAGATTCGACTCCGTTGCCTGATTAGTCTACGATTATGCATTATTATATAGCATTTTCCCACCGATTTATGAATAAATTGTCGGTCTAAACCGTGTTTTGGTCTCTATTGCAGGTAAATCAAGAGTTCAAAGGTAAAGGAGTAATAAGCTTAATTAAACGCAATTTATGGTAATTAATCCTGGATTTCGTGGAGGCCAAGTAAGGGAACATCTAGAAGATACGTCGAACCTAGACCTTTGCTCACGTCAGATGAATATTCGGGCGAAATTACCAGAAACTGGATATACCAGGAACATTCTTGAAGCGACGGGGATCCCCTGCCAAAAACCAGGGACCTAAGTCCCTGGTATGGCCGCAGATCCGCGGCCATAGCCGCGGATCCGCTGTCCTTTGGTGGGGCCATGCGTCGATTTTCGACGCGTGGCCCCGTCTCGTCTTCCAGAGGCTTCCTAGGCCTATAAAACCCCTGCATAGGTCCAGAACGAGGCAGTTTTCATTTTTAGGCTAGGGTTTCTATATTTTAGTGTAGTGTAGGTAGGTGTTCTTCATTTCTTATATTTTGTTATGTTATTTCGTTTTTAGATCTTGTAGTAGGGATGAGAGATTCAGAGAGAGAGAGAGATAGAGAGGGATTGATGTAATAGATGGTGACAATCTATATAAAGGTGCCTCCTTTCTTCTCCGATGTAATCTCCTCCATCTTCTACATGATGCTTTGCTAACTTCTTTTCTTCTCATGGCAATCTAACTACTAACCACTAACCATCTAACCACTTACTTGATAATCCACATGAATCGAGTAGTCTCTATAAGGCCTTGTTCTTGCAAGAGCCATTGATGGCTCATGATGATGGGTTCTAACATCTAACTTGCTAACTTGCTAACCAAGCTAACTCTCTCTTATTTCATACTTTCTTTCAATGGTTTGATGATCTAATGTTTGTATTAGCTTGCTCTTGATGCAAGTTTGTATGTGAAGAACCATCTCATTTGCCATGCTTTGTATCGTCTCTTGAAGCCAAGGATTAGTGATGACCGAGGATCAAATGTGAGGCAACTATCATTAAGAGGTTAGCATGGTTAGTGGAGCAATTGGTAGTTAGTAGGCATGAGTTTTTATTTTATCTTGTTTTAAAAAGCAATTCTTTTATCTTTTCATCGGTGTTTTTACCATCCTCTTTGTTCACCCTTGTTTTCATTTTCTTTACTACAAGCTTCATCTTCTTTCTATTTTATTTTCCAAACCACTTCTCTTTTGTTTTCTTCGCCGTTTTCATCGCCTTCTCCACCTACCACATGCTTGTTTTCTTTTTCTTTTCTTTGCTTTTCTTTTTCATTCTTTTAACAAAGAAGAACTGTTAACATAAAACGTGAATAAAAACTGTCAATGCTTCTATCGCCTCCCTTCCCTGTGGATTCGACCCGTTGAGCCATTGCTATAACGGAAGTATCGAGGGAACATTAGCACACATACATATTTTCATTGATTTCATAAATACACACTTTTGAGTGCTAGTTCCGCTATCGATCAAAATTTTTGGCGCCATTACCGGGGAAGGGAATGGTTTTGATATCACGTTTTTGTTAACATTGTCTTCTCTGTTTGGTGTGCAGGACATTCTTTACAGGATCTTAACAGTGCAGAACATAAACTAGCTTTGCATCTCCCTGCTCTTGAAAGCAGGGCCTCAGATTCTAAAGAAAAGCCGCGCAAACGCGACATTTGCCGCGCCAACGCGGCTATTTTGTGATCATTGTGTATCTTGTTGTGCTGGGATGTGTATCTTATAATAGCTAGTAGATTTGTGCTGCTATCTTTCCTGCTTTGATTGCCTACACACCACAATAAACTAAAGAACTAAAATACGGTATTTGGATGCTTTTAAAACGGTTTATGAAAAACACCTAGAGGGGGGGTGAATAGGTGTACTTGCTAATCTAGAAACTAAATGCGCTAAATGCGGAAGCTAATGCAAATTTTGCAATAACACTTAATACAACCAACAAGTGTAGCCGAATTTCCCGTGAAGGGCTCTGGACAAACTCCTCTTGATTCCCCTTTAATGGGTTGAGGTGCTATGTGAAGCTCTTGTGGTTAAGTACAAGTGAGGCACACACAAACAAGCCAAAGCATATAAGGATGATAAGCAATATGAAATAATGCAAGGCAACACAAGCAATATGAATGATATGAATGAAGAATGATGCTTTGCACAAATATAAAGGAGAGAGAGAGAGAGTTGAGAGACAATGGATCAAACGCAAAGGTAAAGATATGTTTCGAGGTTCGAGCACCCAGCTCTACATCCCCGCCTACACCACCGTGTAGGATTTCCAATCCACTATCTCCCACCGAGGGAACCTCTATCGAAGAGGATTTGTTACAACACAAGGAGTACCAAACTCCTCTCTCAAACACCGCCTCACAACCGAGGGGTAGGCCCGTAGCCAAACAACAACAATCACCTCTACCGAAGAGGGATCCAAACACCACTCCGATCAACCTCTACCAAAGAGGGATACACAAATACAAGGAGGGTTTACAACTTGGAGGCTCAACAACCTCAAACACTTCTCTTTTTCTCTTTTCTACAAAACAAAGATCCTAATAGATTAGGATAGAAGATAGCTCAAGTGTGGAAAAACAAGTGTTTTGATCAAAGAAAAACTCTTGGGAAAATACCAAATAGATATGGAAATGAAGAACAATAAACTAGTTTCCCAAAACCTATTTTCTTTGAAAATAACAAAACATTTGAAAATAAATGAATGAATCTTTTTGGCACTTAAAACTCTTTTGAAAACTTCTTTTTAAAACCAGAGAGTAGGGAATTTTTGCTCTTGAAAATTCTTATCAAAACAGCCCAAGAGTTGGGGTATATATAGCCCCAAAACAAAACTAGCCGTTAGGCTGATGTGGCAGCCTGACAGGCTTGGCGGTCGGCCGCCCGGTCGACCGCCAACGGTCAAAAATGTGACCGTTGGGCAAACCCGGTCGACCGCCCGGTCGACCCAAATAAACAGAGAGCAGAGCTCTCAGTTACGGTCGACCGTCCGGGTCGACCGCCCTTGTGTCTGCCAGACGTGCACGGCTCTGTGCACGTCGGTCGACCTCACGGGTCGACCAGCCCTTGGTGCGGTCGACCCATGCGGTCGACCGACCTGGCCTGTCAGTCACAGTACAGGGCAGAAAAACATAAGTTAAAATATTTTAGAAAATCTTTTTAAGTCTTGTAAAAATATCCAAAAATAGTTTTATCATTTTGCATTGATATGTAAACATGTGATAAAAAGTTTAGCTCAAATATCAATCAATATGAACTATTTTTGTGTCTTACCAAAAATCAATTATCAAACTTGATTTTTCTATACAAGAATAGGATAGTCAAAATAAGTTTGTATAAGTCATGTAAGCATGCATGTATAACTAGAATACATCTATTATACATATAAACTATGTAAACTTGTTTTGATCAACTATTCATGAAAACACATATCGGTTAAACTAAAAAACCGAAAAAACATAAACGTGTGTGTTTGTGCACTTGAGCATATCAACTATACTAAGCTTTACAAATGGATCTAAACACACTAAACTAAACTAGGATACCTAAGTCTTCATGACGATCTTCATCTTCAAGTCGACTCGGTCCAAACTCCGTGATCCACCGAGCAAGTGCTACATATGATTTTTAACGCTCGGGCACGGGAATCACCAAGTGAGGCTTCCAAACTCTTCTTTTTGAAGCAATCACCAACTAATATCTTGCTTAATGATCTGAAAGTAAAAACACAAGATTATTAGTAAACATAACTACATGAGTTAATCATCATCAAAACTAGGGTGGAAGGCCTTTGGCCAACAATCTCCCCCTTTTTGATGATGACAAAACTCATGGAGTTATATATGCATGGATTAAAGTTAAGCTTCAAAGAAGCTCCCCCTTAACTCATGCATAAACAAATAAACAATAAATAATATGCAATAAAGGCTCTTAACATGAAACATGAAACATGAAACATGCATATCTATGCATAAACAATAAAAGGTTCTAGATACCAATGAAATGTTCAAAAATAAAACATGCTCTAGATACCAATTACAAAACATGCTCTAGATACCAATTAAAATTAAACTAAATTAAACTTAATATATGCAAAACATAAACATGCATATATAAACATGTACCAACCATGCATATTAAAAAAACATCTTCTCTATTTGAGAAAGACTTTGGTTTATATTGCATGTTAAACTCTCAAATAATTCTCCCCCTTTTTTTCAATCATCAATAAAGGGGTAAAAACCACAACAAAACAAAATCTTCTCTCTTTTAATACAAAGAATCAATCTTCAATAAGGGGTAAAAGCAAAACCAAATCAATAAATTTTTCTCCCCCTTTTTGTTCGAAACAACGAATCAATAAAAATAATATTTTCCCCCTTTTTGTCTAAAAATAAAAACAAAACCAATTAGGGGTAACAATCAATTAAGGTACCAATTGAAAATATGTCAAAGAATAGCATCTTGATACCAATTGAAAGGAAACAAATAAAAAATATTGATACCAATTTTAAGCAAAACGCATGAAAATATTGATACCAATTGAAATTAAACATAATAAATTTTGAATGTCTTAAACAAAATTTTGATACCATTATAAATATCTTTCATTTTGAACATATGATACCAAATTTAAATTTTCAATCATAAAGTATGGTAGTACAAATACCAATTGAAATACAAAATCAAATTTTCTCCCCCTTTATGAAATACAAACTAAAACAATGCTTAGGCTTGATACCAATTTAAAAGTAATCAATTGAAACAAAATTAAAGCTCAAGCACTAGCATAAACAAGATTTTGTGCTTAAAGATATAGGGATATAATAAGCACAAATAAAACATATATATGTATGAAAAATAGATACCAATAGAAATTGATATTCTTGGAATTGAAATCATACATACATACAAACATATATGAGTATACAAGAAGGGTCAAGATTGATACCAATTGAAAGAATTCAATGATACCAATTGAAATAACAATAAGATCAAATGTATATCTCATATAACTATACCTCCCAATCATGGTTCAAGTTTTAAATAATTTTCATTTTAAGGCATACATGAACATGATCTCCCATCCATCCTCCCATAGAAGGTAGGGGTTTTCAAAAATAAGTTTGAAAATAGAGTACGTTTGAAAATCTTTACCATAAGAAGAATACGAACTAGTTAAATGGGAAATCTTGTTAACTAGTACGAAATCCTTCAAGTAAGGAATAAACTAAAAATAATTTTCATAAAACACATATAAATCACATAGCACTTAAAACACTCAATATTCAATAAAGTCCATACATGCTCATGAAAACATACTCATGAGAAATATTTTAAAATGGTGAGTGTACAAGTAATGTGTGACATGGCATTATGAAATTTCCAATTAAGCTCAAAATTCCTTGAAATAAGAAAAACACAAAATCATTAAAACTTATTTAATCTTCAAGGTATATGTATGTCCTATACAAATTAAAGTGTACATACATATCCAAACACAACGAGTCCACAAAGATATATGCATGAAGGCACGTGGCTCAAAAGGATGTATATGTATAACAATAATTTGGATAAAATGGACATATACATGAAGTTAAACAAAAACACATGGAAACATGAAAAACTAAATTTCCATTAAACAAATTTCATTTCAAGGTATATGTATGATTTGTCAACACAAGAAGTATACATACATATCCCTAAACACAATTGAGTTTATAAATATAGATTTGCATGAAAGGCAAATGACTCAAGGGGTATACATGTATATCTTAAAGTTTGGCAATACAAACATATACATGAAGTAAAACACACGATCATAATACAAATCCACAAATAGAAATACAAGTTTAAAATGTATGAATCATCAAAACTAGACTATACTAGCACATCTAATGGGTTCAAATACGCATTCAAGCTCAAACATATATAGATTTATTTGTGGCCCACTATATGCACAAGTATACACCAAGTTTTAATGAAAACTAACATCTAAACATGTAATCAACTCATGAAGCATAAAACGGGATAAAAATCAACATGATAAACAAAAACATGATTATTAAGAAAATCCACAAGTTATTAGAACTATGATATACGCAATATCAACTAAATAGTGAGAACACAAAAGAATTTATCCATATTAAACATGGGTGTCTCAAAATAACTAAACATGTATATCACAAGTCTAATAAGCATGGCATTTTCATACTAATCACTAAACAATGAAACATGCTATGAAAGATAAACATGGAAAGCATGTAAACATAAGGAGTTAGAGATTCGATACCAAAACAATGAGGGCACCGCTCTAGTTCTCCAAACCAAGGTGGTCTTCCCACCAAACTTCCCTTGAAAGTGATACATCCATATGATTTCCATGAAGCTCGGAACGCATCCACTCCAAGGTACGGCTACTCTCACGTCATGTGAGAGCCCACACCTACATCAAAAACTCGAGGGGTGGTCTTTGGTACCCATATCTTATTGGGTCCATGGGGGTTAGTACCTTCTCTAACCCAAACAAACTTATTTGCTAAATTACAATCATGTATACGATCAAAACAAAATTTAGCAAGGTGGCCCTTACGTCAACAATGTGTACAAGTGTACACATGAGCATACATGTGATGGGGTGTCCGTGAGGAGCATGTGTATGCCGTGGAGGTGTGCATGAAAAGGTGGAACTTGTTTCTTTCGAAACAAAGATTCCAATCGTGTATGGCCCACAACACATTGGCTCAAAGTGGAGCCCAAATAATCTACACTCTTTTTAAGCAAATAAATATCATCATTAATTCTAGAAGAAGAGGTACATGCAATAGGTAGACTAGATGAGGAAGCTAGACTAGCATGGCAAACATGTGCATCAATCTTGTTTTTCAAAGAAACATTTTTATTTAAACAAATTTCTAATTCTTTTGAAATAAAATCAATTTCTCTTTTTAAAGAATTATTTTCTTTTAAAACAAAATCAACTTTTGAAGACAAATTTTCATTTTTCTTCAAAGAGTTTCACAATCATTTTTAGATTTTAAAAACTCATTTTCTTAAGTACAAGTTCTAATTGAGATCTCAATGAGTCCCTTTCATTATAGACCTCAACCTTCTCTTGCAAAATCTTGTCAAATTTAGAAGACAATTTTTCATTTTCTTTAGTTAAAGCAAAAGTCTTCTTTTTCAACAAATTATATTTTTCAATTAATTTTCACACACAATAGATAGTTCTTCATTTAAGGGCATGGGCATCAACATAATCATTTGAAGAACTAGCACTATCATTACTATCTAGTTGAGTTTCTGATTGTACCTCAAGGGAGTCATTCCCTTGGACCATCAAGCATTGTGATTCGGATTCTCCACTAGATTCCTCTTCTTGGATTTGCACTTGAAGCTCGGAGGTGGAGGTTGTTGTCAACTTGTTCCACACTGCAAAAGCGGAATCAAGGTTAGAAACACTCAAGAGATAATCTTTAGATAATATGCTTCTAATGGCCTCAAGGGCTTGTGCATTGGCCCCTATATGCTTGCTATCACTAAGGTAGGATTTCTTGGTAATGGCAAGGTAAACCTTATGTCCTAGGGTTTGTAAATAAACGGTCATCCTAATCTTCCAAACAATGATGTTGGAAGGGTCAAACATAGGTGGGGTCATGAAGGCCATGGTAAACTATATGTGTGCAAACAAGCAAATGCAAACAAGATTAGCCTAAAATGAGGATCTTTAACTCTAGGTTGTTAGACCCAAAATCAGAGCACTTGGCTCTGATACCAATTGAAAAACACCTAGAGGGGGGGGTGAATAGGTGTACTTGCTAATCTAGAAACTAAATGCGCTAAATGCGGAAGTTAATGCAAATTTTACAATCACACTTAATACAACCAACAAGTGTAGCCAAATTTCCCGTGAAGGGCTCTGGACTAACTCCTCTTGATTCCCCTTTAATGGGTTGAGGTGCTATGTGAAGCTCTTGTGGTTAAGTACAAGTGAGGCACACACAAACAGGCCAAGCATATAAGGATGATAAGCAATATGAAATAATGCAAGGCAACACAAGCAATATGAATGATATGAATGAAGAATGATGCTTTGCACAAATGTAAAGAGAGAGAGAGTTGAGAGACAATGGATCAAACGCAAAGGCAAAGATATCTTTCGAGGTTTGAGCATCCAGCTCTACATCCCCGCCTACACCACCGTGTAGGATTTCCAATCCACTATTTCTCACCGAGGGAACCTCTACCGAAGAGGATTTGTTACAACATAAAGAGTACCAAACTCCTCTCTCAAACACCGCCTCACAACCGAGAGGGTAGGCCCGTAGCCAAATAACAACAATCACCTCTACCGAAGAGAGATCCAAACACCACTCCGATTAACCTCTACCAAAGAGGGATACACAAATACAAGGAGGGTTTACAACTTGGAGGCTCAACAACCTCAAACACTTCTCTTTTTCTCTTTCCACAAAACAAGATTCTAATAAATTAGGATAGAAGATAGCTCAAGTGTGGAAAAACAAGTGTTTTGATCAAAGAAAAACTCTTGAGAAAATACCAAATAGATATGGAAATGAAGAACAATAAACTAGTTTCCCGAAAACCTATTTTCTTTGAAAATAACAAAACACTTGAAAACAAATGAATGAATCTTTTTGGCACTTAAAACTCTTTTGAAAACTTCTTTCTAAAACCAGAGAGTAGGGAATTTTGCTCTTGAAAAATCTTATCAAAACAGCCCAAGAGTTGGGGTATATATAGCCCCAAAACAAAACTAGCCGTTAGGCTGATGTGGCAGCCTAACAGGCTTGGCGGTCGGCCGCCCGGTTGACCGCCAACGGTCAAAAATGTGACCGTTGGGCAAACCGGTCGACCGCCCGGTCAACCAAATAAACAGAGAGCAGAGCTCTTAGTTACGGTCGACGTCCGGGTCGACCGACCGCCTTGTGTCTGCCAGACGTGCACGGCTCTGTACACGTCGGTCGACCTCACGGGGTCGACCGGCCCTTGGTGCGGTCGACCCATGCGGTCGACCGACCTGGCCTGTCAGTCACAGTACAGGGCAGAAAAACATAAGTTAAAATATTTTAGAAAATCTTTTAAGTCTTGTAAAAATACCAAAAATAGTTTTATCATTTTGCATTGATATGTAAACATGTGATAAAAAGTTTAGCTCAAATATCAATCAATATGAACTATTTTGTGTCTTACCAAAAACCAAAACATGTATTTTTATCAAACTTGATTTTTCTATACAAGAATAGGACAGTCAAAATAAGTTGTATAAGTCATGTAAGCATGCATGTATAACTAGAATACATCTATTATACATATAAACCATGTAAACTTGTTTTGATCAACTATTTATGAAAACACATATCGGTTAAACTAAAAAACCGAAAAACCATAAAACGTGTGTGTTTGTGCACTTGAGCATATCAACTATACTAAGCTTTACAAATGGATCTAAAACACACTAACTAAACTAGGATACCTAAGTTTTTTTGACGATCTTCATCTTCAAGTCGACTCGGTCCAAACTCCGTGATCCACCCGAGCAAGTGCTACATATGATCTTTGACGCTCGGGTACGGGAATCACCAAGTGAAGGCTTCCAAACTCTTCTTTTGAAGCAATCACCAACTAATATCTTGCTTAATGATTTGAAACTAAAAACACAAGATTATTAGTAAACTACATGAGTTAATCATCATCAAAACTAGGGTGGAAGGCCTTTGGCCAACAGTTTAGACATTTGCATTTAGGCACGTGTCAATTCAATTCCAATATATGTATTTTGTCTATTGTTGTGATCTGGATGAGGTGTATATATGGCATTGCATATAGTATAGGATAAACACGTGGGTGATTTATCGCTTTGTGTTATATCTTGTCTATATTGCACACTTGCACGAATTGAAATTAAGGGCAAAACCCATACAAGATAAGGTGGGATTTCATTACCCTTCTTTAGCCCAAAAACCACCTCCCCACTTACACAACCCAAGCCCTAATAAAAACTGATAGACTTTGGCCC
>JAVJIF010007081.1:0-253553 GCA_038442645.1 Agave tequilana
CAATATTAGCGACCAATCAACCATGAAGTGCACTTTTTCCAATTGAGGGTCAAGTTCTTTTCGGTGCACCTATTCAGTACTAGCTCCAAGTGATGGAGACATTGGTCAAATGAATTTCCATAGACGGAGAAGTCGTCCATGAAAATCTCTAAGAAGCGCTCGACCATATCAGAAAAAAGGCTTAACATACAACGTTGGAATATGGCCAGGGCATTACATAGGCCGAAAGGCATTCGACGATAGGCAAATGTCCCAAATGGGCACGTGAACGTTGTCTTTTCTTGGTCCTCTGGGGCTATAGGGATTTGGATATACCCTGAGTAACCGTCCAAGAAACAGTAATACTCATGGCCGGCTAATCGTTCCAGCATTTGGTCGATAAATGGGAGAAGAAAATGATCTTTCCTAGTGGTGGCGTTCAACTTGCGATAGTCTATGCATACTCGAAATTTGGTAGGCAATCGTATTTGCACTAACTCATGCTTGTCGTTTTCTACCACAGTAAAGCTGGACTTCTTAGGGACCACATGCATTGGGCTAACCCATTCGCTATCGGAAATGGGATAAATGATCCCATTATCTAACAGTTTCACTATTTCAGCTTGTACAGCCTCTTGCATGAGCGGGTTTAGCCTACGCTGTGGATCCCTCTTCGGTTTAACCCCTTTCTCTAGATGGATTCGATGCTGGACTATCGTAGGGATCAGTCCCTTGATATCTGCCATAGTCTAACCAATGGCTTCCCTATGTCTCCTAAGGGTTGCCAGTAGGTCTTCCTCTTGCCTATTAGTCAAATTGGAGGCAACTATGACTGGTAACGTCTCTTGTTCACCAAGATAGGCGTACTTAAGATGTTTAGGCAAGTCTTTAACTCCAATGAAGGAGGTGGCTCGATGGGTGGAGGTGTTAAGCTTGAATTTTCCATCTCTATAGAACTTGGATTTGTTGCCCATTCAATCTCATCAAGGTTGAGATCACTTGATTCTAACTCTTCCTCTTCTTTTGACTCTAGTGTGATCTCTTCATTGTGCTCACTCGTCATGTTTTCAATGAAGTTAACCACAAAGGGTTGGTCGGTCATGTCGTAGGGATGCCTACCTAAGTTGAAAACATTGACTTCCTTGGTCATATCCCCAAAGTCAATGTCATGGATCCGTTTTTACAATTTATGATTGCATTCGCGTTGCTAGGACGGGCGTCCTAAGATGACGGGAGTTTGGGACCTAGGATTAGACACAGGTTGTGTCTCTAAAATAATGAAATCGACTGGGTAAATGAATTCTCCCACCCGTATGAGGACATCATTGATCTCTCCCTTAGGAACTTTGATTGATCGATCAGCCAATTGAATTGTAACTTGGGTTGGGTTGAGTTCACCTAATCCAAGTTGTTGATATACGGAGAAGGGAAGCAAATTAATGCTAGCTCCTAAATCGAGGAGTGCTCGATTGATTTCAGCTCGACCTATTGTGCAAGAAATGGTGGGACAACCAGGGTCCTTGTACTTGACTGGGATCTGGTTGGACAATAGCTCACTAATGTTAGTGGCTAGAAAAACCTTTTTAGGCACATTTGTCTTTCTTTTCTTGGTGCACATGTCCTTAAGGAATTTGGCATAACTAGGGACCTGTTTTATTGCATCAAGAAGTGGGATGTTGAGCCTAACCTGATTGAACACCTCTAGTAAATTTCTCCATGTGTGCATTGTTGTTGCTCCTAAGCCTATTTGAAATGGGGCTATAGGCTGATGCACCTGTCCTGCTGATTTCTCAACTTCAATTTCGTTGGAGTTTTGTGGAGATGGAGTGGAACTAGATGGAATGGACAACTGAGATGGGTCCTGGGCATGGATACGTGATTATCAACAAGTTACAGTGGTTTTGGTCTTGAGCCTCATTGGCTTGCCTAGGATTCCTAGGGTTTGGCAATGGTTGACTTGGTAGAGTTCCCTTTGTCTTTCTTGTTGATTCAATTGGATCTCTATCCTGGTCAAGACTTGAGCCAACGTGTCATGGCTTTTAACTAGAGTGTTCACCTTTCTTTCCATGTTGGAGAGCCCTGTTTCCATTTGTGAATATTGGAAAGAGGTGGAGGATTTTGACTAGGAATTTTGTTGATAGGGCGGATTTTGAAAATTGTTGGAGAATTTGGGCCTAGTTTGATCATTGTTGCTTGGGCCCCATGAAAAATGGGATGATTTCTCCAACCGGGATTGTAGGTGGGCGAATATGGATTGTTGGCGGGCCTTGTGAAGGCCGCACTCATATGTTCGGGCAAGGATTGGTGCGCGATAAAGACGGGACATTCCTCGAACACATGGTTCATATCTTGACAATAAGTATAGCCCGCTGAAGGTGTTGGGCTGACTTGGTTCACAGAGACTGGTTCTTTAGTTTCAAGAGCTTCTAGTCTTCGCATCACAGCAGCTAACTTAGCATCGGTAGCTATGTTGGCCTCAATGGAATGGATACCTCCTTTAGAAGAAGTAGGGTCATTAGTCCTAAATTTTTTCGGAGTTGGTTCCCATTGGGTGGTATTATCAGCTAATTCTTCATATAATAACCATCCTTCATTTTCGTTCTTTTTTAGAAATCCTTCAACATGAATCTATATGCACATAGTCAATACAAATCAAAACTTTTGTATTTTTCCTAAAAAAAATTTTAGATACCAATTTTAAGCAAAAACACATGAAACATCTTGATATTAATTGAAATTAAACATAATAAATTTGAATGTCTAAACAAATTTTGATACCAATTGTAAATGATTTTCATATTAAACATATGATACCAATATGAAATTTTCAATCATAAAGTAAGGAGTGGGAAACAAATACCAATTGAAGAATCACCAATTGAAGTACAAAATTAAATTTTCTCCCCCTTTATGAAATACCAACTAAAAGAATGCATGAGCTTGATACCAATTAAAAGTAATCAATTGAAACAAAATTGAAACTCAAGCACTAGCATAAACAAGATTTTGTGAAAATTTATATCTTAAGCACAAATAAAAGTGTATGAAATAGAATGAGTACCAATCACCAATAGATGATACCAATTGAAAATATACATACACAATAAACATATGAGTATACAAAAAAAAATCAAAATGATACCAATTGAAAGAGTTCAATAATACCAATTGACATAGCAAAAAGTTCAAGTGTATACATCATATTACAATACCTCCCAATAAAGGTTCAAGTTTTAAATGATTTTCACTTTAAAGCATACATGACCATGATCTCCCATCCATCCGCCCATAGATGGTAGGGGTTTTCAAAAAAATAGATTTGAAAATAAGCTTAGTTTGAAAATCACTACCAAATTGAAAAATACCGTAACTAGTTAAATGGAAAATCTTTTAAACTAGTACGAAATCCTTCAAGTAAGGAATAAAACAAAATGTTTTTCATGAAACATGAAATCCACATGATATCAAACACTCAAGTCAATTAAGCATAAATATAACTCATGAAAACAAAACACATGAGTAAATAAGAAATGTGAGTGTACTAATAAAGTGTGAATATCATAATCATGAAGATTTTTCATTAAGCTCAATTATTCCTTAAATATTAAAAACACGAAAATCATCAAAACTTATTTAATCTTCACGGCATATGTATGTCTAATACAAACTAAAGTATACATACATATCCAAAACACAATGAGTCCACAAAATATATGCATTAAGGCACGTGGCTCAAAAGGATAAACATGTATATCTAATAGTTTGGACAAGATAGACATATACATGAAGTTAATCAATTTAAACACAAAATCAAGAAAAACTTCACCAAAACAAATTTCATTTCATGATATATGTATGAATTGTCAACACAAGAAGTATACATACATATCCCTAAACACAATTGAGTCCATATACATAGATTTGCATGAAAGGCAAATGACTCAAGGGGTATACATGTATATCTTAAAGTTTGGCAATACAATCATATACATGAAGTGAAAAACTCATAAAGCAAATCCAAAATGGGAATACAAGTTTAAAATGTATGAATCATCAAAACTAGACTATACTAGCACATCTAATGGATTCAAATAAGCAATCAAGCCCAAACATATATAAATTTATTTGTGGCCCACTATATGTACAAGTATAAATCTTCTAGTTTTAATGAAAACTAACATTTAAACATGTAATCAAGGCATAAAACAAAACACAAATCATTAAGACTAGGATTTATACTAGTGTCGAAAAACATGATTATCATGCAAATACATATGTTATTAAACCTATGATAAACATGATAGCTAAACAAACGGTGAGAACACAAAAATAATAGTCTATATAAAACATGGGTGTCTCAAAATGCTAAACATGAGTGTCAAGGATCTAATAAACATGGTATTTACATACTAATCCAAAGAAAATGAAACATGCTATAAAACATCAAAGATACAAAACATATATGATCAATATGTACATGCATGTGCATCAGATCTAGGTCATACAAATAAGTCCATATAAAACATGGATGTTTCAACCAACTAATAAGTATAACACTAATCTAATTAACATGGCATATTCATGATCATCACTAAACATCAAATCATCCTATGAGAAATAAACATGGAAAGCATGTAAACATAAGGAGTTAGAGATTCGATACCAAAACCAATGAGGGCACCGCTCTAATTCTCCAAAACATGGTGGTCCTTTCCACCAAATCTTCCCTTGAAAATGATGCATCCAATTGATCTCCTTTAAGTCCGGAACGCATCCACTCCAAGGTGTCATCACTCTCACGTCATGTGAGAGCCCACACCTACATCAAAAATAATAGGAAGGGTGGTCTTTGGTACCCATATCTTCTTGGGTCCATGGGGGTTAGTACCTTCTCTAACCCAAACAAATTTCTTTGCTAAATTAGAAACATGTATTCTATCAAAACAAAATTTAGCAAGATGGCCTTTTCGGCCACAATGTGTACATGTGTACACATGAGCATACATGTGTTGATGGTGTCCGTGTGGAGCATGTGTATGCCGTGGAGGGTATGCATGCATAAAAGTTGGAACTTGTTTCTTACGAACCAAGGTTCCAAGCGAGTGTGGTTCATGACACATTTGCTCATAGTGGAGCCCAAACAATCTACTTTCTTATTTAACATACAAATATCATCATTAATCCTAGAAGAAGAGGTACATGCATTAGGTAGACTAGATGAAGCTACACTAGCATGGCAAACATGTGCATCAATTTTATTTTGCAAAACTTCATTTTTCTTTAAACAAATTTCTAAATCCTTTGAAATAGAATCAATTTTTATTTTCAAAGAATTATTTTCATTTACAACAAAATCAACTTTAGAAGATAAATTTTCATTTTTCTTCAAAATAGCATGGCAATCATTTTTAGTTTTTAAAAATTCATTTTTTTTAAGTGCAAGTTCCAATTGAGATCTCAATGAATCCCTTTCATTATAGACCTCAACCTTCTCTTGCAAAACACAATCAAGTCTAGAATGCAAACTCTTATTTTCTTTTTCAATTTCTAGACTTTTCTTTTTCAAAATCTTATAATTTTCAATTAATTTTTCACAAACAATAGAAAGTTCTTCATTTAAAGCATGGGCATCAAAATTATCACATGAAGAACTAGAGCAATCATCACTATCTAAGTGGGGTTCCGAATGTACCTCAAGGGAGTCATTCCCTTGGACCATGAAGCATTGTGAATCGGATTCTCCACTAGATTCCTCCGGTTGGTTTGGCACTTGAAGCTCGGAGGTGGTGGTGGTTGTTGTTAACTTGTTCCACACTGCAAAAGTAGAATCAAGGTTAGAAACACTCATAAGATATTCTTTAGATAAAGTGCTTCTAATGGCCTCTAGGCCTTGTGCATTGGCCCCTATATGATTGCGATCACTAAGGAAGGATTCCTTGGTAATAGCAAGATAAACTTTATGACCTAGGGTTTGCAAATAAACGGTCATCCTAATCTTCCAAACATGAATGTTGGAAGGGTCATACATAGGTGGGGTCATGAAGGCCATGGTAAACTATATGTGTGCAAACAAGCAAATGCAAACAATAGATTAGCAAGCAAATGGATCTCACTCCTAGGATGTTAAGCCAAAGTATCAGGAGCACTAGCTCTGATACCAATTGAAAAAACACCTAGAGGGGGGGGGTGAAATGGTGTTAGTACTAATCTAGGACTAAATGCAAAACTAAGTGCGCTAAATGCGGAAGCTAATGCAAATTATGCACAAACAAATACAATACAACAAGTGTAGCCGAATTCCCCTTGCGAGGCTCTGGACTAACTCCCCTTGATTCCCTTGAAATGGGTTGAGGCGCTATGTGAAGCTCTTGTTGGATGAGTATAAGTTGGGCACACACACACACACAAGCAATCCAAGCAATGTGCACACACAATCAAGCCAAGCAATCAAGGATATAGCAATATGGATTATGCAAGGCACAACACAAGCAAATAAATATGACAAGATGAATTATACTCAACACAAGCAAATATGATATGAATGAAGTATGATGCTTTGCACAAATGTAAAGAGAGAGAGTTTAGAGACAAGTGGATCAAACGCAAACACAGAGATATGTTTCGAGATTCGAGCACCCTTGCTCTACATCCCCGCCTACACCACCGTGTAGGATTTCCAATCCACTATACCGTCCACCGAGGACTCCCACCGAGGGAACCTTCACCGAGAAGGATTTTTACAACAATGGAGTACCTAACTCCTCTCTCAAACAAACACCTCCTCACACACGAGGAGTAGGCCCTTAGCCAATCAACCACAACAACAACACCTCTACCGAAGAGGCTCACAGCCAATCTCAATCACCTCACACTTGAGGGATACAAACCAATCACCCGATCACCTGTACCGAAGAGGGATACAATAAGAATAAGGGTGTACAACTTAGAGGTTACAACAACAACCTCAAAACTCTCTCTTTTCTTTTTCTCTTTTCTTTTCCACAAAATAAGATCCTAATAGATTAGGATAGTATGATAGCTCAAGTGTGGAAAACTAGGTGTTTGGAAAACAAGCAACAAAGAAAAAACACTTGGGAAAATTCTTACAAAAGATATAAAATGAAAACCAAGACAAATCTCCCAAAATATTCTTTTCTTTGATTTTTCCAAAAACCTAAAACAATAAAGATTGAAAGATTAAAGCCCAAACACATTTGAAAAACTCTTTTAAACACTTCAGAAAACCAGAATTTTTTCTCTTCAAAAACTTGGCCAAAATCCCCAAAGAGATGGGGTTTTTATAGGCCCATCAGAAAACTAGCCGTTAGGCTGAGCTGGCAGCCTGACAGGCTGCCGGTCGACCGACCCGGTCGATCGCCAACGGTCAGAAATATGACCGTTGGGCAACTGCGGTCGACCGGCCCGGTCGACCCAACCAAACAGAGAGCAGAGCTCTCATCCCGGTCGACCGGCACGGTCGACCCAAACAACCCGAGAGCAGAGCTCTCAGACCCGGTCGACCGGCTCGGTCGACCGTTTTTGTGTCTGCCCAGACGTGCACATCTGTGCACGTCGGTCGACCCTACGGGTCGACCGGCTCTTGGTGCGGTCGACCGTCCGGGTCGACCGACCAGCCTGTCAGCACAAAAAAAAGACAGAAAATTTGGAAAAATATTTTCTAAAAATCTTTTATCTCTTTTAAAAATACCATAAAAATTGTTTTATCATTTTATATTGAAACTCAAACAAGTGATAAAAATTTCAAGACAATATATCAACATATCAATTCATTTTTGTGTCTTGCCAATTTTATCAAAACAAACTTGTATTTTTATCAAACTTGATTTTTCAATAGGAAATCTGATTTTCCTAAAAACTTATAGAAATACAAAAACATGATATTTGAACATTATTAAGCATGATGCATATGGACATAGGTCTAATACACATTCAACAAATATATCATAGTTTTTGTCTTTAATTACAAAAATATGTTTTATACCAAAACATAAAACTACATGAATAGGTATGTCAAACTAAGTTTGTATAAGTCATATGAGCATGTATGTATATCTAGAACATATCTAATATACATAGAAATAAAGTAAACTTGTTTTGATCAAACTATTCATGAAAACCAAATCCAAATCATGAAACGTGTGTGTTGTGCACTTGAGCCTATCAACTATACTAAGCTTTACAAATGGATCTAAACACACTATCTAAACTAGGATACCTAAGTCTTCTTGACGATCTTCATCTTCAAGTAGACTTGCTCCAAAACTCCATCCATGGGCTAGGCAATGTATGATCTTGAATCTTTGGCCCTGGAATCATCATGAAAAGCTTCTAAACACCTTGTTGAAGCTAATCACCAACTAATATTTTGGTTAATGATCTGAAACTTAAACAACACAAGATTATTAGTAAACATAACTACATGAGTTAATCATCATCAAAACTAGAGTGGAAGGCCTTTGGGCCAACAATCTCTCCCTTTTTGATGATGACAAAACTCATGGAGTTATATATGCATGGATTAAAGTTAAGCTTCAAAGAAGCTCCCCCTTAACTCATGCATAAACAAGTAAATAAAATATATGCAATGAATGTACATAAACATGTATGCATCAATATGCATAAAACACAAACAACTTGTTCTAGAAGCTCTAGTTACCAATAAAACTTAAAACTTACCAATAAAACTTAATATATGTAAAAACAGAAGTATATATGCATATATAAAAACATGTTAAACTCTCAAATAATTCTCCCCCTTTTTGTCAATCATCAACAAAGGCGTAAACAAAGTAAAATCAAATCAACCAAATTTTTCTCCCCCTTTTTGTCAAACAAAAAGATCAAGAAGGGGTGACTATAAACAACATGATATCAATAGATAAATATGTCAATGAAGCATCTTGATATCAATAGAAAATAAACAAAGATCAATAGATGTTATATGCTATATACATTCATGAAGAGGAAGACGCTAAGTTAGCTTCCCTACACATATGCATTACATAAAAGAGGGATGTTAAGCCCTAATTCACATAAACACATTATGTAATGCATAAGAGGAGATGTGAAGCTCCCCCTACACACGTGTACCACATAACGAAGAGATGTTAAGCTCTTCAATATAAGATACACTCAACATGAATCTATATGCACATAGTCAATACAAATCAAAACTTTTGTATTTTTCCTAAAAAAATTTTAAATACCAATTTTAAGCAAAAACACATGAAACATCTTGATATCAATTGAAATTAAACATAATAAATTTTGAATGTCTAAACAAATTTTGATACCAATTGTAAATGATTTTCATATTAAACATATGATACCAATATGAAATTTTCAATCATAAAGTAAGGGAGTGGGAAACAAATACCAATTGAAGAATCACCAATTGAAGTACAAAATTAAATTTTCTCCCCCTTTATGAAATACCAACTAAAAGAATGCATGAGCTTGATACCAATTTAAAAGTAATCAATTGAAACAAAATTGAAACTCAAGCACTAGCATAAACAAGATTTTGTGAAAAATTTATATCTTAAGCATAAATAAAAGTGTATGAAATAGAATGAGTACCAATCACCAATAGATGATACCAATTGAAAATATACATACACAATAAACATATGAGTATACAAAAAAAATCAAAATGATACCAATTGAAAGAGTTCAATGATACCAATTGACATAGCAAAAAGTTCAAGTGTATACATCATATTACAATACCTCCCAATCAAGGTTCAAGTTTTAAATGATTTTCACTTTAAAGCATACATGACCATGATCTCCCATCCATCCGCCCATAGATGGTAGGGTTTTCAAAAAAAATAGATTTGAAAATAAGCTTAGTTTGAAAATCACTACCAAATTGAAAAATACCGTAACTAGTTAAATGAAAAATCTTTTAAACTAGTACGAAATCCTTCAAGTAAGGAATAAAACAAAATTGTTTTTCATGAAACATGAAATCCACATGATATCAAACACTCAAGTCAATTAAGCATAAATATAACTCATGAAAACAAAACACATGAGTAAATAAGAAATGTGAGTGTACTAATAAAGTGTGAATATCATAATCATGAAGATTTTTCATTAAGCTCAATTATTCCTTAAATATTGAAAACACGAAAATCATCAAAACTTATTTAATCTTCACGGCATATGTATGTCTAATACAAACTAAAGTATACATACATATCCAAAACACAATGAGTCCACAAAATATATGCATTAAGGCACGTGGCTCAAAAGGATAAACATGTATATCTAATAGTTTGGACAAGATAGACATATACATGAAGTTAATCAATTTAAACACAAAATCAAGAAAAACTTCACCAAAACAAATTTCATTTCATGATATATGTATGAATTGTCAACACAAGAAGTATACATACATATCCCTAAACACAATTGAGTCCATATACATAGATTTGCATGAAAGGCAAATGACTCAAGGGGTATACATGTATATCTTAAAGTTTGGCAATACAATCATATACATGAAGTGAAAAACTCATAAAGCAAATCCAAAATGGGAATACAAGTTTAAAATGTATGAATCATCAAAACTAGACTATACTAGCACATCTAATGGGTTCAAATAAGCAATCAAGCCCAAACATATATAAATTTATTTGTGGCCCACTATATGTACAAGTATAAATCTTCTAGTTTTAATGAAAACTAACATTTAAACATGTAATCAAGGCATAAAACAAAACACAAATCATTTAGACTAGGATTTATACTAGTGTCGAAAAACATGATTATCATGCAAATACATATGTTATTAAACCTATGATAAACATGATAGCTAAACAAACGGTGAGAACACAAAAATAATGGTCTATATAAAACATGGGTGTCTCAAAATGCTAAACATGAGTGTCAAGGATCTAATAAACATGGTATTTACATACTAATCCAAAGACAATGTAACATGCTATAAAACATCAAAGATACAAAACATATATGATCAATATGTACATACATGTGCATCAGATCTAGGTCATACAAATAAGTCCATATAAAACATGGATGTTTCAACCAACTAATAAGTATAACACTAATCTAATTAACATGGCATATTCATGATCATCACTAAACATCAAATCATCCTATGAGAAATAAACATGGAAAGCATGTAAACATAAGGAGTTAGAGATTCGATACCAAAACCAATGAGGGCACCGCTCTAATTCTCCAAAACATGGTGGTCCTTTCCACCAAATCTTCCCTTGAAAGTGATGCATCCAATTGATCTCCTTTAAGTCCGGAACGCATCCACTCCAAGGTGTCATCACTCTCACGTCATGTGAGAGCCCACACCTACATCAAAAATAATAGGAAGGGTGGTCTTTGGTACCCATATCTTCTTGGGTCCATGGGGGTTAGTACCTTCTCTAACCCAAACAAATTTCTTTGCTAAATTAGAAACATGTATTCTATCAAAACAAAATTTAGCAAGATGGCCTTTTCGGCCACAATGTGTACATGTGTACACATGAGCATACATGTGTTGATGGTGTCCGTGTGGAGCATGTGTATGCCGTGGAGGGTGTGCATGCATAAAAGTTGGAACTAGTTTCTTACGAACCAAGGTTTCCAAGCGAGTGTGGTTCATGGCACATTTGCTCATAGTGGAGCCCAAACAATCTACTTTCTTCTTTAACATACAAATATCATCATTAATCCTAGAAGAAGAGGTACATGCATTAGGTAGACTAGATGAAGCTACACTAGCATGGCAAACATGTGCATCAATTTTATTTTGCAAAACTTCATTTTTCTTTAAACAAATTTCTAAATCCTTTGAAATAGAATCAATTTTTATTTTCAAAGAATTATTTTCATTTACAACAAAATCAACTTTAGAAGATAAATTTTCATTTTTCTTCAAAATAGCATGGCAATCATTTTTAGTTTTTAAAAATTCATTTTCTTTAATTGCAAGTTCCAATTGAGATCTCAATGAATCTCTTTCATTATAGACCTCAACCTTCTCTTGCAAAACACAATCAAGTTTAGAATGCAAACTCTTATTTTCTTTTTCAATTTCTAGACTTTTCTTTTTCAAAATCTTATAATTTTTAATTAATTTTTCACAAACAATAGAAAGTTCTTCATTTAAAGCATTGGCATCAAAATTATCACATGAAGAACTAGAGCAATCATCACTATCTAAGTGGGGTTCCGAATGTACCTCAAGGGAGTCATTCCCTTGAACCATGAAGCATTGTGAATCGGATTCTCCACTAGATTCCTCCGGTTGGTTTGGCACTTGAAGCTCGGAGGTGGTGGTGGTTGTTGTTAACTTGTTCCACACTGCAAAAGTAGAATCAAGGTTAGAAACACTCATAAGATATTCTTTAGATAAAGTGCTTCTAATGGCCTCTAGGCCTTGTGCATTGGCCCCTATATGATTGCGATCACTAAGGAAGGATTCCTTGGTAATAGCAAGATAAACTTTATGACCTAGGGTTTGCAAATAAACGGTCATCCTAATCTTCCAAACATGAATGTTGGAAGGGTCATACATAGGTGGGGTCATGAAGGCCATGGTAAACTATATGTGTGCAAACAAGCAAATGCAAACAATAGATTAGCAAGCAAATGGATCTCACTCCTAGGATGTTAAGCCTAAGTATCAGGGGCACTAGCTCTGATACCAATTGAAAAAACACTTAGAGGGGGGTGAATAGGTGTTAGTGCTAATCTAGGACTAAATGCAAAACTAAGTGCGCTAAATGCGGAAGCTAATGCAAATTATGCACAAACTAATACAATACAAAAAGTGTAGCCGAATTCCCCTTGCGAGGCTCTGGACTAACTCCCCTTGATTCCCCTTGAAATGGGTTGAGGCGCTATGTGAAGCTCTTGTTGGATGAGTATAAGTTGGGCACACACACACACAAGTAATTCAAGCAATGTGCACACACAATCAAGCCAAGCAATCAAGGATATAGCAATATGGATTATGCAAGGCACAACACAAGCAAATAAATATGACAAGATGAATTATACTCAACACAAGCAAATATGATATGAATGAAGTATGTTGCTTTGCACAAATGTAAAGAGAGAGAGTTTAGAGACAAGTGGATCAAACGCAAACACAGAGATATGTTTCGAGGTTCAAGCACCCTTGCTCTACATCCCCGCCTACACCACCGTGTAAGATTTCCAATCCACTATACCGTCCACCGAGGACTCCCACCGAGGGAACCTTCACCGAGAAGGATTTTTACAACAATGGAGTACCTAACTCCTCTCTCAAACAAACACCTCCTCACACACGAGGAGTAGGCCCTTAGCCAATCAACCACAACAACAACACCTCTACCGAAGAGGCTCACAGCCAATCTCAATCACCTCACACTTGAGGGATACAAACCAATCACCCGATCACCTCTACCGAAGAGGGATACAATAAGAATAAGGGTGTACAACTTAAAGGTTACAACAACAACCTCAAAACTCTCTCTTTTCTTTTTCTCTTTTCTTTTCCACAAAATAAGATCCTAATAGATTAGGATAGTATGATAGCTCAAGTGTGGAAAACTAGGTGTTTGGAAAACAAGCAACAAAGAAAAAACACTTGGGAAAATTCTTGCAAAAGATATAAAATGAAAACCAAGACAAATCTCCCAAAATATTCTTTTCTTTGATTTTTCCAAAAACCTAAAACAATAAAGATTGAAAGATTAAAGCCCCAAACACTTTTGAAAAACTCTTTTAAACACTTCAGAAAACCAGAATTTTTTCTCTTCAAAAACTTGGCCAAAATCCCCAAAGAGATGGGGTTTTTATAGGCCCATCAGAAAACTAGCCGTTAGGCTGAGCTGGCAGCCTGACAGGCTGCCGGTCGACCGACCCGGTCGACCGCCAACGGTCAGAAATATGACCGTTGGGCAACTGCGGTCGACCGGCCCGGTCGACCCAACCAAACAGAGAGCAGAGCTCTCATCCCGGTCGACCGGCACGGTCGACCCAAACAACCCGAGAGCAGAGCTCTCAGACCCGGTCGACCGGCTCGGTCGACCGTTTTTGTGTCTGCCCAGACGTGCACATCTGTGCACGTCGGTCGACCCTACGGGTCGACCGGCTCTTGGTGCGGTCGACCGTCCGGGTCGACCGACCAGCCTGTCAGCACAAAAAAAAGACAGAAAATTTGGAAAAATATTTTCTAAAAAATCTTTTATCTCTTTTAAAAATACCATAAAAATTGTTTTATCATTTTATATTGAAACTCAAACAAGTGATAAAAATTTCAAGACAATATATCAACATATCAATTCATTTTGTGTCTTGCCAATTTTATCAAAAACAAAACTTGTATTTTTATCAAACTTGATTTTTCAATAGGAAATCTGATTTTCCTAAAAACTTATAGAAATACAAAAACATGATATTTGAACATTATTAAGCATGATGCATATGGACATAGGTCTAATACACATTCAACAAATATATCATAGTTTTTGTCTTTAATTACAAAAATATGTTTTATACCAAAACATAAAACTACATGAATAGGTATGTCAAACTAAATTTGTATAAGTCATATGAGCATGTATGTATATCTAGAACATATCTAATATACATAGAAATAAAGTAAACTTGTTTTGATCAAACTATTCATGAAAACAAAATCCAAATCATGAAACGTGTGTGTTGTGCACTTGAGCATATCAACTATACTAAGCTTTACAAATGGATCTAAACACACTATCTAAACTAGGATACCTAAGTCTTCTTGACGATCTTCATCTTCAAGTAGACTTGCTCCAAAACTCCATCCATGGGCTAGGCAATGTATGATCTTGAATCTTTGGCCCTGGAATCATCATGAAAAGCTTCTAAACACCTTGTTGAAGCTAATCACCAACTAATATTTTGGTTAATGATCTGAAACTTAAACAACACAAGATTATTAGTAAACATAACTACATGAGTTAATCATCATCAAAACTAGAGTGGAAGGCCTTTGGGCCAACAATCTCTCCCTTTTTGATGATGACAAAACTCATGGAGTTATATATGCATGGATTAAAGTTAAGCTTCAAAGAAGCTCCCCCTTAACTCATGCATAAACAAGTAAATAAAATATATGCAATGAATGTACATAAACATGTATGCATCAATATGCATAAAACACAAACAACTTGTTCTAGAAGCTCTAGTTACCAATAAAACTTAAAACTTACCAATAAAACTTAATATATGTAAAAACAGAAGTATATATGCATATATAAAAACATGTTAAACTCTCAAATAATTCTCCCCCTTTTTGTCAATCATCAACAAAGGCGTAAACAAAGTAAAATCAAATCAACCAAATTTTTCTCCCCCTTTTTGTCAAACAAAAAGATCAAGAAGGGGTGACTATAAACAACATGATATCAATAGATAAATATGTCAATGAAGCATCTTGATATCAATAGAAAATAAACAAAGATCAATAGATGTTATATGCTATATACATTCATGAAGAGGAAGACGCTAAGTTAGCTTCCCTACACATATGCATTACATAAAAGAGGGATGTTAAGCCCTAATTCACATAACACACATTATGTAATGCATAAGAGGAGATGTGAAGCTCCCCCTACACACGTGTACCACATAACGAAGAGATGTTAAGCTCTTCAATATAAGATACACTCAACATGAATCTATATGCACATAGTCAATACAAATCAAAACTTTTGTATTTTTCCTAAAAAAAAATTTTAAATACCAATTTTAAGCAAAAACACATGAAACATCTTGATATCAATTGAAATTAAACATAATAAATTTTGAATGTCTAAACAAATTTTGATACCAATTGTAAATGATTTTCATATTAAACATATGATACCAATATGAAATTTTCAATCATAAAGTAAGGGAGTGGGAAACAAATACCAATTGAAGAATCACCAATTGAAGTACAAAATTATATTTTCTCCCCCTTTATGAAATACCAACTAAAAGAATGCATGAGCTTGATACCAATTTAAAAGTAATCAATTGAAACAAAATTGAAACTCAAGCACTAGCATAAACAAGATTTTGTGAAAAATTTATATCTTAAGCACAAATAAAAGTGTATGAAATAGAATGAGTACCAATCACCAATAGATGATACCAATTGAAAATATACATACACAATAAACATATGAGTATACAAAAAAATCAAAATGATACCAATTGAAAGAGTTCAATGATACCAATTGACATAGCAAAAAGTTCAAGTGTATACATCATATTACAATACCTCCCAATCAAGGTTCAAGTTTTAAATGATTTTCACTTTAAAGCATACATGACCATGATCTCCCATCCATCCGCCCATAGATGGTAGGGGTTTCAAAAAAAATAGATTTGAAAATAAGCTTAGTTTGAAAATCACTACCAAATTGAAAATACCGTAACTAGTTAAATGGAAAATCTTTTAAACTAGTACGAAATCCTTCAAGTAAGGAATAAAACAAAATTGTTTTTCATGAAACATGAAATCCACATGATATCAAACACTCAAGTCAATTAAGCATAAATATAACTCATGAAAACAAAACACATGAGTAAATAAGAAATGTGAGTGTACTAATAAAGTGTGAATATCATAATCATGAAGATTTTTCATTAAGCTCAATTATTCCTTAAATATTAAAAACACGAAAATCATCAAAACTTATTTAATCTTCACGGCATATGTATGTCTAATACAAACTAAAGTATACATACATATCCAAAACACAATGAGTCCACAAAATATATGCATTAAGGCACGTGGCTCAAAAGGATAAACATGTATATCTAATAGTTTGGACAAGATAGACATATACATGAAGTTAATCAATTTAAACACAAAATCAAGAAAAACTTCACCAAAACAAATTTCATTTCATGATATATGTATGAATTGTCAACACAAGAAGTATACATACATATCCCTAAACACAATTGAGTCCATATACATAGATTTGCATGAAAGGCAAATGACTCAAGGGGTATACATGTATATCTTAAAGTTTGACAATACAATCATATACATGAAGTGAAAAACTCATAAAGCAAATCCAAAATGGGAATACAAGTTTAAAATGTATGAATCATCAAAACTAGACTATACTAGCACATCAATGGGTTCAAATAAGCAATCAAGCCCAAACATATATAAATTTATTTGTGGCCCACTATATGTACAAGTATAAATCTTCTAGTTTTAATGAAAACTAACATTTAAACATGTAATCAAGGCATAAAATAAAACACAAATCATTTAGACTAGGATTTATACTAGTGTCGAAAAACATGATTATCATGCAAATACATATGTTATTAAACCTATGATAAACATGATAGCTAAACAAACGGTGAGAACACAAAAATAATGGTCTATATAAAACATGGGTATCTCAAAATGCTAAACATGAGTGTCAAGGATCTAATAAACATGGTATTTACATACTAATCCAAAGACAATGAAACATGCTATAAAACATCAAAGATACAAAACATATATGATCAATATGTACATGCATGTGCATCAGATCTAGGTCATACAAATAAGTCCATATAAAACAAGGATGTTTCAACCAACTAATAAGTATAACACTAATCTAATTAACATGGCATATTCATGATCATCACTAAACATCAAATCATGCTATGAGAAATAAACATGGAAAGCATGTAAACATAAGGAGTTAGAGATTCGATACCAAAACCAATGAGGGCACCGCTCTAATTCTCCAAAACATGGTGGTCCTTTCCACCAAATCTTCCCTTGAAAGTGATGCATCCAATTGATCTCCTTTAAGTCCGGAACGCATCCACTCCAAGGTGTCATCACTCTCACGTCATGTGAGAGCCCACACCTACATCAAAAATAATAGGAGGGGTGGTCTTTGGTACCCATATCTTCTTGGGTCCATGGGGGTTAGTACCTTCTCTAACCCAAACAAATTTCTTTGCTAAATTAGAAACATGTATTCTATCAAAACAAAATTTAGCAAGATGGCCTTTTCGGCCACAATGTGTACATGTGTACACATGAGCATACATGTGTTGATGGTGTCCGTGTGGAGCATGTGTATGCCGTGGAGGGTGTGCATGCATAAAAGTTGGAACTTGTTTCTTATGAACCAAGATTTCCAAGCGAGTGTGGTTCATGGCACATTTGCTCATAGTGGAGCCCAAACAATCTACTCTCTTCTTTAACATACAAATATCATCATTAATCCTAGAAGAAGAGGTACATGCATTAGGTAGACTAGATGAAGCTACACTAGCATGGCAAACATGTGCATCAATTTTATTTTGCAAAACTTCATTTTTCTTTAAACAAATTTCTAAATCCTTTGAAATAGAATCAATTTTTATTTTCAAAGAATTATTTTCATTTACAACAAAATCAACTTTAGAAGATAAATTTTCATTTTTCTTCAAAATAGCATGGCAATCATTTTTAGTTTTTAAAAATTCATTTTCTTTAAGTGCAAGTTCCAATTGAGATCTCAATGAATCCCTTTCATTATAGACCTCAACCTTCTCTTGCAAAACACAATCAAGTCTAGAATGCAAGCTCTTATTTTCTTTTTCAATTTCTAGACTTTTCTTTTTCAAAATCTTATAATTTTCAATTAATTTTTCACAAACAATAGAAAGTTCTTCATTTAAAGCATGGGCATCAAAATTATCACATGAAGAACTAGAGCAATCATCACTATCTAAGTGGGGTTCTGAATGTACCTCAAGGGAGTCATTCCCTTGGACCATGAAGCATTGTGAATCGGATTCTCCACTAGATTCCTCCGGTTGGTTTGGCACTTGAAGCTCGGAGGTGGTGGTGGTTGTTGTTAACTTGTTCCACACTGCAAAAGCAGAATCAAGGTTAGAAACACTCATAAGATATTCTTTAGATAAAGTGCTTCTAATGGCCTCTAGGCCTTGTGCATTGGCCCCTATATGATTGCGATCACTAAGGAAGGATTCCTTGGTAATAGTAAGATAAACTTTATGACCTAGGGTTTGCAAATAAACGGTCATCCTAATCTTCCAAACATGAATGTTGGAAGGGTCATACATAGGTGGGGTCATGAAGGCCATGGTAAACTATATGTGTGCAAACAAGCAAATGCAAACAATAGATTAGCAAGTAAATGGATCTCACTCCTAGGATGTTAAGCCTAAGTATCAGGAGCACTAGCTCTGATACCAATTGAAAAAACACCTAGAGGGGGGGTGAATAGGTGTTAGTGCTAATCTAGGACTAAATGCAAAACTAAGTGCGCTAAATGCGAAAGCTAATGCAAATTATGCACAAACTAATACAATACAACAAGTGTAGCCGAATTCCCCTTGCGAGGCTCTGGACTAACTCCCCTTGATTCCCCTTGAAATGGGTTGAGGCGCTATGTGAAGCTCTTGTTGGATGAGTATAAGTTGGGCACACACACACAAGCAATCCAAGCAATGTGCACACACAATCAAGCCAAGCAATCAAGGATATAGCAATATGGATTATGCAAGGCACAACACAAGCAAATAAATATGACAAGATGAATTATACTCAACACAAGCAAATATGATATGAATGAAGTATGATGCTTTGCACAAATGTAAAGAGAGAGAGTTTAGAGACAAGTGGATCAAACGCAAACACAGAGATATGTTTCGAGTTTCGAGCACCCTTGCTCTACATCCCCGCCTACACCACCGTGTAGGATTTCCAATCCACTATACCGTCCACCGAGGACTCCCACCGAGAGAACCTTCACCGAGAAGGATTTTTACAACAATGGAGTACCTAACTCCTCTCTCAAACAAACACCTCCTCACACACGAGGAGTAGGCCCTTAGCCAATCAACCACAACAACAACACCTCTACCGAAGAGGCTCACAGCCAATCTCAATCACCTCACACTTGAGGGATACAAACCAATCACCCGATCACCTCTACCGAAGAGGGATACAATAAGAATAAGGGTGTACAACTTAGAGGTTACAACAACAACCTCAAAACTCTCTCTTTTCTTTTTCTCTTTTCTTTTCCACAAAACAAGATCCTAATAAATTAGGATAGTATGATAGCTCAAGTGTGAAAAACTAGGTGTTTGGAAAACAAGCAACAAAGAAAAAACACTTGGGAAAATTCTTGCAAAAGATATAAAATGAAAACCAAGACAAATCTCCCAAAATATTCTTTTCTTTGATTTTTCCAAAAACCTAAAACAATAAAGATTGAAAGATTAAAGCCCCAAACACTTTTGAAAAACTCTTTTAAACACTTCAGAAAATCAGAATTTTTTCTCTTCAAAAACTTGGCCAAAATCCCCAAAGAGATGGGGTTTTTATAGGCCCATCAGAAAACTAGCCGTTAGGCTGAGCTGGCAGCCTGACAGGCTGCCGGTCGACCGACCCGGTCGACCGCCAACGGTCAGAAATATGACCGTTGGGCAACTGCGGTCGACCGGCCCGGTCGACCCAACCAAACAGAGAGCAGAGCTCTCATCCCGGTCGACCGGCACGGTCGACCCAAACAACCCGAGAGCAGAGCTCTCAGACCCGGTCGACCGGCTCGGTCGACCGTTTTTGTGTCTGCCCAGACGTGCACATCTGTGCACGTCGGTCGACCCTACGGGTCGACCGGCTCTTGGTGCGGTCGACCGTCCGAGTCGACCGATCAGCCTGTCAGCACAAAAAAAAGACAGAAAATTTGGAAAAATATTTTCTAAAAAATCTTTTATCTCTTTTAAAATACCATAAAAATTGTTTTATCATTTTATATTGAAACTCAAACAAGTGATAAAAATTTCAAGATAATATATCAACATATCAATTCATTTTTGTGTCTTGCCAATTTTATCAAAAACAAAACTTGTATTTTTATCAAACTTGATTTTTCAATAGGAAATCTGATTTTCCTAAAAACTTATAGAAATAAAAAAACATGATATTTGAACATTATTAAGCATGATGCATATGGACATAGGTCTAATACACATTCAACAAATATATCATAGTTTTTGTCTTTAATTACAAAAATATGTTTTATACCAAAACATAAAACTACATGAATAGGTATGTCAAACTAAGTTTGTATAAGTCATATGAGCATGTATGTATATCTAGAACATATCTAATATACATAGAAATAAAGTAAACTTGTTTTGATCAAAACTATTCATGAAAACCAAAATCCAAATCATGAAACGTGTGTGTTGTGCACTTGAGCATATCAACTATACTAAGCTTTACAAATGGATCTAAACACACTATCTAAACTAGGATACCTAAGTCTTCTTGACGATCTTCATCTTCAAGTAGACTTGCTCCAAAACTCCATCCATGGGCTAGGCAATGTATGATCTTGAATCTTTGGCCCTGGAATCATCATGAAAAGCTTCTAAACACCTTGTTGAAGCTAATCACCAACTAATATCTTGGTTAATGATCTGAAACTTAAACAACACAAGATTATTAGTAAACATAACTACATGAGTTAATCATCATCAAAACTAGAGTGGAAGGCCTTTGGGCCAACAGAAGTATGCATCCTCGGATTCAAGTCCATGAAATTTGGGAAGAGTGTTGATGTATTGTGGCTTGAGCTCAAATTGGTCAACACCTTCATCAGTTAACTGGATGCAAGAAGGAAGAGAGGTCCTAATAGGATAGAACCTATCTTGTAGTGACGGTGGTTGTGCCATGTGTGAGTCGGGCTTTTGCTTGGGTGGTGAACTGGTTCTAGTTAGTCTAGATGTAAGTAGGTCTCTCGACCAAGCGGACATGCACAATTAGCAAACAAGTTCACCCAATCAATCAATGAAAAAAAAAAAAAATCAAAAATCCTAATCTAGAGTAAGCCTTGACCTAGATGACTCCTAACTTTAGACTGTCCTTAGGAGGTATATTGCCGACCTTAACCACAAGTTAATCGGCCAGGTAGGTGGCAAGACCGATAGGAGTTTTCCGTCAAAGACGTTCCTTAATTAAATAACCACCGATCTTCGGGCTTTCGGCCCTTAATCCCCTTCCTAGATACCGATTTGGCGAGAGTTAATTTCGAACAACTTCCTCCTTCGGCCAATCTCCTAGTGAGTCCGAGTTAACCTAGGGCCAACGTCTAGTCAATTTTTACTTAAGGTTAGGGTTGTGAGTGTGACGGAGATGATTTGTGGGCCAAGGAAGGGTGATGAAATCCCCACCTTATCTTGTTAATGGGTTTTTGTCCTTAAATTTTTTTGTATATGTGTAAAGCAGTAGATAAGTAATCACTCAAAAAGCAGTAAATCGCTAAGAGTGTTTCCTAATCTATATGCAATGCAAACGTACCTTGTCGCCAGCACTCTTTAACAGAATTAAAAAAATTAAATAGACACGTGCCTACGATGCAAGAGTCTAATTTTTTTTATTTTTCAACAAATAAGTTACTGTTAATTATTAGCAGTGTGCAGGGTGATCAAAGAGAAAATTTAACAGAACAGCAATTAAAACTTGCAGTTTGCAACAACCTGCAGAAAACAGAGTGAGTAGTGAACTACTCAGGCCGCGGAAACGCGGCTATTGCCGCGCAAACGCGGCTCTGAAGTAGGCTCTGTTGCTCTGCCTTCGAGAGCAGAGGCACAGAGTTGCTATATGTCCTTTGCTGCTGTTTGGTTTCCTGTTCTCCGAACCTGCAAACAGAAAGAATTAAAAGAATTAGTTTTGAGAAAATCGTGCCGTTCCTTCCTGCTAACGGCGCCAAAATTTTGATTGAAATTGAGAAATTGTAATAAAGAAAAAGTTAGAGTTATGAATTCTCAGTCTCAATTCTATCCGCTGCAGCAAGGGCCAAAGCGGGTCGATCCACAGGGAAGGATGCGATGCAAGCTTTTCGGACGACTTCTATGTATCCTTAGAACAAAACAAAAGAGAGATTAGATTTGAAATATATGATTTGAGATATGTATTTTTACTGATCTTCTACCACAACCCATAGTGCAAGTTTTGAACATTGAATGTCATCTTGAAATGCATAAAATCCATCCTAGGTTTATTAGAAAAGATTCAAGTAAGAAAAAATGATTTTAGAATCTAACTAGTTTATACTGCTAAAAATTCAACAAATATTCATCCTAACTTCTAACTACGGCATAAGAAAAGAGTTATCTTAAAGTTATGTTGTCCAAGTACTTAAGTATGAAGTTGTGAAGAATTGTTTAGAGCTATAACCTAGATTAGAAAAACTAATCAACAATTTAATCTTCAAGCAATCTGTCTTAAACCTAGGGTTTCTAAAAAATTGTTATCAATCCATTCAATTCCTAAACTGCTCTAGGGTTGCTTAAGAGATTAGCAAACCACACTTAAGAATTAGTTAATCATCTTCTTCTTTTTTTATTTTCAATTTTTTTTATATTGTTTAATGTTAAGATTTGTGAAAGAAAGAAAATAAAACAAATAGAAAGATCACAGAGTAAAAAGAAATTGAATAACAAGAATTTAAATGGCAAAAGAGGTAACCTTTATTTGAAATCTCGTCCAAATACAATGCTCCTTCTTCTCCACAATATGCTAAAAGTGAAATTAAAATTACAGAAATTTAAAGAGAAAAACTAAAGAAACCCTAGTTTCTCGTCTCTGGATGCGCCTCTCTGTTGCTCTGCAGGGGTATTTATAGGTGCTGAAAGAAGTAGAGTCCTGATAGAACTCTCCTGCGAAAGCAAGCACCCAACCTCATCCATACTGCCGCGGAAACGCGGCTTTGGCCGTGTTTCCGCGGCCATAGTCTTATCCCTGGCCACGCGCTTTCGTGCGTGGCCTCCTCTGGTCCGTCCATCTGGGTCTATCCATTTAGATCTGGAATCTCGCCTCTTTAATTTGAAAATTCGGGATAACTTGGGAAGCAAGTTACCCTAACTTTAAATCTCTTCAAAACGAATTTTATCTTTGCACTCTCCTTCTTTTAAATTTGTCTTCATCCTGCAAGCATTTAGAGTTGGATAGAAGTCTATCCCTTCCCTCTTTTTAGTAATTGCAACTTTTGCATATTGTAATTGCAACTTTTGCATTTGCACTTTTGCACTTGGGCTTTGACATGGGCTTTTGGGCTCATTTAGGCTTTTATTCTTTATTTAAATAAATACTCAAGGCCTGCACACATTAAATAACAAAATATTAGTAATAGTGCATAATTGTAGGAATAAATATGAAAATGTGATGGTAAATGTAGTGATAAATATGCAATTTTTACTACCTATCAGTGAGTTAACATCTCCTCAATGGATTCACTTTTATTCATATAGAAATTTTCATATTGAGAATGAAGTAAATCAATTTTGATCTTTTAACTTGAGATGTACCCTCGTGGGTAATAATTGAATCATTTCACACTTCATATGCCGACTTACAATTGATGATTCGTGATAAGTCATCATCATTCAATGCTTGTGTGAGTGCATATTGCGCCCTAGCATTGTGTAACGTCTCGATCCCGTTGGTACAGAGACGTTACTGTAATATATATACGCAGGGTGGAGATACCCTCACATATATACGCTAAGCATCAGTACAAGCATGAATTAGAGTGCAAAAGTATGGTGGTTATACACACTACAACAATAATAGTACAATTACAAAGTTATCACAAAATGTGATCCAATATTATATGAATATTACTGTAAGTCACCTAGAGGGGGTGAATAGGTGACAAGCTAATCAACTGCAACACTAATGCAGAATTAAAACTAATTATTCAAACTAAAAGCTATTAAGCAAACATACAACGTATAACCAAAGAGTGCAACCAAATTTTCGGTGAAGGGCTCTGAACTATCTCCTCAAGATTCCTCTAAATTAAGAGTTGAGGTACCATTATGACTTTCTTGGTTGAATACTAGTGTGAGCAAACAATCCGAAGTAAATATATAAGTGAAGCACACAGGAATATCAATCATGTAAAAGATATAAATAATAATAGTATGCAAGATATAAAACACAAGTGAGATAAGCAATCGCAAACACGAGAGATTTGTTTCGAGGTTCGAGCACACTTGCTCTATGTCCCCGTCTTCAACAGTATGAAGGATTTCCACTAGAATCGATTCCGCAAGATCACTCGGTGCTGCAACACCTACAATGAGTACACATTAGAACTCTTGGACTCATAAGTCCCTCACTTGTTCCCGTAAGAACAATACAATATGTACTCACAAGTTCGCCGCTGCCGCACCTTTACAACACTCTCCAATACAAAGGGGTGAAACTCTTGTGATCACTTCTCTTGATCAAAAAATAACTCTCATTAACAAAGCTCCTATAAGATAGATATGACAATGAAAAGCTCAAACTTGTGTGAGAAAAACTTGGATAGATTTGGAGTCAAGAAAGTTTTTGATAAAATCAAGAGATTCACTCTTGAAAAAAAACTCCTTTTAATTTAGAAATGAAAGCTCTAAAAACTTGTTAAAAACTTCTGTGGAAGATAAGAAAATAGCTCTAGAAAACTCTCCTAAAAATCTTAACCAAAACTGGCCCAAAATATAGGCTGTCAAAAACTAACCGCTAAGGCCAGATTGGCTTGTTGGTCGACCGATCGGTCGACTAGCCAACGGTTATATTTATGACCGTTGGGGTTGCCGGTCGACCGCACCCAGATTTTGACCTATAGGTCAACTGGTCGTCGAGCGAGGCTAGAACTAGAGAGTACTGCTCTCTGGCCGGTCGACCGCTTGATTGACCGGGGCCAGATCTAGGGAGTAAATTCTCTGGATCGGTCGACAACGGTCGATCGGACCTCAAGCCAGGGCTATGTGCATATTCTGTGCACATCGATCGACCTCTCAGTTGACCAACTTCTATCGACCGCCAGAAGTCCAGGTCTGAGATATTAAAGGGATTAAAACCTTGTCTTTTAACATCCTATAAAATCCCATAAAATCACATAAAATCTAAAAAAATTAGTTCATTGAAATACTTTAAAATCCAAATATGTGTGATCAAAAATCAACACATATTACAAACAAGTTGAACTATTTTTGCGATATAGAGATTCAGCCTTAAACCGAAAATCATATTTTTCATAAACCAAACTTTGAAATGAAAAACCGATTTCTCTTAAACTTGTATAAATTCAAAAATAAGATATTTAAAACTCATTTGAATGGTAATGTGTATGGATATGATCCAATACACATATAAGATGAAATATCCATATTTTTGGCAATAAGCTCTAAATAAAGTTTTGACTTAAACAAAACTTAAACACAAGATATAAAAATATCAAATAAGTTTTTCTAAACATTTGACCTAACAATGTGTATGGATAAAATCTAAAACACATATAAACCAAATAAACTCATTTTGATAAAATCAATTCATAAAACATAAAGATATCTACTTTGAAGCTCAAAATCAAAATGGTATTTTTTAAAATCAAAACCATTCTTATGAAAACTCTATATAAATTTTATGTTGGTGTATATGGGCTTGAGCAATCCACAACTAATTTATCCTTTATATTTTATCTAAAACATAAAATCTTAAACACTCACAAACTCAATTCAAGTCTTGAAAATTTTCTCTTGAAAATCTTCTTCTCCTTCTTGACTTGGTCCAAAACTTGATTCATTGAGCTACACTCCTCTTGAGTACTTGATGCGATCTTGATGTGCGAGATCTTGAATCAACACGTGCTAGCTTCAAAATTTGACTTTGAATTTTTTTGTTGAAGCTAAACACTGACTAACATCTTAATCAAATATTTAGAACTTTTTAAACACAAGATCATTAGTATTACTACATGAATTAATCATCATCAAAACTGAGTGATAGGCGTTTAGGGCAACAATTACATCACCAAGAGGCGTGAAATATAAAATACAATGAGATATACAAGGATGAGCAGTACACAATGGTGCTCACGAGCTATAATAGGGAAACTTGAGAGCCGAGCAGGGGGTCTGGAAAAAAAAAGCTTTGGATAGTCTGCGATGATCCATGCTTCCACTGCACTACTCTGATCAGCAATCGAAGAATTCACAAACTCCAAACTCCGAAGTCTGGACATGCAGGTCCAAGATTGTGAGAAGTAACCTAATAAGTACGAAAATGAGGTCATGAGGCATGTACAGACAGGCACATGTGTATATGATCAAGTGATGTGATTTAGACATCCAAATACATGCATTGACTAGTAAACATTAAGGAAAATCAAGAATCATTAGGAAATTCATAATCTAGTGAACATACATGTAACGATAAAATCCGAATAGAGAAAACACGTATCGAAAGTCATGGTGTAAGCATAAACACACACATGCATAAAATGAGACATTAAATAATGCATTAAATACAAGTGTAGACAAAACCAGTTGTATAAGTTTAAACTCTGGACTCATGAGATTGATATGTCGAGTAGATAATCTAAAAAAGAAAACCCTCATATATATACCATATACCCCATGTCACGATTGTCTGAGTTCATGCAACCCGAGTTACCCTAAAATAATAGAGTAAGAAAGCAGTATAAAATCCCGAAAGCAACCAAGTCAGGTGAGTCAATATAATAGCACAAATATCCATACACAAGTGGGGAGCATGATAACTTAATTATATAATAACAACAATTAGTGTCGTCTATTATTCAAGTCACTTCCTTCCAGTGTTCCATACCACTTGTTGTTCGTATTGGAGTCCGCACTTCCAGCAGAACGCATCTAAATCTTGATATACGATACCATTATTCGAACAAGAAAATAATTCAATAACACCCTCTCCTGATATTATTATTGTTTAGTAATTAAGTTATATCCAGGGCAGGTAACATTTCAGGTGCATGATGATGTATTGTATGTTGAGTTATACAATAACAGAATCAGTACCACATGATATTTTAATCATCTCTCTACCAATATGTCACACCACTAATAGTCCACACTAGAGCGTGTACTTCGATAGAACTCACTCGGGTCTGATATGTGAGTACCAGTATCTGAACAAAGGAAAACCAAATATCACACGTTTCTAATATTATTATTGATTGCGTCAAGTGCTGAGTTAGGAGGGCTGGAGTACCTGGACGCGATGTTGGACTCCAGAGGTACGCCTTCATGGACTCCATAGATACCCCCACCACATGTGTGGTGTGATACTTAGCTCCGTATGATACTTAGCTCCATACATCATGTGTGTACTGGTAATAGGAATGAGGAGTCAAGTACTGGGTCAGGATGGAGGAAGTACTAGCTAATGTGATGTTGGACTCCGAGGCACCCCCACCACATGTGTGGTGTGATATTTAGCTCCGAGTGATACTTAGCTCACACATCATATGCATACCAGTTAACAGGTGTATTATAGATACGACGCGAGGACTCGAGAGGTACTCCCACACATGTATGGTGTGGTACTTAGCTCCGCACATCGCTCCACAGTATCCAGATTATAAGCATGTCATGTGGTGTTATATAGGTAACAGGTCAGATTCGAGGTACCGGGTGGAGTACAACGATAAAACAGTATAATAAAGATTTCAAATTCTACACAACCAGAATTAAAATAATCAATTAAATCATCAACAGAAAAGCGATTAAGTAAGCGAACATTCAAGCAGAGCTAAGCAAAGCTGGAGCAGAGCTAACGTACAATACTAGACGCTATCACGCTCGGTTTGGTTACCGCTCGTGGTGAAGCTAATGCATGTGTGTGATGGCGGATAAACTGCTCTGTATCACCTATTATGAAGCCGCGCTCATGGTGTAACTACACTTAGACGGAGTTAGCAGTAAAGCTCGCCTACCAGGCAAGGCTGAGAGACCTGACGGTCTATGCGTCCAAAGGGTTAAGAGAGACCATATGGTCTAAGCGCTGTAATATCCCTAATCTAAAATATTGTGTTTTTATTTTTTTAAAGTATTTATTTTATTTTACTAGTGATATTATTATTATTTATTAACTTGAGTTACGGTACAAATTATTTTAAGATAGTAAATGCAATTTTAACCTTATAATTATATTTAGCATTATTAAGTATTATCATTTTAATTACTAGCTAGTATTTTTCTCATTACTATGTTACTAGTATTATTATTGTAGTTGCTATTATTGTTAATATTGATATTGTTATTATTCTTGTTCATATTGTATTGTTTTAGTCATTATTATTAATGGTATTATTTTTATCAAGTATTATTAGATAAGATTTTTAATGTTAATACTTTTATTATTATTACTGTTGTTGTTATTATTATTGTAATTAATATTGTTAATTATTATTATGATATTGTTAATCACTATTAGTAGTGTTATTATTTTCATCCAAGCCCAATAAGCTCAGTCCATTCTCCTTTTCATTTTATTTTCTTTTCCTCTTTATTCTAAGCCCATATGAGCCAAGCTCACATCCTTATTTTCATCTTTTTCTATTTTTCTTTAAGCCCAAAAGCTAAGCCCGCAAGCCCACTCTCTATTTTCTTATTCTTCATATTACTTATTTCTTTTAACTAAAGCCCAATAATTTATAACCCATTACCATTAAGATTCTTATCCATTAACTCAAAACCCAATCCTAATACAAATCCTAATTTAAATCCTAATAAAATCATATTTAAAACAAATCTCTTTGAGATTTTTCTGCAACCTTCCATTCTTATCTAAATTGCTAAATTAAGTAATCTAACCTAATTGGAATTCTAACTTATTAAATTAAGCAATCTAAACCTAATTAGAATTCAGGTTTCTAAAATACCTAATAATCTATATAAAGACCCTAACTTCTCTTTTTCTACCTCCAAAAGAAAATCATGACCTAACTCTCCCCATCCCTTTCTTTCTCTTCTACCTCAAGAGAAACCCTATTCCAACTCTTTTCACTTTCATCTTTCCTTTCTCCTCATGAACGAAAAAGGGATTCGAGGTACTGAGGAGCATGCTAGGAGATCAAATCCAAGTAAGTAAATTAGTTTAGTTTTTCTTAATTAATATGATACAAATAATCTAATCAATAACATGTCAATACTAGGGCCATCCATGAAATTTTTATACATCAAAACCAATTCAAAATCTAATTAAAATATGTATCTAAATTTTATACACTTACAATCAGATCTAAAAAGATTTTAAAAAGAGAGAGAGAGAGATAAAAAGAGAAAGATGAATATGCATATTAAAATAATTTATTAAAAATAGAGAAAAATATAAATAATATTCTATAACACTTCTACTTTTTAAGATAAAAATTTTAGATAAATACCAACATTAAATTAACCAAACCACCCACTTTAAAATCATATTTCCGTAATGAAAAATTCACCGTTAAATATTTTAATGATTTAAAACTTATTAAAAATCCAACAAAAAAAAATAGAAATTGGTTTAAATTAAACCTACTAAATTTGTTAAATCTAGAGGACCATATTCCTAAACCCAAACTAATTAATCAAGATTTAAACTCCTTAAAATATCCTTTTAAAAAAAATCTAACAATTCCTATTGAAATAATTTATGTAGATTTACCGGGAGACTAGGATTTCAGTGCTTTGGATTGTGATCTAGCTCAGGTGAGTGTCACTTCTTTGTTTAATTTTATTAAATTTTATTGTGAGTGTTTGTTTTTATTTTTTTCAGTATTTACCGTTGTCAATAAATACTTGTGTTTCACTTTCATCATTCATGTGACTGTCTGAGATATTTTACTAGTATTCTCACTTGTATCATTTCATGAGACATTATTGATTGATCCACTTATTTGTGTAGTTTCATGTGTTGGTAGATCGTTATTGTTGGCTTAGGTCTAGTATTAATATACCTTAGACCAGACTTGACCTTGTAACTGATCTAGTGGTAATAAATCTTAGAATATGGTATATTGATCTTGAGGCTGATTGATTAATTATACATGATATCTACCTGATACTATTGTCCATGTTACTTAACTACTAGGAAAAAATTGTTACACGATAACAATACCATCATGTTATACTTGTTACATATTCCTGTTATACCGGTATCATGTTCATTGATATTATATATTCCTGTTATACGGGTATCCTGATTACATGTTGATATTGTTACCTTGACTAACACCGAGTTATCCCAATGATTCAAGTAACATGCATATTAAGTAATCTTGATAAACTAATAACATGATATTAAACAACTTACACTGGGATTGGGGAGATTGATGGAGGAGACAGCGTCTATATTTTGGGTAGACCTAGGATTTAGGTTGCGCAGCCGAAAGAGAGTTCCACTGCAGGGTTCCCGTGGGGTGACTGGCACCCCGTCCTGTTCCTGTTATACATGTTATACATGTACCTGTTCCTGTTATACATGTTCCTGACTACCTTGCGGTAGGTCCTGGTTCAGCGCCAGGAGTCTGGGCCGTGGTCCCGGTATGCACGGGCCCACCTAAAACACAGACAGTGTCTCTAACCGATCAGTTTCAATAACTGAGGACATCGATTGGCATCTGTGGTAGGCGTAGTATGGGATGCGTCTATTACATGTGATAATTAGTGTCCGCTGACATAATTAATAATAATAAATTGTTAATATATTTTGACTAACCGTGATCACCTGACTATATATATATGTATAAACTATGATAGATATAGGATTGTACAACAGACTAGTGACATATGCTTGGTTATACCTTCAGATATCAGTTGCATGTTTACAGTTGTGATAGTTGACTTTTATCTTCATTCATGTTGTTATGCAGTTATCCTTTAGTTATCTATTTATCATATTATTTAGTTATCTTCTGTCTGTAGTTTATCTGGTTATTATTCTGTGTACATTATTTATATGCACGAGCTCTCCCTTTACACACACACACACACTCACCAGGTCACTTTCTGACGACCCTAGATTTGTACGTCCAGATATTGGATGCTTTGTTTCTATTGTGCAGGTGCTCAATGAGACTGTACGCTTCGCGAAGAGCTGGAGCTTCTCCCTGTTCGATTCCGGTATTCTTACCTTTCTTGTCTTCATATTATTTTCTAATTCTCATTATATCAGATTCATTTGTTATTCCAGTTCTTTATTCATATGATATCATGTGTGGATGCTTATATGTATTATTGCAGTGGTCGTTGACTTATTATAGTATAAATTAATAGCTTGTTTTGGGTTACTTAGGGCTTAGCGCGTATACATGAGGTATTTTCCTTGCGTATATGCGTCGCCGACTTGTGTCGCATCTCCGCTCCATTGTATTTTGGGAAGCGGGGCATGACAAGCGCACTCCTGGTAGCTACCATGAAATTCAGAGGGTGCAAGGGATATAACCTATTGGGTAGTTAGCTCAGAAAGTGGGCAGAAGTCTGAAGGGTAATAGGGCCAGAGGGCCAAGTAGGTACCTGAATAAAATAACATTAGTACCATACGAGCACCCATATAAACATGGTAATAAAGCAGTAAAAGAACAAATCACAAGAGGTATATATATACATGTAGATATCTATACTAATACAACATTCGTCATAGATCTACTACATATATAGTCCTAAGCACTCAGTCACATACAAATACACGTATACAATCCGTAGAAATACAAATACAATACAAAAAAATACAAATCAACCCGTCGAAGAGGGAAAACACAGAATGAGGCGAAAACACTCGCATAAAAATCTTTGAAAATACCTTAAAATCCCATAATACAAAAAACACGTGCATGCACGATATAATATATATAAAGAGAGAATAAGAGAGAGGAAGAGAGGGGGAGAGAGAGCTAAAGAGAGAACCATATCTAGATCCAGAGAGAGGGGAGAGAGAAAAGAGGTAACAATGAGACAGAGAGAGAGAATCAGGCTTGAGAAAGAGAGAGAGGAGAAAGAAAGAAAGAGAAGAAAGAAAGAGGAGGAGGGAAAGGGGCTAGAGCTGGCCGGCATTGGAGGCGGCACGGCTAGAGGATGACGACCAGGGGGTGTCTGCCGATAGTCGGAGCGCGGTGGCCCCTAGGTGGAGGAGGAGAGGAAGGAAGAGGTAGGTGGTGTTGGTAGGGGTTTGGTAGCAGGTGAAGGTGGAGATGCGGGTGATTGTTGGTGGTTGTTGTGGAGGAAAGTGGGGAGGAGATGGTGATGGTGTAGGTGTTGTAGTGGTGGTGGGTTGGTGGAGGAAGAAGATGGTGGGGGTGGTGGAAATGTGAAAGTACACTTAGAGGAGAGTGAATAGATATAGTGCTAATCTAATAGTCAATAATGTGGAATTAAAAACTTTTACAATACCACAATAGATATTCAAATAGTGACATCGAATTCCCAGTGAAAAACTTTAGAACTTCTCCTCAAGATTTCTCTTTTTTAAGAGTTGAGGTGCTTCAATAGCTCTCTTGGATCAATACAAGTGCGAACACAAGAACAATACCAAGCATGTATAGATGAAAAATAATAGTAATGCAAAAATAAAGAGAGTAGAGTTTAGAGAGAAATAACCAAACGCGAATACAAGGATATATTTCGAGGTTCGAGCACCAAGCTCTACGTCCCCGCCTTCACCACGTGAAGTATTTCTACTATCTCTACTAAGAACTGCACAAAGGATATAACCCCTACACAAGAGGTGAGCACAAGGCCAAGGTACAAATCCAATGCACAAAGTAAGTCACCTCTGCATACGAGGGAAGGCACAAAGCCAAAGCACAAAGAAAAAAATTGGTTACGATACTTGGTGATCACAAAGATCACAAATAACACCCTTACAGTACAAGATCCTTGAGGATAGATTTTACAATAAATAGCTCAAGTTTGTGAGAAAACAAAGAATTTGAAAAAAAAAAAAGCATAAAACAAAATACTTGAAAAAAACTTTTTAAATGATATAGAAATTGAAAAATTGAAACTTTAATTCCCAAAACTTATTTCTTTGATTTTTCAAAAACTTTGAAACAAATGAGAAGATGTAGATTTTGAGATCCAAAAACTTGTCTAAAAATTCAGTTGAATGTAAGAAAAATAGCTTTTCAAACTTGTTGAAAATCTAGCTAAAAACTCATTTATAAAGGCTAAAACAAAAACTAGTTGTTAGGCTCAAAATACAGGCTAGATTGGCCTTACGGTCGACCGACCGGTCGACTACTCTACGACTATAATTTTAGCTATTAGGGATTGCAGATCAACCGCCTGGTCGACTGAGCAAAACCCGAGAGCTCTGGTCGGTCGAACTTTACTGCAGTCGACTACTCTGTCGACCGAGCTCTAGTTTTTTGGGCTTGTGCACGTCTCATCGGCTCTAGTCATCGGTCGACCGTGCGGTCGACTGGCAGCAGCCCAAAACCAATAACAAAGGAATATTTAAATGATATTTTGAAGCCCATTTAAATTCTAATAAATCCCAATAAATTCCATTTGAAACAAGAAAATTTAAGCTTAAAACAAAAACTTTTTTTTTCAAAAAAACCAAACTTCTAAATGAAAATATGATTTTTTTCAAAACTTGTATAAATACAAAAATAAGTTATTGAAACACATATGAAGCGCAATGTGTATGAATGGAATCTAATACACATAATAAATGATATAGACTTATTTTTGACAATAAGCATCAAAATAAGTTTTGAAAAATATAAAACTTAAACACATGAACCAAATTCACAAAAATAAGTTACTTAAATATTTATGAAGCAACAATGTGTATGGATGAAGTCCAATATATGTATAAACTAATGTAAACTTGTTTTTATGAAATTTATTCATGAAATTGAAAAACATATACTTAATAAACCAAAACTTAAAACACATAGAAATAAGTTTTTATAAACAATTGAAGCTCTAATATGTATGGATGAGATCCATCACTTATTCCAAGCTATAAAACTTATTCTATTAAGATGAAACCGTATAATCATAAACTTGTGAAACCAAAACAGTTAAACTGAAAACCAAAACTATTGATCTTGAAAGACAATATTTAAACTTTGTGTGTATAACTTGAGCAATCAAAACTAATCAATTCTTTACAAGATATTTAAACTCACAAACTCTATATTCAAGTCTTCTTATAGATCTTCTTCTCCAAGCAAACTTGATCCAAACTTGGTTCTCTAAACTAGACTCCTATTTGAGTGCTTGATATGTTCTATAAGCTTGAGCTCTTAAATCACCATGTGTTAGCTTCAAAGAAGCTAAACACCAACTAAGATCTTAATCAATATTTGAAACTTAAACACTACAAGACCATTAGTACTATAACTACATGAGTTAGTCATCATCAAAACTAGAGTGATGGACTTTTGGATCAACAATCTCCCCCTTTTTGATGATGACAAAACACATGAAGTTATATATGCATGAATAGAGAAAAGCGTTGTAAAAGCTCCCCCTAATCCATACATAGCACAAAACATATAAATATCAAACAAATTATGAACACGAAACATAAATATAAACGCATATATGTAAACATAAAATACAAGCATGCATATATAAACTCTGAAATCCTCTCCCCTTTTTTGTCAATTCATCAAAAAGGGTACACAAAATAAAGTACATGTTTATGTGATAGAAATCTATGAAAAGAAGAGACACCAAGTTAACTCTCTCTACATACATGCATTACATGGAGAAGAGATGACTAAAACCCTAACCCATATAAGCATAGTATATAATTTATTGACAGAGAAGTTAAGCTCCCCCTACACACGTGTATGATATAGAGAAAAGAGGTCAATCTCTTCTTTATACAATACACTCATCATAAATTTATATATAGAGAAGACATTAAGTTAACTTCTCTTGCATATAGACAATAAGCATCAAATACAAAATTTGAAAACAAAATGAAACTATGATTATCTAAGATACTAATTTTAACACAAAAACATGAATGCCAATTAAAAAAACAAGGAATACCAATTGAAAGCATAAGCATCAATACCAATTTGTAAAATAATATTGATACCAAATAAAGATTTAAATATGATACCAATCAAATAGAAAGTGAAAGCCCATGATAACAATTTTGAAATTCTAAAACAATTTGAAAGATAGATACTAATTGTAATAATTGATACCAATTGATAGTAAACCCAAAAAAGTTCTCTCCCTTTTTGAAATACCAACAAAACTAATGCATAAGCTTTTAAAAGAATGTACTATTACATTTGAAACTAAATCAAGTTTAGTATAAAAATAATTTGTGCTATCAAAATATGTATGGACATTGTTAAACAAGTACAAGAAATCATATATATGTATTAAAATACCATTTGACATATGTTGTATACATATATAAATAAATAAGAATGAGTATACTTAAATCAATTTTCATGATAAATAAGTGTATAACTCATTGATATATCACCCTAACATGTACATGTCAAAAAGAATAATCATTGAGAGCATACAAGGTATGGTCGCTCATCCAACCGCCCTCTAAGGGTGAAAATTTTAAAAAAATAATATTTTAAAAGTAGTTGAGCAGGTATGAAAACACTACCGATTGAAGAATAAAAACTAATTTAAAATAATTTTGAAAATTAGTTCAAGATTCTTTAAGCATAAACCAAATCATGTATATCTCATGAAAACATGCTAATTACATAAAAATTGACACTCAAAATCTATAAAGCACATAAATGCTCATGAATCTAAAATCATGAGTAAACAAAATATATGAAGTGTACAAAAGTCATGTAAATAACGCTTTCATGAAGATAAAATAATGAAGCTCAATTTCATCAAAACTCATATGAAATTTTTTTCATAAATATGAAAATACAAATCATGAAAATTTTATTTTCATCAAAAACTATTCAAGAATTTCATTGATGATGTAAAAACAAATTTCAAGATATATGTAGATTTTATAAAAACTAAAGTATACATATATATCTAAAGATGAAATGAGTACGCAGAATATATGGCACTCAAGGATACAATATGTATATCATATAGTTTTAATACAATTTACACATACATGGAGCAAAAACATTCTTATAGAGAATCAAGGCATGTACAAGTGTAGTAACCATCAAAATTAGAACATATAAGTATAATCAAATATAAAATGAGTACACAAAAGAGATAAAACATGTATAGCATAAGATCAAGTGTAATTCAAGAATTATACATATATAACACAGGTTTTAACAAGATTTGCAAATAAACATTTAAACAAAACATGAAAATATGATATGCCAAAAAAACATTCAATTTAAAGCATGTATAAACATAATAAGGAGGATAGATATAGTCAACAACCGATAGAACTAATCTCCATTTCTCCAAAATGAGTTGGTCCTCCCACCTAAACACCTTGATAATAATACATCCATTTATTTATCCATGAAGATCCAATTGTATCAACCACCAAGGCACCAATCCTCTCACGTCTTGTGAGAGCTCACATCTACATCAAATACAAATTATGCAGATTATGGTATCCAAACTTTCTTGAGTCCTCCCGTGTTAATGTTTCGAACCCAAACATTTATACATGCAAAATTTGTAGCATTTAATCTATTATAATAAAAATTCACAAGATGGTCTTTGCGACTGCAATATGTACATGTGTACACTCTAGCATAAATAGTGACATGTGTGTGAACATGGTGTGCATGTGTATACTGTGGAGGGTGTGCATGCGCATGCTGTAGAGGGTGTGAATTCTAATCTTTTGTGGTGAATGGCACATTGGCTCAAAATAGAATCCAAACAATCAATATTCTTCTTTAAAACACAATATCATTTTTAATAATAGAAGAGAAAATAAAACTAGAATGAGAAACAAAATCTTTTTCTTTGAAAGTAGGAATAGAAATCTTTTCCTTTTCCAATAAAATATTTTTCAAAGAATCTTTCTCTTTTGAAATTAAAACAATTTGGTTCTTTAAAGATTCATTTTCTTTCAAAACAAAATCAAGTTTTGAAGATAAGACATCATTTGCTTTTAAAGTAACATTCTTTCTTTAGAAATCAAATCATTTTTCTTTTTCAAAATCTCATTTTCATTTAAAAACAAAATCAAGTTAAATCTTCAAAGAATCTTTTTCATATGAAACATAATCTAATTTGAAGACAAAATTTTATTTTCTTTCTTTAAATTCAAACTCTTATTTTTCAACAATTTATATTTTCTCAATAAATCTTCAAAAAATATGCAAAGCTATTCATTTAACATGTCCATATCCTTACTAGACATATTATCATTAGATGTATTAACACAATTATCAAGATTAGATTCTGAATTTACCTCAGGGTGTCATTGCTTTAGACTATATAGCATGCTTGGTTGAAATCATCTTCACCATATTCTCTCGCCATATTGTTTGAATTTTGTCCTTTAAGAGAGATCAACATGTTCCACACTATAAAAGCGGAATCATAATGAGAAACCAAAAAAAAGATAATATTTACTTAGTGTTTGCCTTAATGCTAGCATTGCTTGTCCATTAGCCTCGACATATTTGCCATTTTCAATATGTGATTTCTTAGTGGTGGTAAGATAAACATGTAATCCTAAGGTTTTAAAATATGAACTTATTTTAAATTTTCACATGTCAATGTTGAAAGCATTAAACATAGGTAAATCAAGATAATCCATCAGTGTGTGAAGCAAATATGAATGTGTAAATTAAGTTAGTGATAAGCAAACATAGGATCATTCCTAGGTTGTTAAACCAAATATCAGGAGCACTAACTTTGATATCAATTAAAAGTACACCTAGAGGGGGATAAATAGGTGTAGTGCTAATCTAATAGTCAATAATGCAGAATAAAAAACTTTTACACTACTACAATAGATATCCAAAGAGTGAAGTCGAGTTCCCGGTGAAGGGCTCTAGAACTTCTTCTCAAGATTTCTCTTTTATAAGAGTTGAGGTGCTTTAATGGCTCTCTTAGATCAATACAAGTGTGAACACAAAAACAATACCAAGTGCATATATGAATAATAATAACAATGTAAGATATAAAGAGAGTAGAGTTTAGAAAGAGATAGCCAAACGCAAACACAAGGATATGTTTTGAGATTCGAGCACCAAGCTCTACGTCCCCGTCTTCATCACGTGAAGGATTTTTACTATCTCCACTAAGGTTCCACAAAGGGTACAATCCCTACATAAGAGGTGAGCACAAAGTCAAGGCACAAGCCAATACACAAAGCAAGTCACCTCTGCACGAGAGAGAAGGCACGAAGCCAAAGCACAAAGTGAAAAATTGGTTACAACACTTGGTGATCACAAAGATCACAAACAACACCTCTCATAATACAAGATCGTAAAGGATAAATTTTGCAATGAATAGCTCAAGATTGTGAAAAAATAAAGATTTTAAATTAGAAGAACAAAAGAAAACACTTGAGAAAACTACTTTGAGTGATATAGAAATTGAAAAATTGAAACTTGAATTTTCAAAACTTGTTTTCTTTGATTTTCCAACAACTTTGAAATAAATGAGAAGACGTAGATTTTGAGGCCCAAAAACTTGTTTAAAAACTTAGTTGAATGTAGGAAAAATGGCTCTTCAAACTTGTTGAAAATCTGGCTAAAAACCCATTTATATAGGCCAAAACAAAAACTAGTTGTTAGGCTCAAAACACAGGCAAAATTGTCCTTGCGATCGACCGACCGGTCGACCACCCAAAGGCTATATTTTTAGCCATCAGGGATTATCGATAGACTGTCCGGTCGACCAAGTTAAAACCCAGAGCTCTACAGGATCAGTCGGTTGGCCGAACTTTACTACGGTTGATGGAGCTCTGGTTTCTTTACTTTGTGCACGTCTGTGCATGTCGGTCAACCGTGCGGTCGACCAGCTCTAGTCATCGAACGACCATGTTGTCGACTGACAGCAGCCCAAAACCAATAACAAAGAAAATTTTAAATGAAACTTTAAAACCCATTTAAATTCTAATAAATCCCAATAAATTTCATAAAAATAGGTTCATGTAAATACAACGTAGCACAAATATGTGTGATTAAAAATCAACACATATTACAAACATGTGAACTATTTTTGAGACAAGAAAATTTAAGCTTATAACAAAAACTGTATTTTTTCAAAAATCAAACTTCTAAATGGAAATCCAATTTTTTTAAAACTTGTATAAATACAAAAATAAAGTTGTTGAAACACACATGAAGCACAATGTGTATGAATGGAATCCAATTCACATAATAAATGATATAGACTTATTTTTGACAATAAGCATCAAAATAAGTTTTGATAAATATAAAACTTAAACACTTCAACTAAATTCACTAAAATAAGTTTCTTAAACATTTATGAAGTAACAATGTATATGGATGAAATCCAATACATATATAAACCAATATAAACTTGTTTTGTTGAAATTTATTCATGAAACTGAAAAATTTATACTTGATAAACCGAAACTTAAAACACGTAGAAATAAGTTTCTATAAATAATTGAAGCTCTAATATGTGTGGATGAGATCCAACACATATTCCAAACTATAAAACTTATTCTATTGAGTTGAAAATCGTATAATCATAAACTTGTGAAACCAAAATGGTTAAATCGAAAGTCAAAACTATTGATCTTGAAAGACAATATTTAAACTTTGTGTGTGTGTAAGTTTGAGCAACCAATATTAATCTTTCTTTACAAGTGATCTAAACTCACAAGCTCTATACTCAAGTCTTCTTTAGATCTTCTTCTCCAAGTAGACTTGATCCAAACTTGATTCTTCGAGCTAGATTTCTCTTTGGGTGCTTGATATTTTTTATAAGCTTGAGCTCTTGAATCACGATGTGTTAGGTAGCTAAACACCAACTATGATCTTGATCAATATCTGAAACTTAAACACCATAAGATCATAAGTACTATAACTACATGAGTTAGTCATCATCAAAACTAGAGTGATGGGCTTTTGGGCCAACAAAATGGTTGTTGAAGTGGTGGGTAAAGGTGTTGGTTTGAGAGGGGAGAAGATGGAGGAAGAAGATGTGATGGAGGTGGGGCTAGGCAGCTAGCCGATGGCCAGGGGGCAGTGCTGGTGACGGGTGGCAGCATTGGTGCTGGCGAAGACTGGCGAAAGAGGGGGAAAGGTTGAGGGAGAGTGAAAGTGAAAGAGAAAGGGATGTGAGAAAGGGACTGGGGGTCAGGGTTGGGGTGTGCGGGGGACTGGTTAGAGTTTTTGACGGGCGGCCACTTAGGAAGAGGGAGGGAGATGAAGAAGAGGAGAGTTGATGGAGAAGAGAAGGATAGAGAGGGAAAATAGGGGGAGAGGGAAAAAAGAGTGAGTGAGATGGGGATGTGATAGGCGTGATATGGTGGCCGACCTAAATGGGCGCCAGGGGAAACTGGGAGAAACGCAAGGAAGAAAGAAAGAGGAAAGAAAAGAAAGGAAGGAAAGAAAAGAACGCATATAAAAATATATTATTTTAATACGAAAATTTTTGAGTAATTCCGATAAAACACCAAAAAATCTCAGAGGTAGAAACAACATCCTGAGGAATAATATAAAATCAGTTTCAAGAAATTCAATCCCATTTTCAAATTAAAATTCTGAAACTAACCGGTGTTACCGACCGACACCAAATTCGATCGAATTTGATTAATTCAGAAAAATCTCTAAAAATACACTAAAGTAGAAAATGTGATTCTGAGAAATAATATGAAAGCAAATTTTATAAATTCACCTCTATTTGTAAATTATAAATTCAAGAATCGATCGGTGATATCTGTCGACACCGATTTTGAAGATCTTTTAAAATAATTCAGAAAAATTCTAAAAAATCATGAAAAATCTAAAATATTGAAAAATGATATTTAAAACTGGAACTGATCAAAGTTGACTACCAAAAAGATCAAATCGAGTAGTACACTGGGACCGGGTCCCTGATTCAGACTTATGCTGACTCTGAGTCCAGGAATCCCGATCTAATACAAAATAATAACATGAATAATAACAAAACAAAAATAAATATGGGGAGAAAATCAAAAGTTATGATTGAAAAATTAGAACACGTATCTAAGTATGTATTCCAGAGATGGATTATTACATATTGACCTCATAGTTCTTAGTGGTGAATTCAGACCGAGTGTCCTCATCACTATGAGGTTCAACATATTCTTTGATCACGACCTTGGCTACTCCAAAATCTAAGGACTTTAGGAACAAGTCATCTTCACTTTTCAAATAGGAAAGTTAAGACCATCAAATTTTGATGGGGAATTGATGCTAGAAAAATCATGTGATGCTATAATAGTGTGTGAGCAAATAGAGAAACAAGCAAATAATGGATCTTTTACTCTAGGATGTTAAACCTAAAATAAAACAACTAAGCTCTAATACCAATTGAAATTACCTAGAGAGGGGCTGAATATGTGATGGCTAACACTAATGGCAAATCTAAAATACAATATGAAAATTAAAACATGCTTAAGCATAATATGAATATCAATATGCAAGTATTAGCACAAGCAAAGAGAAAGTTAAGTTAAGAGAGAAAATTTCAAATACAAATACTAAGATTGTTTCGAGATTTGAGCCACTTGCTTTACGTCCCCGCCTTCACCGCAATGAAGGTTTTTCACTATTCTTGACTCTCTTATAACCAATTCTCGATCCCGGAAGATCCAAAGTAACTTGAGCGCATGCTCTATCGAGGCCTCAACCTCAACAACTTTCGACAATACAAGAAAATGGTGATCTCTTCTAGATCACAAGTGCTCAATAAACACAATCTTATAATCTGGAGTAAAGATTGAAAGCTCAAGATTATGTCAGTGGAAAATTTGTAAGGATATTACCAACCCGGCATATCATAACTTTAACCAACCTAGTGTGCCAGATTGGTCTTATCCAAATCATTACATGCCCCAGTCCCAATATTATGAACAAGACTGGAATAATCATCATTACCTCACGGAGTCAATGGGGATACAACGCCCCTGAGCCATATTGTCATCCACCTGTTCAACCATTATCTTCATATACTTCTTTTCTCACATCACCAATGTTTCAATCCTCAAATGATCCATTCGATGGGTTAGAAGAAAAAGTGGATCGTTTGTAAGATATAATGAATGATCAAATTTCTAGACTTTCAAACATTCTTGAGCTAAACAACCAAGTTGATAGGAACCAAGAATCATTCTGTCTAGAAGACCTTGATCAAAATTCAATTTCATCACATCAATATGAACTTGATCAATCCCAATCCTTGGACAAATTCGCTAGTTTTAATTTCAATGAGATTGAATTAGATTGTGAATGTGAACCTAATCCCCAACTTTGCGATTCAGTTTTCATCTTCGAATCTATGTTGACTCCGGTATTCTTACCCAATTTGGACAAATTTTCTGAGCCAACATTTATTCCCATACCCATAGATCATGAAATTGAATCACCCATTTTTGATGATCATCATATTAAACTTGACCAATTTCATACTTTTGAAAGTCCCATTGACAAATTGGCAAGTTCTCATTTTTATGAGATTGAACTCAATGAGATATGTGACCTTGATTCTCAAATTTGTTGTGATCGAGTTCAAATTCCCGAATCAATAGTGACTCCTGTTCTGTTACCCGATTTAGGTAATATTTTAGAGTCAGTTTTGATTCCCACACCTGTCATTCTTGAACTTGAATCACCAATAGTAAGTCGCATTCCATTGTGGAAAAATAATTGTGGACTTGAGTTTCAACTTCTTGATTTGGACCCACTTCTTGAACCAAGCTCGACTCCTGAACCTTTACTTGACTTAAGTCACCTTCCTGAGTCGGTATTAGTTCCTGAACCTATCATTCTTGAGTCCAAGTCAACCATTCTACCAAGTCACATTCTTTTATTGGACATAGGTATAGATCATGACTCTGTGATGATTTTCCAGGACTGGTCATGTAAAGGAAGTAAGTTTCATGATCGGATCTTCCATGATCCTATTCATACTGGGGACTGTAAACATGTAAATAGAAAAGAGGTCAATAAAGGTAGGTCCCGTGAACTACCACATTATCTTGATTGGGTAGCAAAGCTTGGCCCAATCAGACTACCACCGGAACCACCCCCTAAGGTAATATTTTCCTTCCCTTTCTTCTTTTTCATGCATACATACATTCATTCATACATTGAGGACAATGCATAAGATAAGTGAGGGGGGGTTTACTAACATACTAACATAGGTAGATATCAAAAAAAAAATAAAATCTTTTTGAAAAAGGGACAATATTTTGACTTATCTTTTGAAAGAAATCTAAGTTAATCTTAAGAATTAGGAAAATCATGATTAGGATTTCTAAAAACTTGGTCAAAATAAATAAATTGTTGAATTTTTAGGTACAGGAGGAGAAATTGAATAAGTAATTAGTCTTGATTTTTACCTTAATGAAATGTGCATACCTAATGCATATCTAGGATTCTAAGACAAAAACCCTTGTGCCTCGTAATATATATATATATATATATATATATATATATATATATATATATATCACTAATTAAGCTGGATACATGTGCCTCAAGAAGCATAAGTATTCATGCCTAAAGGTGATTTATGAAATAAAGTCCTTAGTTTTGTGGCCTAGTTCACTCGAATCCTTAAGTCCGCGGGGTGTTTTCTCACCCGGTGCCCTAAAGCCGACCGGTTTGGGAGCCACCGACTTTAAGTTCGCTACATGGGTGGATTAGAAAGCCTAAGGAAACTAAAAAAAATTACTTACATATGTACTAACACATCTAATAGTCAATTAGTTAGGTACGAGGGCCTCAAGAAGCCTTCATGCTTACACGAAAGAAAATTAGATGAGTTATACATATTAAAAAAAAGAAAAATAAAAAGAAAATAATAATAATAATAATAAAGAGGCATGAGAGTCCATGTTAAGGAATTTCTAGTAAAATTCAGAAGGATGCATATGACTTTTGGTAACGAAAAAGACTATACAAAAATTCAATTTTGATCCTTACCTAAAATGGATAACAATTTACTATATAAAGACTATGTTTAAGAATGAATAAAAATGATGATCCTAAAAACTTATAGATTACTTAGTCTCTTCAAACGTATGTCAAATATTTTCCTTTTTATGGATTTTATGGGTGTAATTCGCTGAAAACCCTCACGAGACAACACTCGTTCTCTAGGGTAATCTAGGGGTTTAACGGCTTGTTGCACGTGCTAAGTGCAACCGTGATTTCTACGAAAGTGAGTTAAGATAGATTAATTTCTTTTCTTTTGATTTTTACTCGAGGACGAGCAAAAAGATAAGTGTGGGGGTGTGATAGGTAGTAAAAATTACATATTTATTACTACATATACTATCATCTTTCCCTATGTATTCCTATAATTTTACACTATTACTAATGTTTTATTATTTATTGTGTGTAGGCCTTGAGTAATAAAAAATAAAGAAATAAAAGCCTAAAAGAAGCCCAAAAAGCCTATGTCCAAGCCCAATGCAAAAGTTGCAATTACCAAATGCCAAAATTACAATTACCAAGTGCAAAAGTTGCAAATACTAAAAGAAGAGGGAAGGGATAGACTTCTACTAAATCCTAATTGCTTGCAGAACAAGGCTAGAGATAAGGGGAGAAGAGTACAAGGATTACAAAATCGTTTTAAAAGATTTGGAAGATTTGGATTTAGCGTAACTTGCTTCCCAAGTTATCCCGAAATTTCAAAATAAAGAGTCGGCAGGCCAGATATAAAAGGATATACCCAAATGGACGGACCAGAGGAGGCCACGCGCGAAAGCGCGTGGCCAGATGCCACAGAATGGCCGCGAAAACGCGGCCATAGCCGCGTTTTCGCAGCAATACAGATGACGCTGGGTACCAGTTTTCGTGTAGGAGTTATACCGGGACTCTACTGCTTCTATCTCCTATAAATACCCCTACAGAGCAACAGAGAAGGGCGTCCAGTGCAGTACAGAAACAAATCTAGGGTTTTTCTTAGGCTAACTTGTAGATTAGTTTTTTTATTTTCTTTTTTGTAATTTTTAATTATGTAACTGAGAGGAGAGTATACTTTCATGGAGGAAGGAGATCAAACTTGTACTGAGGTGACAATCGGTGTAAATAATCTTTTCTTCTATTATTAATTGAATCAAATCAAAGTTTATTTCTTTTTTATTCTTGTTTTGTTTTTTGTTTCCATCTTTTGTGTTTGTGGATCCATATGAAACCAAGAGCTTCGAAGGTGCCTTCTCCTTGCAAGTGCCGTTGATGGTTTATGGTGATGAATATCTACTTCCATGGTAGCGTAGCTCGCCCTTTTTATTTCGTAGTATAGATCGGGAATAGGGAAGATCTCATATTCCATGAATCGTTCGCCTTCAAAGAAAGGTACGTCATTGACATGGTTCCAAGGTAAGTAGACGCCGAAGAGGTAAGTAAGTTTTTAGTTTTTAGTTTTATTTCTTTTAATTTTAGTGTAAATCACCAATTCCCAATCTTTTTCACACTTCTTCATTGTAAAATATCATTGTAAATATCATTATAAATAAATAAAAGAGAACTTACTAAACAAGCTTCCATCGCTAGTCCCTCCTGATTAGACTGAAAAGGTGTGTTTATTATGAAGCAAATGTATTTGATGTACCCTTTCTTGTCTCCGCTATAGCATAAGGCTATACCGAGTCGGATCTCAGGGAGAGCTCGCGATAGAAGCTTTAACGTATGGTAGTGAAGTGATAAAACTAGTATTCTTCTCTTACTTATAAACTTAATGAAGCAAATGCAAAAGAAACCAAAAGAGGATGGATATGTTCATGGTGGAAGTGGAAAAGAAATCAAGAAGTGATGTGGATGTTGTATTCACAAGAAAAGAATCAAGAAACTTAAAGAAAGAGATCCAAGACTAGATTACCTTGCTAGCTTGCCAAAGCTTACCAAACTCCTTGATAATGAAAGCTTTGCCTAATGTTGTCACTCCATAGGCTTGGAATTCGTCTAGCGTGTTGACCTAATTACTTTCTCATTTGCAAGATGGTGGTTTAACCATCGGAGAAGAGAAGATCATACACTTGCAAGATTAACAAAAGCAAACACCCAAGAGTTATTGAAGTGGCTAAGCTAGTGGTAAACTAGTACATGGAATGAAAATCTAGCTACAAGAAGCCATTAAAGAACTAAAACAAAGCTAGAAGTAAATTGCAAGAACTAAACAAAGCAAGTAATAAAGCAAGTAAAGAAAGCACAAGAAACTAGAATCAAACTCAAGTAGAGGAATGGAGGATGGATCAATCCTTGCATAGCTTCAATTGTCACCATTGATCATTACAAGCTCTCTCCCTCACAATCACTCTCTTTGTAATGAAATCTAGGGATAGAGAAGAAGAGGGAACTAAAGAACAAAACCTAGAGAAAAATGAAAATTACAACACCTAAAACTAATCTCCTCTCTTCTCTGATCAGTCCCAGCTCGCAGGTCTTCATGGGGTATTTATAGGAGAAATGGGAAGCTTCTGGAGAGTAGTTTGTTGCCACAAAATCCGGAGATCTAACGGCCCAAGATTGCCGCGGATTGCCGCGGGATTGCCGCGCTTTTGTAACCGTTGGATCGGATCTTTCTGGTGGAGATCAGTTACGAGGTGGTTGGCCACGTGGCATACTTGGATTCTGAGTTTGTTGCGCGGATCTCTCTAGATCTGGATTGAGATTTGGCTTTATCCTTAATCTTTTAATTAATCACTTAATTAGTGGTAATTAAGTGATTATTTGGATATCTCTCCATTAAGTGGTGTACCTGCAAATATGTAGAGAAGAGAAGTAAAAATCTCATATTTATTTGTAATATGCATGGGAGTTATGATGTAAAATATGCAATATTGAGTACTAATCACACCCCCACACTTATTCTTTTGCTCGTCCCGAGCAAAAACAAAGAAAAGAAAATAAAATCCTAACTAACAATTTATTACACCACTTTCGCAGGTGACGCGATTGCACTGAGCATGTGCAACAAGCCGTTAAACCTCTAGGTTACCCTAGAGGAGGAGTGTTGTCTCCTGAGGGTTTTCAGCGGATTACACCCACAAAATCCATTAAAGAAAGAAGACAAATGTTAGTATTTTCGAAAACGCATTTTGAATAAGAGACATGTTTACAAACTATTTTTGCGAAAATATAAGTGATCCTAAGTCATAAGTCCAGCTATAATCATTCTTCCTTAAACTTAGTCTCTATGCAAGATCTTGTTTTTAATTAAGGTAAGAATTCAAAATTGGATTGAATATTTTATCTTTCATAAAACCTAGATAATATGCACACCGTGTAAGTGAAGATTTCTGGGATTTCAACTCCAACCATCAAGCCATTTATTTATATATATTCTTTTTTTTCTTTTCTTCCCTTAGTTTTATTAGGCTTTCTAATTCACCCATGAAGCGAGCCTATAACCGATGACTCCCAGACCAGATGGTCTTAGGGCACCAGATGAGGAAACATCCCTCGGGTTTAAGGACTCGAGTGAAAAAGGCCACAAAACTAAAGGGGATTATTATTTTTTTATCACCGTTAGGCGTGAATGATCATGCTTCTTGAGGCACAATTATCCAGCTTAATAAGTGAGATCACTGTTAGGCGTGAGTCATCATGCTTCTTGAGGCACAATTTCCCAGCTTAATAAGTGATCTTTTATTTATATATATATTTTTTTTTTTTCTTTTTCTCTTTCTTTTTTTTTTTATATATATATATATATGGCATTTTTGGTCTTGTTTCCATCCCAAGAAATGTGTAAGTGTAAAGTGCATATTATTTAAGGCAAAAAATTCCAGATAATAATATCTCACCAATTTACTTACTTAGCCTATAATCTCAAACAAGATCTATTACTTCAACTAGGTTTAAGATGTCATAATTAAGGCTTTCTTAATCTCTAAGATACATCTTAATTTTCTTAAAAATAGAGCAAAACTTTGTTTCTTATTTCAAAAAGTTTTTATTTTTATTTTTTTTATTTATTTTTAATATTTTCTAAAAAAATGTAAAAGAAAGAAAATCTAGAAACTCTATGTTAGTAAACCCCCCCCCACACTTATTTCATGCATTGTCCTCAATGCATCATGATATATGTATGCATGAAACAAAATGGAAGGGGAAGGAACAAAAATTACCTCAAGGTGGTGGTTCCGGTGGTGGTCGGATTGGTCCACGGAACATGGCCCAATCATCTTTTCTTTGGGTTTTCAGGAACCCACCAACCATATCAGAAATATGACCCACTAAAAAGATGCATGCGTGTGTTATTTTAATTATGTACATGACCCCATCTAATTTCAAGATTTTCCTAATAATTTCAGACTCAAATTTATCAAATTCCTTGTTACAGAATGGAGTATGATCTGATAGAACTGTTGACTTGGACTCGGAAAGGAATACCGACTCAGGATTATGATTTAAATCAAGTGATGGTTCAGGAGTCGAAGTGAAGTCAGAAATTGTGTCCAAGTCAAGAAATGAAAACTCAAGTCCACAATCAGAGTCAACGATGGGATGTGACCTTCTAAAGGTGAAATCTCTTTACTTCCAATATTAAGAAATTCAAGCTCATCACCGTACAATTCTTCAAAACTTAAGTCAACATCTTCCTTAAGAATTGTACGATCAGTTTCAGAAGTAAAGAGATTGAGAAAATCAAGGTCACATTTGAGTTCAATTCCACAAGATGGAAAACTTGCCAAAATGTCAAGAGTATCTTCAGAAGTGTAGAATTGGGCAAGTTCAATATGATCCTCAAAGATGGGTGATTCCACTTCATTGTGAATTGGGAAAGGATCCAAGGTTGGCTCCGGGAAAGGATTGAAATGAGGTAAAGATACCGGAGTCATTATGGAATCAGGAAGAATGATTGAATCACAAAGTTGGGGTTCAAGATCACATTCCTCATGTAGTTCAATAAAATGTGGAGAACTTGCCAATTTATCAATGGGATTTTCAGAAGTATGGAATTGGCCAAGTTCTATGTGATCATCATAAAAGATTGGTGATTCAATTTCACAATGGATGGAAAATGGATTCAATTTTGACTTTGGAAATGGATTGAAAACCGGTAAGGATATGGAAGTCATGATTGAATCAGGAAGTAAATTGGAATCATCAAATGAAAGTTCAGGATCAAATTCATGTTCCAATTCAATTTCAGAAAAAGGAAAACTTGCCAAATTGTCAATTGGATCAGAAGTGTGGACAAGTTCATTTTTAGGAAATGAGAAACTTGCCAAAATGTCAACGGGATTTGAATTTTGGACAAGTTCAAGTTTAGGAAATGAAAAACTTGCTGAAATTGAATCTGGATTTCCAAGACTACATGACTCTTTGGATTTAACAGAGTGGCTAGTGACATTAGACATAGGATGAGAATGGAGAGATTGGATCATCAAATCTATGTCACGATTTCTAGCATTTTGAGCATTGGTCATGTCTTCAAGCATCTTTCCATAATCGATGATTCATTGTTTTGATGGAAAGAGGAAGTGTTGTCTTGGAAGTGTGAGTCAAAAGTGTGTGATGATGGAAAAGTTGACTCACACAAGAAATCTTTACTCGGTTCACAAGCAAATGGTTGTTCATTATGAAAAGGTGGAACTGAGTAAGATTCTTGAGAATATGGTGGAATTGGAGAGACAAATGGTTTTTGAAGTTGTTGCTCAACTCTCAGTAAATTGGCTTCTATACTCCTTTGCAACTCAGATTTTTCTTCAAAGGGAGGTTCAGAAAAAGGAGTATATGAAGTGGACTCAGGAAATGAATATGGAGGACAAGGTGAATATGGTGGACAAGGATTTTTATAATTTGACTCGGGGTACTGGAATCCCCAATTACTCTGTAAAGAGTTGAAATTATTTTGGACATTATAATTATTAGATGGGGGGTATGGGTCGTATTGATTCGGATAAGGCCAACCCGGTGTATGTGGTTGGTGCATATTATAAAACACCGGGTTGGAATTATCTGAATATGGTGTGTGTGTGACATAAGGATTATGATGGAAAGAATTGTAATTGTAAGCCATATCACACAATCACAAACAAACAAACAAACAAACAAACAAAACAAACAAACAAAAGAAGAAAAGAAAAGAAAAAATTCTAACCTAAGTTAGGGTAGACTTAGACCTAGACGACTCCTAACAAATAGATCGTCCACGGAAGGTTCAGTGTAGACTCTAACCACAAGCTAATCAGCCAGGGAAGGGTAAGGTTGGTGGGAGGTTTTCCGTCCGGAGACGTTCCTTAATTAAGTAACCAGCAACCTTCGGGCTTTCGGCCCTCAACCCTTTCCTAGACACCGATTTTGCAAGAGTTAAATTCCAACACTTTTCCCCCTTAGGATAATCTCCTAAGTGAGTCCGAGATGTCCCTAGGGCCAACGTCTACTTTTTTATTAATTAGGGCTTGGGTTAGTGAGTGCTTGGGTTGTGGTTTTCGGGCTAAGGAAAGGGTAATGACCTCCCCCACCTTATCTTATTTACGGGTTATGCCCTTAAATTTGAATTGTGCAAGTGTACAAGAAATATAGCTAGGATACACTCAAAGCAAGAAAATCAAGCAAGAGTTTGTCCTAGTCTAAATGCAATGCAAACACGTACCTTGCCTCCACGCACTCTTCAACAGTAAAAGTAAAGAATTGAAAGACACGTGCCTAAAATGCAAGTGTCTAAACAATTTTTAGCAATTATCAACCAATTTTTACTGTTGTATTAATTAACAGGAATACAGTGAAGTATACAGGAAATCAAGTATAGAAGCAGTTGTATCTTGCAGAGCAGAAGCCCTGCAAAAATTTTGTCAGAAGTGAGCTCTTTTGTGCCGCGTTTCCACGGCAAAGCTTGTGGATCCGCGGCACTCCAGAGGGATCCTGGGCTCTGCTTTCTTGAGCAGAGGCCCAGGTCCACTTATATGTAACTGCAACAAAGATTTTCCTGTTTCTTGACCTGTAACCTGCAAACAGAGAAGAAGAATAGTTTAGTACTTCACTTTAACCAAAAAATACGTCGCTCTCCCCGGCAACGGCGCCATTTTGATTAGACTGAAAAGGTGTGTTTATTATGAAGCAAATGTATTTGATGTACCCTTTCTTGTCTCCGCTATAGCATAAGGCTATACCGAGTCGGATCTCAGGGAGAGCTCGCGATAGAAGCTTTAACGTATGGTAGTGAAGTGATAAAACTAGTATTCTTCTCTTACTTATAAACTTAATGAAGCAAATGCAAAAGAAACCAAAAGAGGATGGATATGTTCATGGTGGAAGTGGAAAAGAAATCAAGAAGTGATGTGGATGTTGTATTCACAAGAAAAGAATCAAGAAACTTAAAGAAAGAGATCCAAGACTAGATTACCTTGCTAGCTTGCCAAAGCTTACCAAACTCCTTGATAATGAAAGCTTTGCCTAATGTTGTCACTCCATAGGCTTGGAATTCGTCTAGCGTGTTGACCTAATTACTTTCTCATTTGCAAGATGGTGGTTTAACCATCGGAGAAGAGAAGATCATACACTTGCAAGATTAACAAAAGCAAACACCCAAGAGTTATTGAAGTGGCTAAGCTAGTGGTAAACTAGTACATGGAATGAAAATCTAGCTACAAGAAGCCATTAAAGAACTAAAACAAAGCTAGAAGTAAATTGCAAGAACTAAACAAAGCAAGTAATAAAGCAAGTAAAGAAAGCACAAGAAACTAGAATCAAACTCAAGTAGAGGAATGGAGGATGGATCAATCCTTGCATAGCTTCAATTGTCACCATTGATCATTACAAGCTCTCTCCCTCACAATCACTCTCTTTTGTAATGAAATCTAGGGATAGAGAAGAAGAGGGAACTAAAGAACAAAACCTAGAGAAAAATGAAAATTACAACACCTAAAACTAATCTCCTCTCTTCTCTGATCAGTCCCAGCTCGCAGGTCTTCATGGGGTATTTATAGGAGAAATGGGAAGCTTCTGGAGAGTAGTTTGTTGCCACAAAATTCGGAGATCTAACGGCCCAAGATTGCCGCGGATTGCCGCGGGATTGCCGCGCTTTTGTAACCGTTGGATCGGATCTTTCTGGTGGAGATCAGTTACGAGGTGGTTGGCCACGTAGCATACTTGGATTCTGAGTTTGTTGCGCGGATCTCTCTAGATCTGGATTGAGATTTGGCTTTATCCTTAATCTTTTAATTAATCACTTAATTAGTGGTAATTAAGTGATTATTTGGATATCTCTCCATTAAGTGGTGTACCTGCAAATATGTAGAGAAGAGAAGTAAAAATCTCATATTTATTTGTAATATGCATGGGAGTTATGATGTAAAATATGCAATATTGAGTACTAATCACCTCCCTGTGGATCACGACCCGCATAGCCACTTGCTATAGCGGTAGAATTGAGCACCTTGCACATCCTTTTCTTAGATCTAAAATACTATATTTTGTGTGCAGGTAAAAACTCAATCAAAATTTTGCAAAATTTTGATTGAGGTTTTCCTGCACACAAAATATAGTATTTCAGAATTTTTAAGAAAGGATGTGCAAGGTGCTCAATTCTACCGCAAATAGCAAGTGGCTATGCGGGTCGTGATCCACAGGGAGGGACTAGCGATGGAAGCTTGTTTAGTAAGTTCTCTTTTATTGCTACAATTAATTTAAAGTCAAGTTAGAAAGAAAGTGGTAGATTAAGAAGATGGTGAAATAGAAGTGATATTTACAATGAAATTGAAGAAGTGTGAAAAAGTTTGAGAATTTGGTGATTTACACTAAAAATAAAAGAAAGAAAACTAAAAACTAAAAAAAATCATACTTACCTCTTCGACCTATTTACCTTTAATCCGTTGCAACGACTTACCTTGTCTTTGAAGGCATTTAAGCATGGCGTATAGGATCTTCCCCCTTCTCGATCTACACTATGAAAACAAAAGACAAACTATATTAGCAAGAGAAGGTTTGTTCATCACCATAGGCCATCAAGGGCACTTCAACCGCTAAGCAGTCTCGAAACTATCAGATTCTCTTAGATTGCAAGACATCAGAGGGAAAAAACAAAACAAGAATAGAAGAAAAAAATAAACTTTGAGTTAATTCAATTAACGATGGAAGAAAAATTTTACTTACACCGATATCACCTCAGTACAAGCTTGATCTCTTTCCTCCATGAAAGTATCCTCTCCTCTCAGTTACATAAAGAAAAATAAAAATTACTTAAAAAATAAAAAAACCTAAATTACAATCTACAAGTTAGCCTAAGAAAAACCCTAAATTTGTTTCTGTACTCGACTCTGTTCGCCCTTCTCTGTTGCTCTGCAGGGGTATTTATAGGAGCTGGAAGACATAGAGTCCCAATACAACTCTCCTGCGAAAACTGGTACCCAGCCTCATCCACACTGCCGCGGAACGCGGTTTTGGCCGCGTTTCCGCGGCCATAGCCTTATCCCTGGCCACACGCCTTCACGCGTGGCCTCCTCTGGTCCTTCCATCTGGGTATATCCATTTAGATCTGGCATCCCGACTCTTTATTTTGAATTTTCAGAATAACTTAGGAAGCAAGTTACCCTAAATCCAAATCTTTCAAATCTTTTAAAACGATTTTGTAATCCTTGCACTCTTCTCCTTTTATCTTTATCCTTGTCCTGCAAGTAATTAGGATTGAATAGAAGTCTATCCCTTTCCTCTTCTTTTAGTAATTGCAAATTTTGCAAATGGTAATTGTAACTTTGCCACTTGGTAATTGCAACTTTTACATTAGGCTTGGACATGGGCTTTTTGGGCTTCTTTTGGGCTTTTATTTCTTTATTTTTAATTACTCAAGGCCTGCACACAATAAATAATAAAACATTAGTAATAGTGCAAAATTATAGGAATAAATATGAAAATGTGATAGTAATTGTAGTGATAAATTTGCACTTTTTACTACCTATCACACCCCACATTTATCTTTTTGCTCGTCCTCGAGTAAAAATCAAAAAGAAAAGAAAAATTAATCTATCCTAACTCACTTTCGTAGGAATCACGGTTGCACTTAGCACGTGCAACAAGCCGTTAAACCCCTAGGTTACCCTAGAGGACGAGTGTTGTCTCGTGAGGGTTTTCAGCGGATTCCATCCAAAAAATCCATAAAAAGTTAGAGATTACTGAATTTTATTTTGAAAAAGGAAGGAAAGATTTGAATATATTTGAAGAAACTAAGTAATCTATAAGTTTTAGGATTACCATTTTTATTCATTCTTAAACTTAGTCTTTATATTGTAAATTGTTATCCATTTTAGGTAAGAATTAAAATTGAATTTTTGTATAGTCTTTTCGTTACCAAAAGTCATATGCATTCTTGTGAATCTTTACTAGAAATTCTTTAACTTGGACTCTCATGCCTCTTTATTATTATTTTTTTATTTATATATATATATATATTTATATGTATAACTCATCTAATTTTCTTTCGTGTAAGCATGAAGGCTTCTTGAGGACCTCTTACCTAACTAATTGACTATTAGATGTGTTAGTACATATGTAAGTAATTTTTCTTAGTTTCCTTAGGCTTTCTAATCCACCCATATAGCGAACTTAAAGTCGGTGGCTCCCAAACTGGTCGGCTTTAGGGCACCGGGTGAGAAAATACCCCGCGGACTTAAGGATTCGAGTGAACTAGGCCACAAAACTAAGGATATTATTTCATAAAATCACCTTTAGGCGTGAATACTTATGCTTCTTGAGGCACATGTATCCAGCTTAATTAGTAAATTTTTTTTATTTACGAGGCACAGGGTCTTTGTCTTAGAATCCTAGATATGCATTAGGTATGCACATTTCATTAAGGTAAAAATCAAGACTAATTACTTATTCAATTTTTCCTCCTATACCTAAAAATTCAACAATTTATTTATTTTGACCAAGTTTTTAGAAATTCTAATCATGATTTTCCTAATTCTTAAGACTAACTTAGATTTCTTTCAAAAGATAAGTCAAAATATTGTCCCTTTTTCAAAAAGTTTTTTTTAATTTTTTTTTTTTTTTATCTACCTATGTTAGTATGTTAGTAAACCCTCCCCCTCACTTATCTCATGCATTATCCTCAATGTATGAATGAATGCATGTATGCATAAAAAAGAAGAAAGGAAAGGCAGATGTTACCTCAAGGTGGTGGTTCTGGTGGTGGTCTAATTGGTCCACGAAATGCGGCCCAATCTACTTTTTGTGGAATTCGGAGGAACCACCAGAAATCTCTCTTCTATAACCCACTAAAATGATGTCTGTATGAACATTTTTATTAAAAATTCTACCCCATCTAATTTCTAAATTTCATAATTATTTTCAGAGTCAATTGTGTCAACCGCCTTGTCCCAAAATGGAGTGTGAAAAGATGGAATGATTGACTTGGACGTCAGAAGTACGGGAACGAATACCGACTCAGGAAAGTAACTTAAATCAAGTAAGGGTTCGGAGTCGAGCTTGGTTCAAGAAGTGGGTCCAAATCAAGAAGATGAAACTCAAGTCCACAATCATTTTCCCACAATGGAATGTGACTTAATAATGGTGATTCAAGTTCAAGAATGATAGGTGTGGGAATAAAAACTGTCTCTAAAATATTACTCAAGTCCGGTAACACAACAGGAGTCAATATTGATTCGGGAATTTGAACTGGATCACAAATTTGAGAATCTAGGTCACATATCTCATTGAGTTCAATATAATAATGAGAACTGGCCAATTTGTCAATGGGACTTTCAAAAGTATGAAATTGGTCAAGTTCAATATGATGATCATCAATGATGGGTGATTCAATTTCGTTATGAATTGGCACAGGATCCAATGTTGACTCGAGAAAATTGAAATCAGGTGAAGACACCAGAGTCATTATTGAATCAGGAAGTAGAATTGAATCACCAAGTTGAGGATCAGGATCATATTCATGTTCAAGTTCAATTTCAGGAAAGAAATAACTTGCCAAACTGTCAATGTCATTTTCAAAATTTGGAGTTTGGGCAAGTTCAAATGATTGAACTGAAATAGAATCTTGTTTTCCAAAGCAACTTGACTCTTCGGCGACATCAGAAATGGCCGAACGGTGAGAACGTAAAGTTTGAACCATCATATCTATTTGATCACGAGCGATTCTAGCCTGAGTCATGGCTTCAAGCATCTTTTCGTAGTCAATTTGTGCATCATTTTGTTATGATTGGACTTGAAAAGATGAAGGGTTGTTGTGAGAATCGTGATGAAATTGTGAGTCGGTCAGATTATGTGATTGTTGCTTGGACTCACGCATCATCATGTCCAAGATTGATGGTGATTGTTGCTTGGACTCATGCATACTCATCATTTTCAAGATAGATGGTTTTCTATTTTGAACTGGTGGATCTGAGTATGAATCATGGAAATATTGTGGACAAGGAGGATAAGGAGGACAAGTTGGTTGTAGATTGGACTCGGGGGAAGCGAAACCCCATGGACTCTGTGAAGAGTTGAAATTGTTATGGAAATTATGGTCATAAGATGGGGGGCATGGGTTAGATTCATTCGGATAAGACCATTCCGGCACACTAGGTTGGTTAAAGTTATGATATGCCGGGTTGGTAATATCCAAAAAAGAGGTTGGTGTGTAATATGGATTAAAATTGAAAAAATTGTTGTTATATGCCATATCACACAATAAAGTACAAACAAAGAAAAAAAAAACAAATAAATAAGCAAACAAAAAAGAAAAATTCTAACCTAAGTTAGGGTAGACCTATGACCTAGACGACTCCTAACTGGTTAGACTGTCCACGGGAGGTATAATGCAGACTTTGACCACAAGCTAATCAGCCAGGTCAGGGCAAGATTGGTGGGAGGTTTTCCGTCAAAGACGTTCTTTAATTAAATAACCACTAATCTTCGGGCTTTCGACCCTCAATCCCTTTCCTAGATACTGATTTGGCAGGAGTTAATTTTCAGCACCGTTTCCCCTTAGGATAATCTCCTAATTGAGTCCGAGATGTCTCTAGGGCCAACGTCTACTCATTTTAGTTAGGTTGGGTTAGTGAGTGAGGAGATTGTTTGTGGGCCAAGAAAGGGAGATGAAATCCCCACCTTGTCTTATTTATAGGACAAGCCCTTAAGTCAATTTAGTGCATGTGTAAAGCAATAGACTAATATTCACTCAAAAGCAGTAAATCAGCCAAGGGTGCTTCCTAGTCTATATGCAATGCGAACGTACCTTATCTCCAGCACTCTTCAACAGAAATTAAATAGAGACGTGCCTATATGCAAGAGTCTAATTTTTTTATTTTTTTTCAACAAATAAGTTACTGTTAATTAATTAGCAGTGTGCAGGGTGATTACAGAGAAAAGTTAACAGAGCAGTAAACAAATATTACAATTTGCAGCAACCTGCAGAAAATTGAGTGAGTAGTTCACTACTCAGGCCGCGGAAACGCGGCTCTGTAGTAGGCTCTGCTGCTCTGCCTTTGAGGGCAGAGGCACAGAGTTGCTATATGTCCTTTGCTGCTGTTAGTTTTCCTGTTCTCGGAACCTGCAAACCAAAAAAAAATAAATCAATAATTAGTTTTTTTTTTTAGAGAATAACTTACCGTCCCTCCCCGGCAACGGCGCCAAAATTTTGATTGAGGTTTTCCTGCACACAAAATATAGTATTTCAGAATTTTTAAGAAAGGCTGTGCAAGGTGCTCAATTCTACCACAAATAGCAAGTGGCTATACGGGTCGTGATCTACAGGGAGGAACTAGCGATGGAAGCTTGTTTAGTAAGTTCTCTTTTATTGCTACAATTAATTTAAAGTCAAGTCAGAAAGAAAGTGGTAGATTAAGAAGATGGTGAAATAGAAGTGATATTTATAATGAAATTGAAGAAGTGTGAAAAAGATTGGGAATTTGGTGATTTACACTAAAAATAAAAGAAAGAAAACTAAAAACTAAAAAAAAAACATACTTACCTCTTCGACCTGTTTACCTTTGATCCGTTGCAACGACTTACCTTGTCTTTGAAGGCATTCAAGCATGGAATATAGGATCTTCCCCCTTCTCAATCTACACTATGAAAACAAAAGACAAACTATACTAGCAAGAGAAGATTTGTTCATCACCATAGGCCATCAAGGGCACTTCAACCGCTAAGCAGTCTCGAAGCTATCAGATTCTCTTGGATTGCAAGACATCAGAGGAAAAAACAAAACAAGAATAGAAGAAAAAAATAAACTTTGAGTTAATTCAATTAACGATGGAAGAAAATTTTTACTTTCACCGATGTCACCTCAGTACAAGCTTGATCTCCTTCCTCCATGAAAGTATCCTCTCCTCTCAGTTACATAAAGAAAAATAAAAAATTACATAAAAAATAAAAAAACCTAAATTACAATCTATAAGTTAGCCTAAGAAAACCCTAAATTTGTTTCTGTACTCGACTCTGTTCGCCCTTCTTTGTTGCTCTGCAGGGGTATTTATAGGAGCTGGAAGACATAGAGTCCCAATACAACTCTCCTGCGAAAACTGGTACCCAGCCTCATCCACACTGCCGCGGAAACGCGGCTTTGGTCGCGTTTCCGCGGCCATAGCCTTATCCCTGGCCACGCGCTTTCACGCGTGGCCTCCTCTGGTCCGTCCATCTGGGTATATCCATTTAGATCTGGCATCCCGACTCTTTATTTTGAATTTTCAGAATAACTTAGGAAGCAAGTTACCCTAAATCCAAATCTTCCAAATCTTTTAAAACGATTTTGTAATCCTTGCACTCTTCTCCTTTTATCTTTATCCTTGTCCTGCAAGTAATTAGGATTGAATAGAAGTCTATCCCTTTCCTCTTCTTTTAGTAATTGCAAATTTTGCAAATGGTAATTGCGACTTTGGCACTTGGTAATTGCAACTTTTGCATTGGGCTTGGACATGGGCTTTTTGGGCTTCTTTTGGGCTTTCATTTCTTTATTTTTAATTACTCAAGGCCTGCACACAATAAATAATAAAACATTAGTAATAGTGCAAAATTATAGGAATAAATATGAAAATGTGATAGTAAATGTAGTGATAAATATGCACTTTTTACTACCTATCAGTTTTGAAATGGAAGCACAAAGCAAAGATATTTGGATTTTAGGGCTCTAAACTTGGACTTGTAAAAATTTGACTCTTATATATGTATTAGGGTTTTCTACAGTGCCCCTATTTATCGGGAACAAAAAATAGATGTTTAAACCAAAAAATAGACGTTTAGAGATAATCCATAATAATTCAAAATCAAATAAGCCGTTAAAGGCAAAATATGTGCATTCATAGTTGCCGGCCGATCGGGCGGTTGACCGCCAATAGCTAGAAAAATAGCCGTTGGGAACTCCAGTCGATCAGGGTTCTTTACTTCAATTAAAAGTTTTACTATAGGATTGGCTAAAAATTCAAAGGTAACATTTTGTCCTTTGTAAAAAGTATTAATTTCTTTTTCATCAATTCATTTTATAGGCTTCCTAGAAAAAGAGTACCTAATATAAAATGGTGAGCTATTTCTTTAACTATTATAAAATATAAAGGTATACAAATTTCTTCTTACATATATTCACATCAGTGACTTTGTATGGGGTTGTAAGTGCTTGGTTATTAGCAATACTTAACGTCAAAGTGGTATGCTCACAGTATTTCATAGATGTTAATCCTTCTTTTATACAATTAAAATAAGTGTCATTATCATCTAGTGTGATAAGATCTTGCATAAAAAACTCAATATTAATTAGTAAATTTATTTTAATATATCATTTTTGGGCTATTATTAAATTTATATTTGCAAAAACTGTTCTTTATTTTCTTGAGTCGTTTCAGTATTATTTGCTTGACTAGGTGATTCATATTCTGATTGGGATTCTTTATAATCTTCTTATTTTTATTTTGTTTTTTTTTCTAACTTAGAGAGTCTAGAATTAGTAATCTCATCTTTTATTTTTAAAGTTTATATTTCTATTTTCAAGATATTAATTTCTTGACACCAAGTCTTGAATTGTTAGAGGTTTAAATTCCTTTTGTTTATATCTTTTCATGACCTCTAATAAATTGTAAACATTATCTATTTTAAGAGATTTCTCACTTCTTTATCTTTGATTATTAGATCTAATATTTTATCTTTTATTTATTATATTTATCATTATTAATGATATATTCTAAAAGTTTTTTTCTCATTTTGATCGAAGCGGAACCAGCACTCAAAAATGTGTGTTTTATGAAATCAATAAAAAGTTTGTATGTGCTAATATTACCCTGATACTTTTGTTATAGCATTGGCTCAACGGGTCGAGTCCACAGGGACGAGAGGCGATAGAAACATTAACAGTCTGTTCACATGTTATGTTAACAATTCTTCTTTATTAAAGAATAAGAAAAATAAAAAAGAAAAGAAATTCAGAAGTGATAAGGGAGAAGATTATGAAAACATCGATGTGAAAATAAATTAGAAATGATTGAGAATTGAAAAGGCAAAACAAGAAAGTAGAAAATGAGAGCTAAAAGAAAATGAAATATGAAGAGGTTTTGAAAAAATAATAAAAGAGTTTAGAAATTGATTTTTAAAACAAGATAAAAGAAAACTCATGGCTACAAACTACTAATTGCTCTACTAACCATGCTAACCTATTAGTGATAGTTGCCTCACATGGATCCTTGGCCATCACTAATCATTAGTTTCAAGTGACGATACAAAGCATGGCACATAAGATTCTTCATCAACATTCAAACAACACATGTATAGCACACAACAAGTTGTAAGCTAGTATTAAATCATCAAAACCGGTTAGAGGTGAGCATGAAATAAAGAAGACATTGCAAGTTAGCAAGTTAATAGGTTAGATGTTAGAAATGTTAGAATGTTAGAATCCATCATCATGAGCTATCAATGGCTCTTGCAAGAGCAAGGCCTTGTAGAGGCTATTAGATTCACATGGATTATCGAGAAGTAGTTAGATGGTTAGTGGTTAGTAGTTAGATTACCATGAAAACAAAAACTAGCTAAGCATCATGTAGAAGATGGAGAAGAATATAACAAAAAAGAAAAGAGACACCTTTACATAGATTGTTACCATCTATTACATCAATCTCTCTCTGAATCTCTCAGCCCTAATATATGATCTAAAAACGAAATGAAAATACAAAATAAAGAAGAAGGAACACCTACACTAACCTACACTAAAATATAGAAAACCTAGCCTGTTTCCCAATCTGTTTACGTTTTGGCCAAACCCTGCAGTATTTTAGGCAAAAGGAGATTCAGAAGATGAGATGAGGTGACGCGTCAAAAATCGATGCGTCGGCCCACCATAGGGCGACAGAAATATGGCGATAGCCGCGTTTTTGGGGAAATACCAGGGATCTAGATCCCTGGTTTTGGAGCATGGGTTCTTTACGCTTCGGGGACTATTAGGATATGCTCTGATTCGATTATTTCTGTCCAGATTCTCATCTAATGTGCGCAAGAGTCTAGATTCAATGCATCTTCTAGAAGCTCCCTTGCTTGGCCTCCAAAAAATGCGGATTTAATTACCCAAAAATAGGTTTAATTAACCACTTATTACCCTTTTGCCCTCCTTATCTTGATTATCTGCAAGAGAGACCAAAAAATAGTTTAGACCGACTTTATATTCATAAATCAGTAGGAAAATGTGATATAATACTGCAAAACTGTAGACTAATCACACCCCCACACTTATCTTTTACTCGTCTCGAGCAAAACAAGAAAAGAAAAACTATACTACAAATATTATTACACCATTTTCGCAGGTGATGCGATTGCACTGACTGCAATAAGCCGTTAAACCTCTAGGTTTCCCCTAGAGGAGGAGTTTTGTCTCCTGAAGGTTTTCAGCGAATTGCACCCATAAAAACCATAAAGAAAGAAGACAAATGTTAGTATTTTGAAAACACAGTTTGAAATAGAGACAAGTTTATGAAATATTTTTGCAAAAAGGTAAGCGATCTAAGACCTGTTGGCCCAAAGACCTATCACTCTAGTTTTGATGATGATCAACTCATGTAGTTATAGTACTAATGATCTTGTATTTATTTAGTCTCATATTTGTGATCAAGATCTTAGTAGGTGTGTAGCTTCAATAAAGGATTTAAAGTCAAGTTTTGGAGCTAACACGGTTTGATTCAAGAGCTTGTGCATCAAGACCACATCAAGTACTCAAGAGGAGTCTACCTTGTTGGATCAAGTTTGGACCAAGTCAAGAAGAGGAGAAGACTTCAAGTGAAGACTTCAAGATCAAGACTTGAGTCTAGGTTTGTTTTTATAAGATTTTGTTTTTAGTTAAAATGTAAACGATAGAATAGTTGGTGGATTGCTCAAGTATATCTTATACACACACCCACTCTTGATTTAGATGAGTTTTCATAAAAGAATTTTTATTTTGAAAAAATACAAAAGAGTTTTCATTTTGGAAAAATACCGGTTTAGTTTTTGGAATTCAAAGTATATATGTTTTAACCAAAACCATTTTAGTGCTTAATGTAAAAAACATAGATATTTCACCATATATGTTTAGTGGATCATATCCATACACTTTATGCTTCAAAAGAGTTTAAAATATCTTATTTTTGTATTTGAAGGAGTTTTGAAAAAATAAGTTTTTGAAAATCCAATTTGGAAAAATATGGTTTTCGTTTTTAACCAAAATTTCTAAGTTACAAAAATAGTTCAAATTGTTTGTAACATGTCTTAATTTTGTTCAAACATGTTTGACTATTAAAGTATATATTGAAACTATTTTTGCAGATTTTTGGTGAATTTATGGGATTTTATTTAAACTAAATGTCAACATTTTAAATCCCTTAAATGTCCTGTCTGACTTCTGCAGGTCGACCGGACCGGTCGACCGAGCTTGAAGTCGGTCGACCGGGACGGTCGACTGACGTGCACAGAACGTGCACGCCAGGTCTGCTGGAGGGCCGGTCGACCGACCTGGTCGACCGCAGAGAGCTTCTGCTCTCTGGAAAGCCCCAGTCGACGGGCCGGTCGACCAAGGCTCCAACGGTCAGAATTCTGACCGTTGGCAGTCGATCGGGCCGGTCAACCGCCAGTCGCCAGGACTGAAAAATTATCCAACGGCTAGTTTTTTTCTAGCCCTATTTAAAGGGGGCTTTTGGGGCTGTTTTATAAAAGATTTTCAAGTAAGTTTTGAGCCAGTTTTTCCAACTCTATTAGGTGTTTATCTCCATTTGTTTAAGAGCCAATTTGCCATATCAAAAAGGAGAGATTTTCAAGAGTGTTTTGAAAAGTGATTTTTGAGTTTTCCTCCACCATTTCAATCCTAGTTTCTCACACAACACTTGAGCTATCCATTGATATATTCATCCTATAGGAGGGTTATTGTGAGTTTGTTTTTAGGTGATCAAAGTGTTATGATCACCAAAGATTTCATCTTGTACTTTGAGGAGGCGGACGTGTGTGCTCACATTGTTTCGGGTTCTAGTGTGAACTCAGTGTTTGAGGTGCGGCCTCGGCGAGATAGTGGGCTTGCGATGTGTTCGGGACTAGAGAGTCCAAGAGTTCTAGTGGGAACTCCTTGTAGGTGTTGCGGCACCGAGTGATCCGGTGGGATCGGTTTATAGTGAAAATTCTTCAAGTGTTGAAGGTGGGGACGTAGAGCAAGTGTGCTCGAATCTCGAAATAAATCTCCTGTGTTTGCGATTGCTCTCTCTATCTCTTACTTGTTTATATCTTGCATGCTTATATTGTGTTTATCTTTATATGCTTGATATACATTGTGTGCTTTATTGTTATATACTTGGGGATTGTTTGCTAACACTCGTATTCAACCAAGAGAGCCAACATGGCACCTCAACTCTTATTTAGAGGAATCTTAAGGAGTTAGTCCAGAGCCCTTCACGGGGAATCCGACTATATTCTTGTGTTATACGTGGTGTTTAGTTTAAGAAGTTTTAATTTGCATAATAAGTTTTTAATTCCGCATTAATTGACCATTAGATTAGCCATCACCTATTCACCCCCTCTAGGTGATTACAAGTGGTATCAGAACCAAGTGCTCTTGATTTGGGTCTTACAACCTAGAGTTAAAGATCCTCATTTTTTAGCTAATCACAATATTTGTACACACACCATGGATTTTATGTCACCTCCCACTTTTGACATTCTTAACATCCAAACTTGGAAAGTTCAGATGGCCTTATACCTCAAAGCCCTAGGCATTCATGTTTATTTTGCCATTATTAAAGATTCTTATTATTTAAATGGAAAAAAATATTGAGGCTAATGCAAAGGCCATTCATGCTTTGAAAAGTACCCTAAATGATGAATATTTATCTAGGGTTTCTAACATTGATTCGGCTTTTGTAGTATGGAATACCATGATCTCCCTTGGCGAAAAAGAAAATACTATGCGGGGAGCGACTCGGATGTTGGAAGTGACGCTTCCAACGTGTGTTACATGGTCCAAGGGGATTACCCTCTTGAGGTAACTACTGAATCCGAGGTAGATGAAGATGTTGATATGTCCTATGATGAGCTTACATCTTTTTGTCAACAACTTCTTGAAAAATATGACATGCTTAGAAAAGATAATAAGAAATGAAAAATAAATTTGATTGCATGTTAAAAAAATGATTCCTTTAAACAAAAAGTTGCATGCATTGAAAAAGAAAATGAAAATTTAAAAAAATGAAAATATTTCCTTGCTTTCTAAATTGAATGATAAGTGTGAAGGAAATACTTCATTGAAAAATAAAAAGAAGTTGCTTTAAATTCTTTAAAAAGAAAAATGGTGGAAAAAGAAAAGGAAATATTTCTAAAAAGAATAAGAAAAATGATTCTCATTCTCATCGTGCTTTACATGCCACTATTAATCAAAATGAGATTAAATCTTTGAAAAATAAAATAAATTATTTGAGCTTAAGTTTGAGCACATGTGCATTTAACCATAAAAGATTAGAATCTTTATTTCAAAAGAAACAAGTTCCTCATGTTCATGCATAACACCCACATCATGCATATGCAAACTTTGCACGTCATGACCACACCCACACTCATATGTATTCTAGAGTGTACAAATGTACACATTGTGGTCGCAATGACCATTTAGCAAAGTTTTGTTTTGATAAGTTACATCATATCAATTTTGCTAAGAAAAATGTTTGGGTTCCATTTGATGCTAACCCCCGTGGACCCAAAAGAAAATGGGTACCAAAATCTCACCTTGTGTTTTTGATGTAGGTGCGGACTCTCACAAAACATGAGAGAGATGGTGCCTTGATGGTGGATGCACATGGACATGATGGACATACATTTGATGCACCGCTATCAAGGAGGTTTGGTGGGACGATCACCATGTTTTGAAAATTTGGAGTATAGTTCATGTGTTGGTAACTATCTCTAAATCCTACTTTATTTACATGCATATATAATTGATGATCTTTAGCATGTTTTAGTGTTTGTTAAAATGTTCATGTTTTGTGCTTCATGAGGTATATAACTTGTTTAAATGTAGTTTTTACCAAAACTTGGATATATATATATATATATATATATATATATATATATATATATATATATATATATATATATATATAATATATATATATATATATATATATATATATATATGTACTAATAGTGAGCAACAAATTGATTCATATATGTTTGCACTTCATTGTTCATTTGTACTCACTATATGCACATATATAGCCTAGTTTTGATGATTCTCTCATTTACACTTGTTTTGTCTATTTTCATGTTTTGCTTCATGTATATGTATTTTGTATTCAAATCTAATATATATACATGTATACCCCATGAGTTATTTGCCTTCATGCAACTTACATTATGGACTCTTTTTATGTTTGGGATATGTATGCATATTGTTAGGATTGGATAAAACATACATATACCTAGAAGTTTATTTTTTTTATGAAAATAAATTTCATGTTTTTCATGTTTTGATAAAAATAAGATTTATGTTTGTTTGAGCTTTATTGCTTAGTTTCATGAAAATGCTACTCACATGATTATGGTGCACTCACATTTCATTTGTTTACTTATGACATTGTTTTCATGAGATATTTTGAGCTTTATATATTTCGAGTATCAATTCTTGTGTTTTTAGCATGCTTCATGAATGAATTATTTGGTTTCATGTTTTTAAAGGATCTTTAACTAGTGTTTCAAAAATTACTTTTAACTAGTTATTATTCTTCATTTGGTAGTGATTTTCAATACTAAAATATTTTTAAAATTATTTTTGAAAACCCCTACCTACCCCATGATGGATGGACGGATGGACGATTATGCCTTGCAAACCTTATTGAAAATCTTTTACCTTGTGCATAAAAGGGTGGTAGGTTATGAGTTATATACTTGATCTCAATTAATATTTTTTGTATATACTCATATTTTCTATATATATATATACTTCACATTTCAAATAATATCAATTTCTATTGGTATTTTCTTTTTCATACATATATATGATTTGTTTGTGCTTGAGTTAAAATCGATTTACATATATAAAGCACAAAATTTGTTTATGCTAAGCTTAATTCAAATCTTTTTTTTCAATTGATATTTTAATGAGTTTATGCATTATTTTTTAATGTTTTTTTTATTGATATAAAAAATGTGCAACAATCTTCAATTTGATATCCATATATTTCAATTGGTATCAATATGATTCTATTTGATTAAATTCAAATTTGTAATGTTTATTTATAATTGGTATCTTAAAATTTGATTATTTACAAGTGGTACCTTTAAAAATTTTGTTTATATGATATCTTAAAATTTGATTTACTAAGATATCTCAAAATTTATTTTATTGAGAAAAATTCAAAATTTTGTTTTAATATGAATTTTGAAAATTATAAATGTTTTGATTTGTATTGCCTATATGCAACCGGAGCTTAACATCTCTTCTACATATAGATTCATGTTGAGTATATCTTATATTGAGGAGCTTGACAACTCTTCTTTAGCGGTACACGTGTGTAGGGAGAGCTTCACATCTCCTCTTATGCATTGCATATTATGCATTATGTGAGTTAGGGCTTGTCATCCCTTCTTCATGTAATGCATATATGTAGGGAAGTTAACTTAGCGTCTTCCTCTTCATGAATGTATATCGCATATATCTCTTTATTGGTTGATTTGATTTCACCTCTTTATTGATTTTTATTTTTGAACACAAAGAGGGAGAACATTGTTTTGTTTTTACTTTAACCCCTTTGTTGATGAGTGACAAAAAGGGGGAGAAGTATTTGGTATATATGCATGTTTTCCTTGCTTTATACATAAAGAAGGAGAAGGATTTATGTTTATACATATATGTTTTGTTTTGCAAATAGGAGAAAAAGAATTTGATGTGTTTCATGCTTGCTTATGCAAGTTCATCTCTTTGTATTTGCATACATATTTATGAGCTTTCATTACATATTTATTTGTTTCTTGCTATGCATGAGTTAAGGGGGAGCTTCTTTGAATCTTTACTTTAATCCATGCATATATAACTCCATGAGTTTTGTCATCATCAAAAAAGGGGAGATTGTTGGCCCAAAGGCCTATCACTCTAGTTTTAATGATGCTCAACTCATGTAGTTATAGTACTAATGATCTTGTGTTTATTTAGTCTCAGATTTGTGATCAAGATCTTAGTAGGTGTGTAGCTTCAACAAAGGATTTAAAATCAAGTTTTGGAGCTAACACGGCTTGATTCAAGAGCTTGTGCATCAAGACCACATCAAGTACTCAAGAGGGGTCTAGCTCATTGGATCAAGTTTGGACCAAGTCAAGAAGAGGAGAAGACTTCAAGTGAAGACTTCAATATCAAGACTTGTGTCTAAGTTTGTTTTTATAAAATTTTGTTTTTAGTTAAAACGTAAAGGATAGAATAGTTGGTGGATTGCTCAAGTATATCTTATATACACACACTCTTGATTTAGATGAGTTTTCATAAAGAATTTTTATTTTGAAAAAAATACAAAAGAGTTTTCATTTTGGAAAAATACCGGTTTAGTTTTTGGAATTCAAAGAATATATGTTTTAACCGAAACTGTTTTAGTGCTTAATGTCAAAAACATAGATATTTCACCATGTATGTGTAGTAGATCATATCCATACACTCTATGCTTCAAAAGAGTTTAAAATATCTTATTTTTGTATTTGGAGAAGTTTTGGAAAAATAAGTTTTTGAAAAACCAATTTGGAAAAATACGGTTTTCGTTTTTAACTAAAATTTCTAAGTTACAAAAATAGTTCAAATTATTTGTAACATGTCTTGATTTTACTCAAACATGTTTGATTATCAAAATATAATATTGAAACTATTTTTGTAAATTTTTGGTGAATTTATGGGATTTTATTTAAGCTAAAATCTCACCATTTTAAATCCCTTAAATGTCCTGTCTAGCTTCTGCCGGTCGACCGAGCTTGAAGTCGGTCGACCGACGTGTACAGAACGTGCACGCCAGGTCTGCTAGAGGACCGGTCGACCGACCCGGTCGACCGCAGAGAGCTTCTGCTCTCTGGAAAGCCCCGGTCGACCGGCAGAGAGCTCTGCTCTCTGTTCCAGGTAGCGGTCGACCGGGCCAGTCCACCGAGGCTCCAACGGTCAGAATTCTGACCGTTGGCTGTCGACCTGGCCGGTCGACCGCCAGGGTTGAAAAATTGCCTAATGACTAGTTTTTTCTAGCCCTATTTAAAGGGGGCTTTTGGGGCTTTTTATAGAAGATTTTCAAGTAGGTTTTGAGCCAGTTTTTTCCAACTCTATTAGGTGATTATCTCCACTTGTTTAAGAGCCTAATTGCCATATCAAAAAAAAGAGATTTTCAAGAGTGTTTTGAAAAGTGATTTTTGAGTTTTCCTCCACCATTTCAATCCTAGTTTTCTCACACAACACTTGAGCTATCCATTGATATATTCATCCTATAAGAGTGTTATTGTGAGTTTATTTTTAGGTGATCAAAGTGTTGTGATCAGTGAAGACTTCATCTTGTACTTTGAGGAGGCGGACGTGTGTGTTCGCATTATTTCGGGTTCTAATGTTAACTCAGTGTTTGAGGTGCCGCCTCGGCGAGCTAGTGGGCTTGCGGTGTGTTCGGGACTAGAGAGTCCAAGAGTTCTAGTAGGAACTCCTTGTAGGTGTTGCGGCACCGAGTGATCTGGTGGGATCAGTTTATAGTGGAAATCCTTCAAGTGTTGAAGGCGAGGACGTAGAGTAAGTGTGCTCAAACCTCAAAACAAATATCCCGTGTTTGCGATTGCTCTTTCTCTATCTCTTACTTCTTTATATCTTGCATGCTTATATTGTGTTTATCTTTATATGCTTGATATACATTGTGTGCTTTATTGTTATATGCTTGGGGATTGTTTGCTAACACTCGTATTCAATCAAGAGAGCCAACGCGGCACCTCAACTCTTATTTAGAGGAATCTTGAGGAGTTAGTCCAGAGCCCTTCACGGAGAATCCGGCTACACTCTTGTGTTATACGTGGTGTTTAGTTTAAAAAGTTTTAATTTGCATAATAAGTTTTTAATTCCGCATTAATTAACCATTAGATTAGCCATCACCTATTCGCCGCCCTCTAGGTGATTACAAGATCATAAGTCCACCAAAAATAGTTCTTCCTTAAACTTAGTCTATATGCAAGATCTTGTCTTCAATTAAGGTAAGAATTCAAAATTAGGTTGAATATTTTATCCTTCATAAAACCTAGATAATATGCATTAGTGATAGTGAAGATTTCTGGGATTTTAATTCTAACCATCAAGCTATTTATATATATATATATATATATATATATATATATATATATATATATATATATATATATATATATATATATATATATTTCTTTTCTTTTTTTCTTCCCTTAGTTTTCTTAGGCTTTCTAGTTTACCCGGGTCGTGAGCCTTTAACCGATGACTCCCAGACCACAGTTTTAGGGCACCAGATGAGAAAACATCCCTCGGGTTTTGTAACTCAAGTAAGGCCACAAACTAAGGGGAATTATTTGTTTCTTTTGACCACCATTAGGCGTGAATAATCATGCTTCTTGAGGCATAATTATCTAGCTTAATAAGTGATTTTTGATTCATTTTTACCATATTTAATTTTTTATTTTAATTTTTTTTGCTTTATGGCATTTTTGGTCTTTGTTTCCATCCCAAAAATGTGTAAGTGTGAAGTGCATACTATCTTAGGTAAAAAATTTCAAGATAAAATTATCTCTCCAATTTATCTTACTTAGCATATAATTTTAAGAAAGATCCATTATTTTGATTGGGTTTAAGATGTTATAACTAAGGCTTCTTTAATTTCCAAGGTCATCTTAATTTTCTAAAAAATAAATCAAAACTTTGTCTCTTATTTTAAAAAAATTTTAAAGAAAGAGAAGAATCCTATACAAAAGGAATGAAAAAGTATCCTAGAAGAAGTGAAAAAAAAATCTAAAAACTCTATGTTAGTAAACTCTCCCCCACATTTATCTCATGCATTGTCCTCAATGCATCATGAATGTATGTATACATGAAATAAATAGAGAGGGAAGGAAAAATTACCTCAAGGTGGTGGTTCCGGTGGCAGTCTGATTGGTTCACGAAATGCTTCCCAATATAATTTGCGTAGAGTCCAGAGGAACCCACCAGAGACCTCTATAATACAACCCACTAAAATGATATATATATGTGTGTGTGTGTGTGTTGTGTGTGTGTGTGTGTGTGTGTGTGTGTGTGTGTGTGAATAATTTTTATTAAGAATTTTATCCCATCTAATTCTCGAATTTTAAAAATAATTTCGGAGTCATTATTATCAACACCCTTGTCCCAAAATGGAGTATGAAAAGATGAAATGATTGATTTGAACTCAGGAAGCACATGAACGACTACTGACTCAGGAATTTAACTTAAGTCAAGTGAAGGTTCTGGAATCGAGATTGGTTCAGGAAGTGGTTCCAAATCAAGAAGTTGAAATGCTAATCCACATTCATTTCCCCACAACGAAATGTGACTTTCTAAATTGGTGATTCAAGTTCAAGAATGACAGTTATGGCAATCAAAACTGGCTCTAAAATGTTGCTCAAATTGGATAGCAAAATAGGAGTCAATATTGATTCAGGAATTTCAACTGGATCACAAATTTGAGGATCAAAGTCACATTCTTGTCTAAGTTCAATTTTTTTGAAAGAAAAACTTGCCAATTTGTCAATGGGACATTCAAAAGTATAAAATTGGTCAAGTTTAATTTGTTGATCATAAAAGACTGGTGATTCAATTTCACGATGGATTAGCACAGGAACAAATGCTGACTCGGGAAAAGGCCTAAAATCAGGTAAAAACACTTCAATCAGTATTGAATTAGGAAGTGAAATTGAATTATCAAGTTGAGGTTTAGGATCATATTCATTCTTAAGTTCAATCTCAGGAAAATAATAACTTGCCAATATGTCAATGGGATTTTCAACATTTAAAGTTTGGTCAAGTTCAGATGGATATGCTGAAATTGAATCTTATTTTTCAAAACAATATGAGTCCCGATCTAGATCAATAGAGTTAGAGATATCTGGATTGGTCAAAGGTTGATAAGAGTGAGTTTCCTTATTCCTATAAATATTGACCAAGTGACTTAATTGTTGGAACTTGTTTTGATGAAGACTTTTGTGACGCATTTCATTTGGAGCTCTAGCACAAGTCAAATCAAGAGTTCTACATGATCAAGACTTCCCAAGGAGAGTTGATATGATGTGGTTTGTAATTGTGTAATAGCATGTCAAAAGCCTTGATGCACACACATATATCATATCCTATTAGTAGACTTGATCACCTATTAGTAGACTTGACCCTTCTTATTAGTAGACTTGACCCTTGCTATTAGCAGACTAATAGGGTTATTAGTCGACTTATAAAAATTATTAGTCGACTAATACATGTTATTAGTCGACTTATAAATTATACTAGTCGACTAATATATGGTATAGTCGACTTATAGGTTTCCCTAGTCGACTATCTTTTGTCCTGAAAGATCCCAACTCTCTGTTTGTCCATTAGTCGACTTGACAGACAATATTAGTCGACTAATATACCTTGTAGTCGACTAATCCTATGCCCCTAGTCGACTAATAGCTGATCCAGTCGACTTATAAGAAGTTGCAGTCGACTTGATTCAGTTAACAAGAAAACTGTCACTCGAATTCAACTTGACCTAGTCGACTAATACCCAAATGTAGTCGACTACTCTTTGGAAAATTGCCTAGTATAGTCGACTAACTCAAAGGGCAAGTCGACTATAGGCAGTTTCTGACTGTTGCACAGTTTTTCTTATCTGGTCTTTTGTACAACGTTTTTCAACGTTCCAATCTTTTGAATTGCACCTATAACTACCTTAACTAACCCTAGAGTGTAGCTATATAAAGGGTAGTTAATCCAAAGGCCAATTAACAATCCTAATCTTCAGTTTTCTAAGATCAAAAATTCTGTCAATCCTGAAAACTGTTCCCACTTCAGTTCTTCACCAAAATTCAATTCTTTTGTGAAGTTCTCTGAAGTTTCTCCTATACTAGACCTTGTCCACGTTCATACACAATACCAAGGCTTATAGGAAAGTGTTGTAATTCTCAAAGAAATCATTGTACACGGGTGGCTTCTTGGTGTAGAGGCAGTTGTACAAGGTGAAGTGTGTTCTCTTGGTGTAAAGAGAAGGTGTACACATTTGGCAAAGGGGATTTGTCAAGTGGTGTGCATGGTTGTGATTTTGGGTGTACAAAATCAAGGATAAAGGAAAATCTCAAGCGGGTGGCTTGGGGACTGGATGTAGGTCACAAGGACCGAACCAGGATAAATCTCTCGTGTTTGCGTTTGTCTAAATTTCTGAGATTTGATTTCCTTTTTGCAAGTTTATTTATTTGATTAACGTTAATTCTTCTTTGTTTAGTATTTGTGTTGATTTGGTATTTTAGATCCATGAGTGCCAACAGAGAAAGTTCCGCAATTGGCATCATCTCGGGACCGACATTTGGTATCAGAGCCCTGAACACTGAACAGGCATACAAGCCCTGCATACCTAGTCAACAATAAGGATGGCAACGGAGTTCCCCTCATCCCAATTCAAAGAAGGACATTCTACACAACGTCCACCGCTATTTGACAGATCCAACTACAACTAATGGAAGTGTAGAATTAAGATCTACTTGCAGTCGCTCAACTACGACCTTTGGAACATCGTAGAAGCATCGTACACCAAGCCAACAACCAACTACAACGCTTGGAGTGAGGATCAAAAGAAGAATGCGAACCTTAACGCCAAAGCGATGAATGCCTTGTTCTGTGCATTAACCAAAGAAGAGTTCAACAGGGTGTCAACAGCCACTTCTGCACATCAAATATGGCATACTCTTCAGGTAACACACGAAGGCACAAGTAAAGTTAAAGAGTCTAAAATATTTGTTCTTGTCCACAGGTTTGAATTATTCAAAATGGAGGAGAATGAAACCATATCAGAAATGGTTACAAGATTCACTGACATTACCAATACATTAGCATCCCTTGGAAGGACTACACCCAAGTCGAAAGAGTTCGTAAGATCCTTCGTGCACTCACACCAGAATGGGAGAAGAAGACAACCGCAATTGAAGAGGCGAATGATCTCTCAACTATGACATTAGAAAACCTAATTGGTAATCTAATGGCATATGAAGTGCAATTGGAAGAAAGAAAGAAGGACGAACGACAACACCACTCAAAGAAGAAAGAAATTGCCTTCCATGCATCTTCCGACACGGATGATTCCAATGATGATGAAAAGGAAATGGCGATGCTTCCAAAGAAATTCAGGAGATTCCTAAAGAAAGGTAAATTTAAATGCTTTAATTGTAACAAACCAGGTCATATGAAGATGAATTGCCCTTTGCTCAAAAAGAAAGATAAATACAAGAGCAAAAAGTTCAGAAAGAAGAAAAACTACGAAGCATCATCAGAAAATAGTGATTCATCTTCCTCTGATGAAGAAGAAACCACTGAACGTGTCAACCTATGTTACATGGCCCTATAAGATGATGAGGTATCGTTTACTGAACTTTCTGATGCATTTCATGAATTGTTTAATGATCTGAAAAATGAAAAACTAAAAAATAAAGTTTTATCAAAAGAAAATGAAAAACTTTTGAATGAAAATTCATGTTATGCTTTACAATTTTCTTCTATAAATTCTCAAAAAGATGAGTTTGAAAAAGTCATATCATCTTTAAAAAATGATAATAAGAAGTTTATAAAAGAAAACATTTTTCTTAAAAAGGAAACTAAGTCTTTGAATGAAAGGATTTCTATATTGGATAAAGACATGTTAGTTTTCAAAGAGAAATATGAAGATATTTTGCAAAATGTGACTAAGTTCAATCAAGGAAAAGAAAAATTGAATGATTTATTATCTTTTCAGAAGTTGTCACATAATAATCATGGTATTGAATTTGTTGAAAATTCTTCATATGTTAGTAATTCATATGTGAAAAGAAAGTCTAATCTTGTTTCAAAAAGAATTAAGACAAAGTTTATATGGATTCCTAAGAATTTAAGTATTCATGATAAAAATACATATATTGCATCATACATTCATGATATATGTAATTCTTGCAACTATGTGTATACTAACAGGTGGAAACCAAATTCTAAATGGATTTGGACTCCTAAAGGTTAATATGTTCTTTTATGTTTGGTACCATCTAACGTTTATCTTGCAGGTACCATATAAAAGTTGATAAGAACATATATATATATATATTTAATGATATATTTGTTGCAGGGGGAGAACAAAGTATTTCTATATTTGTTATAACCCAATTTCCGCAGGGGGAGGAAAATATAACTTATTTTCTGCAGGGGGAGCATATGTGCACACAACGTGTCATCATCAAAAAGGGGGAGAATGTTGGAACTTGTTTTGATGAAGACTTTTGTGACGCATTTCATTTGGAGCTCTAGCACAAGTCAAATCAAGAGTTCTACATGATCAAGACTTCCCAAGGAGAGTTGATATGATGTGGTTTGTAATTGTGTAATAGCATGTCAAAAGCCTTGATGCACACACATATATCATATCCTATTAGTAGACTTGATCACCTATTAGTAGACTTGACCCTTCTTATTAGTAGACTTGACCCTTGCTATTAGCAGACTAATAGGGTTATTAGTCGACTTACAAAAAAAACTAATCGACTAATATATGGTATAGTCGACTTATAGGTTTCCCTAGTTGACTATCTTTTGTCCTGAAAGATCCCAACTCTCTGTTTGTCCATTAGTCGACTTGACAGACAATATTAGTCGACTAATATACCTTGTAGTCGACTAATCCTATGCCCCTAGTCGACTAATAGCTGATCCAGTCGACTTATAAGAAGTTGCAGTCGACTTGATTCAGTTAATCAGAAAACTGCCACTCGAATTCAACTTGACCTAGTCGACTAACACCCAAATGTAGTCGACTGCTCTTTAGAAAATTGCCCAGTATAGTCGACTAACTCAAAGGGAAAGTCGACTATAGGTAGTTTCTGACTGTTGGACAGTTTTTCTTATCTGGTCTTTTGTGCAACGTTTTTCAACGTTCCAATCTTTTGAATTGCACCTATAACTACCTTAACTAACCCTAGAGTGTAGCTATATAAAGGGTGGTTAATCCAAAGCCAATTAACAATCCTAATCTTTAGTTTTCTAAGATCAAAAATTCTTCCAATCCTGAAAATTGTTCCCACTTCAGTTCTTCACCAAAATTCAATTCCTTTGTGAAGTTCTCTGAAGTTTCTCCTATACTAGACCTTGTCCACGTTCATACACAATACCAAGGCTTATAGGAAAGTGTTATAATTCTCAAAGCAATCATTGTACACGGGTGGCTTCTTGGTGTAGAGGCAGTTGTACAAGGTGAAGTGTGTTCTCTTGGTGTAGAGAGAAGGTGTACACATTTGGCAAAGGGGATTTGTCAAGTGGTGTGCATGGTTGTGATTTTGGGTGTACAAAATCAAGGATAAAGGAAAATCTCAAGCGGGTGGCTTGGGGACTGGATGTAGGTCACAAGGACCGAACCATGATAAATCACTCGTGTTTGCGTTTGTCTAAATTTCTGAGATTTGATTTCCTTTTTGCAAGTTTATTTATTTGATTAACGTTAATCCTTCTTTGTTTAGTATTTGTGTTGATTTGGTATTTTAGATCCATGAGTGCCAACAGAGAAAGTTCCGCAATTGGCATCATCTCGGGACCAACATTAATTGTGTCTCCAACCTATCGATAGACTGAGCAGAAGATTTTTAAAATTGTAGTATGGACTCCTGCAAGATTTTTATACTCTTTTCTAGATGTGATGTTTCTTCAAGTAGATGCTCTAGAAAGATAGTGTAAGAATCTTGGTTTCCAAAACAACAAGAGTCCTGGGTCAAATCAATAGAGTTAGAGATATCTGAATTGGTCAAAGGTTGATATAGAGTTTTCTCACTCCTATAAATGTTGACCAATTGACTCAATTGTGTTTCCAACCTATCGATAGACTGAGTGAAAGATTTTTGAAATTCTAGCGTAGACTCCTGCAAGATTTCTATACTCTTTTCTAAATATAATCTTTCTTCAAGTAGATGCTCTAGAAAGGGAGTGTAAGAATCTTGATTTTGAAAATTTTATGAAGAGTGTGAGTCCAACATGTTTTGAGATTGAAGCTCAGACTCATGAAAGCACTCCATACTCATTCTCAGGGCAGATGGTTGGTCATTTTGAATAGGTGAAACTGAGTATGAATCAGGAAAATATTGTGGAATTAGTGAATTGAGTTTCTCTTGTTGGGACTCAAGCATGGCTTGTACGACTTCTATACATTTTTCTAACTCAGATTTTTCTTCAATTGGTGGTACTAGAAAAGGAGTATAGGAAGCAAAATTGGGGAATGAATATTGTGAAAATTGTGGACAAGGTGGTTGAAAATTTGACTCAAGAGAGTTGAATCTCCATTGACTCTGTGAAGAGTTAAAATTATTTTGAAAATTATAGCCATAAGATTGGGGGTATAAGTTGTATTGATTCAGAAAAGTCCAACCCGGTGTATTTGGTTGGTTCATATTATAAAAAGTTGAGTCAAAATTATCCGAATCAAATGGGGTCGGTGTGAAATATGGATTCATATTTGGATTGAAAGAATTGTTGCTGTTGAATTCCATTTCACCAACAATCATAAACAAGAAAGAAAAAGCAAACAACAAATAAAAAGAAAGAAAATCAAAACCAGGCCTATACTAGGGTTGACCTAGACCTAGATGACTCCTAACTGGTCGATTACCCGGGGGAGGCTGTTGCTTGAATCCGACTACAAGCTAATCGGCAGGTAGGGGCAAAATACGGTGGGAGGTATCCGTGCGTAAGCAACGATCCTTAATTACGCCAAATCACTGTATCTTCGAGGCGTAACCTCTTACTCCCCAACTTTAGACACCGATTTCACAAGAGTAAGATTCAAAACAAGTTTCACCCTCGATCAATCTCTTAATGAGTCCGAGATGTCCTTGGGGCCAACGTCTATCAAGTTTTATTAGGGCTTGAGTTGTGTGAGTGGGGAGGTGATTTTTGGGCTAAGGAAGGGTGATGAAATCTCCATCTTATCTTGTATTGGGTTATGCCCTTAAATTCAATTCGTGCAAGTGTGCAATATAGACAAGAATATAACACAAAGAGATAAATCACCCACGTGTTTGTCCTATGCTATATGCAATGCCATATGTACACCTCAGTCCAGATCACAACAACAGAACAAAATACAGTATAGTGGAATTGAATTGACACATGTCTAAGTGCAAATCTCTAAACCGTTTTAAAAGCGTCCAAATACCGTATTTTAGTTCTTTAGTTATTACAATATGTAGGAAATCAAAGCAGATAATTAGTAAAAGAATACAACAATATATGCAACTTGCAAAAACCCTGCAAAAGATGAAGTCAAAATGCCATAATATTGCCGCGATTTCGCGGCTTTACTTTGATTTTCGCGGCACAATTAGGGAAGCAGGGTCCCTGCTTTCTAGAGCAGGGATATGCAAGTAAAAGGAGAGTTCTGAAATGTTCAATTTCTATAAAAATCTGCACATCAAAATAGAGAAGAAAATGTTAACAAAAACGTGAAATAAAAACCATTCTCATCCCGACAACGACGCCAAAAATTTGATCGGAAGGGAACCAGCACTCAAAAATGTTGTAAGTACACCTAGAGGGGGGTGAATAGGTGTATGGCTAATCTAATGACAAATAATGCGGAATTAAAAACTAAATGCAACACACTTAGTGTAATCAAAGAGTGTAGCCGAATTCCCGGTGAAGGGCTCCGGACTATCTCCTCTAAATTCCTCTAAATAAGAGTTGAGATGCTATGTAAAGCTCTCTTCGTTGAACACAAGTATGGGCACATAAAATCAACACAAGCATATTTATGATATGAACAATATAATGCAATGCACAATATAAGAGAGAGTTAGAGATAGTGGATCAAACACAAACACAAGGATAAGTTTCGAGGTTCGAGCACCCAGCTCTACGTCCCCGTCTTCACATAGAAGGATTTTCATTATATCGTCCACACAGGACTTCCCACACAGGGAACCTCCACTGAGGATTTGGACAGAAATAACTTGGGAGTACACAACTCCTCTCTCAACAAATACAACCTCTCACTAGAGGTAAGGCAAAACACAAGTCACCTCTACACTTAGAGTGTAGACACTTAGCCAAACAGCAATCAACCTCACACTTGAGGGATAAGGCACAAAGCCACAACACCACAATCATCTCTTTACTAAGAGGGATACCAACACAATCTCCACTGTCACCTTTCACTAGAGGGATATCAATACAATCACCTCTCACTAGAGGGATATCACAAAGTATGGAAGGTTTTACAACACTTGGTGGTATTAACTACCACAAACTAATTTTCGCACTAAATAAGATCCTAATAGATAGGATAGATATGATAACTCAAGTGTGAGAAAATAAAGTGTTTGGAATAAAGAAAAATACTTGAGAAAATCTCCAAATAGATATTGAAAGTTAGATAAAAAACCAATTTCTAAAAGACTCTATTTTCTTTGAAATTCCAACACTTTAAAAACAAATAAAGAATGATCTTTTAAACCCAAAACTCTTTTGAAAACTTGTTGTTAAACACTTGTAAAGGTGAGAAAATGCTCTCTAAAAACTTATATAAAACAGCTCAAGAAATGGGGTATATATAGCCCCAAAGAAATCGGCCTGTTGGCAGTTTAGCAAAGGACAAAACTGCCCTCCCTGTCGACGGTCATAATTATGACCGTTGAGCCACCGGTCGACCAGCCGGTCGACCAAAAACTGAAAACAGAGAGCACTCTCTGTCGGTTGACCGGTCGATCGATCGGGGCCATTTCCAGAGAGCAGAAACTCTCTGGCGATCGACCGACCCGATCGACCTGCCTCCCGCCTGGGCTGCGTGTATGTTCTGTGCACGTCGGTCAACCAACCCGATCGACCGACTTCTGCTACGGTCGACCGATCCGGTCGACCGGCAGACAGCCAAGTTAAACATTTAGGGATTGAAAACTTATCTTTTTGCCTTCTAAAAAAATCTCATAAAATCAAATAAATTTCACAAAAATCAGTTCTTATTAGATCTTTAAAATACAAATATGTATGAGTGAAATTCAACACATATTACAAACTATTTGAACCATTTTGTGTTCTTGAAAATTTGGCTTAAATCAAAAATCGTATTTTTCAAAACTAGGATTTTGAAATGGAGAACCGTTTTCTCCAAAACTCATGCAAATATTGCATACAAAAACATGACATTGAAACGACTTTTAAGCATGTTGTATATGGATAGAATCCAATATACATATAAAGATTTATATCTATGTTTTTGACATGAAATCTAAAAATAAGTTTTGTTTAAATACAAAACTCTAACTCATGAAATAGACGATCAAAGTAAGTTTTTCTAAGTATATGAAGTATAGATGTATATAGATCAAATATAATATACATTAAAACTTGTAAACTTATTTTGATTCTATCTATCCCTGAAAACCATATATATGAAAAACCGAAACCGGTTAAACCGAAAAACCAAACACATGAAACTTTAAACAAGTGTGTGTATGTGAACTTGAGCATATCAACACTATCTAATCTTTATAATGATCTAAACAAAATCTTAAACTAAACAAACCGAGGTCTTCTTGTAGAACTCCGTCTCCAAGTCGACTCAATCAAAACACGATCCAACGAGCTTGACTCAACTGACTGCTAGATGCGATCTTGACACGCGAGCTTTTAAATCACCATGTGAAAACTCCAAAACACCTTTGTTGAAGCTAATCACCTACAAATAATTTGATCAAATATCTGAAATTAAATATCATAAGATTATTAATAAATTATAGCTATATGAGTTAATCATCATCAAAACAAGAGTGAAGGGCCTCTGGGCCAACAACTCCCCCTTTTTGATGATGACAAAACTCATCGAGTTATATATGCATGGATTAAAGTTAAGCTTCATAGAAGCTCCCCCTTAATTCATGCATAGCAATAAACATAAAGATATGCAATGAATGCTCAATATAGATAAGCATAAACATGCATAAAATAAGGAAATGAAATAACCATGATCTTTGATGCTAATGAAATAAACATGCTCATGATACCAAGGAAATGCTATTCTTCATACCAATAAAAGATGCTCTCGATACCAATGATAAAAAAAATAAATTAAACAAACATGCATTAAACAACATGCATATATAAAACTCCAAATTTCTTTCCCCTTTTTGTCAATTCATCAACAAAGGGGTACAAATACTAAAGACATAAATAATATTTTTCTTCCTTTTTGCATAATCAAAACAATAAAGGTGTATATGCCATATACATTCATGAAGAGGAGAGGCGTGAAGTTACTCCCCCTGCATACATGCATTACATGAAAAAGAGATGATTGGACCCTAGTCACATAACACATAATATACAATGTATAAAAGGAGATATGAAGCTCCCTCTACACATAGGTAAGACATAGAGAAGAGCGGTAAACCTCCTCAATATAAGATACACTTAACATGAATTTATATATAAAGAAGATGTTAAGCTCTCCTTGCATATAAGCAATACATATCAGAACTATTGATACCAAATTATGATACCAATTGAAAATAAAAAAAATTTTAAGATACCAAAAGATACTAATTGAAAATATCTTGTAAACTTTGATACCAATGGAAAATGAAACAATGTATGTTTTTGATACCAATAGAAATATATATGTATTTAGAATTTTGATACCAAATGTAAACATCTTGTAATTTTGATACCATATGAGAATATTTTATAATTTTGATATCAATTAAAAGTGAAAGCCAAATATTTTTATGTAAACATAACTCATTTCAATATGGATACCAATTTAAAATGAAATATGATACCAATTGAAAAAAAACCAACTAGGTTAAACAATTCATTTTGCAATAAAGATACCAAATTTTAGAATAAAGTCAATTTAAGATTTTTGATACCAATATTGAAAATGTTAGCAAATTCTAAATTAAAATATTTTTCATTAAGAGCATAGAAAACCAATTGAAAAATAATATACCAAATAATATCATTTTTTTACTATAAAGAGTGGGAGTAAGATACCAATTGAAAATACAATCGATCGAAAACTAAAACATGAAGTTTTCTCCTCCTTTATGAAATATCAATGAACATGATGCATAAGCTTGTATAAATTACCAATTTGAAAACTAATAGTCATTTAAGGAGTAAATCAAGCTTAGCATAAACATAATTTGTACTTTAAGATGTAAAGATATAGTAAGCACAATTAAATCATATATATATGTATGAAAATGTAAATACCAATAGAAATTGATTCTTTTTTAGATTTGAAACGTACATATATAGAAAATCAAAGATGAGAAATGCAAACATGAAAATATCAATTAGAATACCAATTGAAAATATGATGAGGATCAAGTGTATAACTCATGCTACCTCCCTTTTACATGTTTAAATAGATTTTTCAATAAAGACCATACAAGGCATGGTCGCCCATCCAACCGCCCTTGGATGGAAGGGGTTTTCAAAAATAAGTTTGAAAAAAATTTTAACATAATTGAAAACTCTTCCAAAATGAAGAAATACACAACTAGTTTTATGAAAAACTTGAAAACTAGTACAAAATCTTTCAAGGAATAAAACAAGAATATATCCATGAAAATATAAAAATTACACAATCATCAACACTCAAAGTCTATATAGCACATAGTAAGCTCATGAAAACAAAAATCATGAGTAAACATCAAATAATGTGAGTGTAAAAAAGTCATGTAATCAACATTTTAGAAATAAGGCATTTAAGCTCAATATGAAATTCCTTAAAACAAATGAAAATTTAATTTTTCATCAACATAATACTAACTATAAGGCATATGTATGTTTAGTCTAAACTAGAAGTATACATACATACAAACACAATTGAGTCCATAATAGAATATTGCATGAAAAGTAAATGACTCAAGGTTATACATGTATATCTTAAAGTTTTGACAAAATTAGCATATACATAAAGTTAAATTATATAAAAACATGTACAAAGGGAATACAAGTTTAAAATGCATGAAACATCAAAACTAGACTATAGTAGTACATCTAATGGGTACAAATGAGAAATCAAGTACAAACATATAATAATCTATTTGTGGCTCAATAGTTGTACAAGTATATACGTAAGTTTTAATGAAAGTTATATCTAAACATGTAATCAAATCATGAAGCATAAAACAAAACATAAACCAAGATGATGATCAATAAGTAAATGCTTATGTCTTAGATTTATGATATACACAATAGGTAAACTAAAGTGAGAACAAAAAAATATATAGATCCATATAAACATGGGTGTATCTCAAATACTGATCATATATATTACAAGTCTAATTATCATGACATTTAACATAGTAATCAAAACATGCTAAAAATCAATAACATAAAAGCATGTAAACTAAATGGGAGTTAAAGATCATTACCAAAACCATGAGGGTAAATCTCTAGGCTCCAAACCATGGTGGTCTTCCCACCAAACTCCCCTTGAAAGTGATGCATCTAAAATTGTCACTGTTTAGCTCGGAACGCATCCACCTCAAGGCACCAACAACTCTCACGTCATGTAAAAGCCCACACTTACATCAAATAAAATAGAAGTGACTTTTGTACCCATACTCTTTTGGGTCCATGGGGGTTAGCACCTTTCCTTACCCAAATAAATCTATTTGCAAAATTTGAATCATTAATTCTATCAAAGCAAAATTTTGCAAGGTGGCCCTTACGTACACAATGTGTACAAGTGTACACATGAGCATGCAAGGTGTTATGTGTATAAACGTGGGAAGCATGTGTATGTCGTGGTTTGTGTGCATGCATAAATGGAACTTGTTTCTTGCGAAACATGGATTCCAAATGTATGTGGTTCATGGCACATTGGCTCAAAGTGGAGCCCAAACAATCAACATTCTTCTTCAAAGTATTTATATCATTTTCAATGTTAGAAGAAGAGGTGGTGCATACAATAGAAACACTAGAATGTGAAGCTATACTAGCATGGCAAACATGTGAATCTAAATCATTTTTCAAAGATTTATTTTCATTAGAAACCAAATCCAATTCCTTTGAAATAGAAATAATTTTGTTTTTCAAAGAATCATTTTCTTTTAAAACAAAAACAAGTTTTGAAGATAAAACTTCATTTTTCTTCAAAACAATTTCACAGTCATTTTTATTTTTCAAAATTTCATTTTCTTTTAGGGTAAGTTCAAGTTGGGATTTCAATGAGTCCTTTTCATTAGAAATTTCAACCTTCTCTTGCAAAGCCAAATCAAGTTTTGAAATCAAATCCTCATTTTCTTTATTTAATATATAACTTTTTTTTCAAGAGTTGATATTTTTCTAATAATTTTTCACAAATAATAGATAGTTCTTCATCTAATGCATCGGCATCAATATGATCATTGCTGGAAGAACTAGCACAATCATCTAGTTGAGTTTCTGAATTTACCTCAAGGGATTTATTTCCTTGGACCATGTAGCATTATTGTTTGAATTCTCCTCCACTAGATTCCTCCTCCATTATATTAGGCGTTTGAAGCTTTGGAGAGGTCAACGTGTTCCACACCGCAAAGGCAGAATCACAATGAGAAACTATACACAAATATTCTTTACTCAATGTGCTTCTAAGTGCCTCAAGGGCTTGTCCATTGGCCTCTATATGCTTGCTATTATTACCAAGATAGGATTTCTTAGTAGCAGTAAGGAAAATATGCAAACTTAGGGTTTTTAGGTACATACTCATCCTAAATTTTCACATGTCAATGTTGGAAACATCATACATGGGAGGGGTCAAGTAATCCATGAGTGTGTGTAAACAAATAAGTGTGCAAATGTAAATATAGATTAGCTAACTAAGATCTCACTCCTAGATTGTTAAACCTAATATCAGGAGCGTAGGCTCTGATATCAATTGTAAGTACACCTAGAGGGGGGTGAATAGGTGTATGGCTAATCTAATTACAAATAATGCGAAATTAAAAACTAAATGCAACACACATAGTGTAACCAAAGAGTGTAACCGAATTCCCGATGAAGGGCTCTGAACTATCTCCTCTGAATTTCTCTAAATAAGAGTTGAGGTGCTATGTAAAGCTCTCTTGGCTGAACACAAGTATGGGCACACACAATCAACACAAGCATATATATGATATGAACAATATGATGTAATGCACAATATAAGAGAGAGTTAGAGATAGTGGATCAAACGCAAACACAAGGATATGTTTTGAGGTTCGAGCACCCAGCTCTACGTCCCCGACTTCACACAGAAGGATTTTTATTATATCGTCCATACAGGACTTCCCACACAGGGAACCTCCACTGAGGATTTGGGCAAAAATAACTTGAGAGTACACAACTCCTCTCTCGACAAATACAACCTCTCACTATAGGCAAGGCAAAACACAAGTCACCTCTACACTTAGAGGGATAGGCACTTAGCCAAACAACAATCAACCTCACACTTGAGGGATAAGGCACAAAGCCACAACACCACAATCACGTCTTCACTAAGAAGGATACCAACACAACCTCTACTATTACCTCTCACTAGAGGGATATCAACACAATCACCTCTCACTAGAGGGATATCACAAAGTATGAAAGGTTTTACAACACTTGGTGGTATTAACAACCACAAACTAATTTTCTCATTAAATAAGATCCTAATAGATAGAATAGATATGATAAGCTCAAGTGTGAGAAAATAAAGTATTTGAAACAAAGAAAAATAGTTGAAAAAATCTTCAAATAGATTGAAAGTTAGATCAAAAACCAATTCCCAAAAGACTCTATTTTCTTTAAAATTTCAACACTTTAAAAACAAATAAAGAATGATCTTTTAAACCCATAAACTCTTTTGAAAACTTATTGTTAAACACTTGTAAAGGTGGGCAAAATTTTTCTCTAAAAACTTATGTAAAACAGCTCAAGAAATGGGATATATATAGCCCTAAAGAAATCTGCCCGTTGGCAATCTGGCAAAGGGCAAAACTGTCCTTCCGGTCGATCGGGCGATCGACCGGCCAACGGTCATAATTATGACCGTTGAGCCACCATTGACTGGTCGGTCGATCAAAACTGAAAACAGATAGCAGAGCTCTCTGCCGGTCAACGGGGCGGTCGACCGGGGCCATTTCTAGAGAGCAGAAGCTCTCTGGCGGTCGACCGACTCGGTTGACCAGTCTCCCAGCTTGGGCTGCATGCACGTTCTGTGCACGTCGGTCGACCGGCCCGGTCAACCGACTTTTGCTACGGTCGACCGGTCTGGTCGACCGGCAGACAGCCAGGTCAAACATTTAGGGACTGAAAACTTATCTTTTTGCCTTCTAAAAAATTCATAAAATCACATAAATTTCTCAAAAATCAGTTCTTATTAGATCTTTGAAATACAAATATGTGTGAGTAAAATTCAACACATATTACAAACTATTTGAACCATTTTTGTGTTCTTGAAAATTTGGCTTAAACCTAAAACCGTATTTTTCAAAAACTAGGATTTTGAAATGGAAAATCGTTTTCTCCAAAACTAATGCAAATACAAAAACATGATAATGAAATAACTTTTAAGCATGTTGTATATGGATAGAATTCAATACACATATAAAGATTTATATCTATATTTTTGACATGAAATCCAAAAATAAGTTTTTTTTAAATACAAAACTCTAACTCATGAAATAGACTATCAAAGTAAGTTTTTCTAAGTATATGAAGCATAAATGTATATAGATCAAATCTAATATACATTAAAACTTGTAAACTTATTTTTATTATATCTATCCATGAAAATCATATATATGAAAAATCTAAACCGATTAAACTGAAAAACCAAATACATGAAACTTTAAATAAGTGTGTGTATGTGAACTTGAGCATATCAACACTATCTAATCTTTACAATGATCTAAACAAAATCTTAAACTAAACAAACTGATGTCTTCTTATAGAACTCTGTCTTCAAGTCGACTCGATCAAAACATGATTTAACGAGCTTGACTCCAACCGAGTGCTAGATGTGATCTTAACGCGCGAGCTCTTGAATCACCATGTGAAAGCTCTAAAACACCTTTGTTGAAGCTAATCACCTACTAATAACTTGATCAAATATCTGAAATTAAATATCACAAGATTATTAGTAAACTATAACTACATGAGCTAATCATCATCAAATCTAGAGTGAAGGGCCTCTGGGCCAACAAATGTGTGTTTTATGAAATCAATGAAAAACTTGTATATGCTAATGTTCCCTCAATACTTCCGTTATAGCATTGGCTCAACGGGTCAAATCCACAGGGACGGGAGGCAATAAAAGCATTAACAATCCGTTCACGTGTTATGTTAACAATTCTTCTTTGTTAAAGAATAAGAAAAAGAAGAAAGAAAAGAAATTCAGAAATGCTAAGGGAGAAGATTATGAAAACGTCGATGTAGAAACAAAATAGAAATGATTGAGAATTGGTAGAGCAAAACAAGAAAGTAGAAAATGAGAACTAAAAGAAAATGAAATAAGAAAAGGCTTTGAAAAAATGATAAAAGAGTTTGAAAATTGATTTTTAAAATAAGATAAAAGAAAACTCATGGCTACTAACTACTAATTGCTCCACTAACCATGTTAACCTCTTAGTGATAGTTGCCTCACATGGACCCTTGGCCATCACTAATCCTTGGCGTTAAGAGACGATACAAAGCATGGCAAATAAGATTCTTCATTAATATTCAAACAACACATCCATACAACACAACAAGTTGCAAGCTACTATTAAATCATCAAAACCGGTTAGAGGTGAGCATGAAATAAAGAAGACATTACAAGTTAACAAGTTAGTGAGTTAGATGTTAGAAATGTTAGAATGTTAGAATCCATCATCATGAGCCATCAATGGCTCTTGCAAGAGAAAGGCTTTGTAGAGGCTATTAGATTCATGTGGATTATCAAGTAAGTGATTAGATGGTTAGTGCTTACTAGTTAGATTGCCATGAGAAGAAAAACTAGCTAAGCATCATGTAGAAGATGGAGAAGAATACAATAGAGAAGAAAGGAGACACCTTTACATAGATTGTCACCATCTATTACATCAATCTCTCTCTTTCTCTATCTGAATCTCTCAGCCCTAATACATGATCTAAAAATGAAATTAAAATACAAAATAAAGAAGAAGAAGAACACCTACACTAACCTACACTAAAGATAGAAAACCTAGCCTATTTCTCAATCTGCTTACATTTCATCCAAACCCTGCAGTATTTATATGCAAAAGGAGATTCCAGATGACGAGACGAGGCCACGCGTCGAAAATCGATGAGTGGGCCCACCATAAGCCGCGCCACGTTTTCGCGGTGATACCAGGGATCTAGATCCCTAGTTTTGGTGCATGGGTTTGTTGCGCTTCAGGGACCATCCAGATATACTCAGCTTCAGTTATTTCTGTCCAGATTCTTATCTGACGTGCGCAAGGTTCAATGCATCTTCTAGAACCTCCCTTACTTGGCTTCCAAGAAATACGAATTTAATTACCCAAAAATTTGTTTAATTAACCTCTTATTACCCTTTGCCCTCCTTATCTTGATTATTTGCAAGAGAGACCAAAATACAGTTTAGATCGATATTTTATTTATAAATCAGTAGGGAAATGCGATATAATAATGCAGAACTGTAGGCTAATCAATTTTGTGTAAGAGTATTAATAGATAATACATTTATTTTTATTATGAAGTTATAATAATTTAATTGAATAAGAGTACAATACTGTCCATTATAGTCTTGACACTCTTTCACCATCTGAAGATGATTGATTATCTTCAGAGAAAGATTCTGACTCTTAGTCAGATTTAATCATTATTTTTAATAGAGTTCTTTGAAGGCCTTTATCTTTGATTTTTGATCGGGGCAGAACTAGCACTCAAAAATGTTTGTATTTATGAAATCAATGTAAAAGCTCGATGTGTGCTAATGTACCCTCGATACTTCCATTATAGCATTGGCTTAACAGGTCGTATCCACAGGGAAATCCACAGGGAAGGGAGGCGATAGAAGCATTGACAATTTCTATTCACGTTGTATGTTAACAATTCTTCTTTGTTGAAAGAATGACAAAGAATGAAAAAGAAAAGAAATGAAATACAGAATGTGGTAGGTAAGGAGAGCGATGAAAACGTCGATGTAAAAACCAAATAGAAGAGTGGTTTGGAAAACAAAGTAGAAAAGGAGATGAAACAAGGATGAACTAAGAAGGCGGTGAAAGCATCGATAGAAAAATGAGAAAAGAGTTTTGAAAATGATTTCTAAAACAAGAGAAAAGAAAACTCATGGCTACTAACTACTAAATACTCTACTAACCATGCTAACCTCTTTATGATAGTTGCCTCACATTTTGATCCTCGGCCATCAATAATCCTTGGCTTCAAGAAACGATACAAAGCATGGCACATAGATGGTTCATCACATTCAAACATGCATCAAGATCAAGCTAATACAAGCATCAACTCATTAGACTACTAAAAGAAAGCATGAAATAAAGAGAGTTAGCTTGGTTAGCAAGTTAGCAAGTTAGATGTTAGAACCCATCATCATTGGCCATCAATGGCTCTTGCAAGAACAAGGCCTTAATATAGGCTACCCGATTCATGTGGATTATCAAGTAATTGGTTAGATGGTTAGTGGTTAGTAGTTAGATTGCTATGAGAATAAAAGTTAGCAAGAATCATGTAGAAGATGAAGGAGATTACAATGGAAGAGAAAGGAGGCACCTTTATATAGACTGTCACTATCTATTACATCAATCCCTCTCTATCTCTCTCTCAATGAATCACTCAGCCCTACTACAATGATCTAAAAAGAAATGAAAATACAAGAGAAATGAAGAGCACCTACCTACACTACTCCTAAAATCTACACCTACTCCTAAAAACGAAGACTGCTTGCGCTCTGGGTCTATGCAGGTCTATTTATAGGCCAAAGATGATTCCAGAAGACGAGACGGGGCCACGCGTCGAAAATCGACGCGTGGCTCCACTAACAAGCCGCGAATCCACGGCCAAACCAGGGAGAGAACTCCCTGGTTTTGGTCTGGGGCTCCGTCTGGCTTCGAGACGCTTCCTGGTATATTCCGTTTCTAGTAAATTCGTCAGCAAATTCGTCTGATATGCGCAAGAGGCTAGGTTCATTGTATCTTCTAGATAATCCCTTGCTTGGCCTCCAAGTAATGCGGATTTAATTACCCTTAATTGGTTTTAATTAAGCTCTTATTACATCTTTGCCCTTGAACTTTGGATCTACCTGCAATAAAGACCAAAACACGATTTAGATCGACAATTTATTCATAAATAGGTGGGAGAATGCGAAATAATAATGCAGAATCATAGACTAATCACACCCCCACACTTATCTTTTGCTCGTCCCGAGCAAAACAAGAAAAGAAAAACTATACTACAAATGTTATTACACCACTTTCGCAGGTGACGCGATTGCATTGAGCATGTGCAACAAGCCGTTAAACCTCTAGGTTACCCTAGAGAAGGAGTGTTGTCTCCTGAGAGTTTTCAGCGGATTGCACCCACAAAATCCATAAAGAAAGAAGACAAATGTTAGTATTTTGAAAACACATTTTGAAGGAGAGACGAGTTTACGAAATATTTTTGCAAAAATATAAGTGATCTAAGGTTATAAGTCCACCATAAATCATTCTTCCTTAAACTTAGTCTCTATGCAAGATCTTGTCTTCTATTAAAGTAAGAATTCAAAATTGGATTGAATATTTTATCTCTCATAAAACCTAGATAATATGCACTTTGTGATAGTGAAAATTTCTGGGACTTCAACTCTAACCGTCAAGCCATATATTTATATTCATATATATTCTTTCTTTTTCTTCTTTTTTTCTTTCTTCTTCCCTTAGTTTTCTTAGGCTTTCTAGTTCACCCATGTAGCGAGCCTATAACCGATGACTCCCAGACCAGACGGTTTTAGGGCACCAGATGAGAAAACATCCCTCGGGTTTAAGGACTTAAGTAAACAAGGCCACAAAACTAAGGGGGATTATTTGATTCTTTTGACCACCGTTAGGCGTGAATAATCATGCTTCTTGAGGCATAGTTATCCAGCTTAACAAGTGATGTTTTATTTATATATATATATATATATTTTTTTTATTTATTTATTTTTTATGGCATTTTAGGTCTTTGTTTCCATCCCAAAAATGTGTAAGTGTGAAGTGTATATTATCTAAGGCAAAATTCAAGACAAAATTATCTCTCCAATTTATCTTACTTAGCCTATAATTTTAAACAAGATCCATTATTTCAACTAGGTTTAAGATGTCATAATTAAGGTTTTCTTAATTTCTCAGATCATCTTAATTTTCTTAAAAATAGACCAAAACTTTGTCTCTTTATTTCAAAAAGTTTTTAAAGAAAGAGAAAATTCCTATACAAAAGGGAAGATTTCTAAAGAAAGAGAAAATTCCTATACAAAAGGGAAGATTTCTAAAAGTATCCTACAAAGAAGTGTAAAAGAAAGAAAATCTAAAAACTCTATGTTAGTAAACCCTCCCCCACACTTATCTCATGCATTGTCCTCAATGCATCGTGATATATGTATGCATGAAACAAATAGAGAGGGAAGGAAAATCACCTCAAGGTGGTGGTTCCGGTGGTGGTCGGATTGGTCCACGAAATGCAGCCCAATCATTCTTGCGTAGAGTCCGGAGGAACCCACCAGAAACCTCCATGATACAACCCACTAGAAAGATGTATATATGCATGATTTTTATTAGGAATTTTACCCCATCTAATTTCCAAATTTTCAAAATAATTTCGGAGTCAAATTTTTCAAAACCCTTGTCCCAGAATGGAATGATTGATTTGGACTCAGGAAATATAGGAACTAATACTGACTCAGGAAAAAGACTTAAGTCAAGTAAAGGTTCGGGAGTCGAGATCGGTTCAGGAAGTGGGTCCAAATCAAGAAAATGAAGCTCAAGTCCACAATCATTTCCCATGATGGAATGTGACTATCTATGATTGGTGATTCAAGTTCAGGAATGACAGGTATGGGAATCAAAACTGACTCTAAAATGTTGCTCAAATTGGGTAACAAAATAGGAGTCAATAATGATTCAGGAATTTGAACTGAATCACAAATTTGAGGATCAAAGTCACATTCCTCATTGATTTCAATTCCACAAAAATGAGAACTTGCCAATTTATCAATGAGACTTTCAAAAGTATGGAATTGGTCAAGTTCAATATGATCATCATAAGAGATTGGTGATTCAATTTCACAATGGATTGGTACAGGATCCAATACTGACTCGGGAAAAGGATTGAAATCAGGTGAAGATACCGGAGTCATAATTGAATCAGGAAGTAGAATTGAATCACTAATTTGAGGTTCATGATCATATTCATGCTCAAGTTCAATTTCAGGAAATGGATAACTTGCCAAAATGTCAATGGGATCTTTAACATTTAAAATTTGGACAAGTTCAGATGGGTGTGCTGAAATTGAATCTTGATTTCCAAAATGACAAGAGTCTTGGGTCAGATCAATAGAGTTTGGCATAGCTGAATTGGTCAAAGGTTGATAAGATAGAGTTTTCTCATTCCTATAAATGTTAGCCAATTGACTCAATTGTTCTTCCAACCTATTGACAGACTCGGCAGATGATTTTTGATATTGTAACATAGACTCCTGCAAGTTTTCTATACTCTTTTCTAGACTTGATGTATCTCCAAGTGGTTGCTCTAGAATGGGAGTATAAGAATCTTGGTTTTGAAAATTTTGTGAAGAATGTGAGTCAAAAATGTGTTGAGATTGAAACTTGGACTCACACAAGAATTCTTTACTCGTTTCCAGGACAGATGGTTGTTCATTATGAGGAGATGGAACTGAGTAAGACTCTTGAATATGTTTTAGAGAGGCCAATGTTTTGTGAAGTTGTTGCTCGACCTCTTGTAGATTGGCTTCTACTCTCTTTTCGAACTCAGATTTTTCTTCAATGGGAGGTTCAAAAAAAGGAGTATAGGAAGCGAAATCGGGGAATGAATATTGTGGATAAGGTGAATATGATGGACAAGGTGGACATGGGGGACAAGGAGGTTGAAAATTAAACTCGGGGGAAGTGAATCCCTATTGACTCTGTGACGAGTTGAAATTATTTTGAAAATTATAATCATAAGAATGTGGGTATGGGTTGTATTGATTCGGATAAGGCCAACCCGGTGTATGTGGTTGATGCATATTGTAAAACGCCGGGTTGGAATTATCCGAAACAAATGGGGTTGGTGTGAAATATGGATTCATATTTGGATTGAAAGAATTGTTATTATGGAATGCCATTTCACAAACAATCACAAACAAAAAGGAAAAATCAAACAACAAACAAAAAGAAAAGAAAAAATCAAAACCAAGCCTATAGTAGGGTTGACCTAAACCTAGATGTCCCTAGAGGCCAACGTCTATCAAATTTTATTAGGGCTTGGGTTGTGTGAGTGGGGAGATGATTTTTGGGCTAAGGAAGGGTAAGTAAATCCCCACCTTATCTTTTTTGAGTTTGCCCTTAAGTTCAATTCGTGCAAGTGTGCAATATAGACAAGAATATAACACAAAGCGATAAATCACCCACGTGTTTGTCCTATGCTATATGCAATGCCATATTTACATCTCCATCCAAATCACAACAATAGAACAAAAATACAGTATTTTGGAATTGAATTGACACGTGCCTAAATGCAAATGTCTAAACCATTTTAAACGCGTCCAAATACCGTCTTTTAGTTCTTTATTTTATTATGGTGTGTAGGCAATCAAAGCAGAAAAAATAGCAGCACAAATATACTAGCTATTACAATCAACACATCCCAGCACAACAAGATTTACAATCATCACAAAATGGTCGCGTTTTCGCGGCAAATGTCGCGTTTGCGCGGCAGTTCTTCAAAATCTGGGGCCCTGCTTTCAAGAGCAGGCAGATGCAAAGCTAGTTTATGTACTGCAATATTAAGCACCTGTAAAGCTTGTCCTGCACACCAAAACAGAGAAGACAATGTTAACAAAAACGTGAAAACAAAACCATTCCCTTCCCCGGCAACGTCGCCATTTTTTTTGATCGGGGCGGAACTAGCACTCAAAAATGTTTGTATTTATGAAATCAATGTAAAAGCTCAGATGTGTGCTAATGTACCCTCGATACTTCCGTTATAGCATTGGCTTAACGGGTCGTATCCACAGGGAAGGGAGGCGATAGAAGCATTGACAATTTCTATTCACGTTGTATGTTAACAATTCTTCTTTGTTGAAAGAATGACAAAGAATGAAAAGAAAAGAAAAGAAAATCCAGAATGTGGTAGGTAAGAAGAGCGATGAAAACGTCGATGTAAAAACCAAATAGAAGAGTGCTTTGGAAAACAAAGTAGAAAAGGAGATGAAACAAGGATGAACTAAGAAGGCAGTGAAAGCATCGATAGAAAAATGAGAAAAGAGTTTTGAAAATGATTTCTAAAACAAGAGAAAAGAAAACTCATGACTACTAACTACTAAATACTCCACTAACCATGCTAACCTCTTTATGATAGTTGCCTCACATTTTGATCCTCGGCCATCAATAATCCTTGGCTTCAAGAAACGATACAAAGCATGGCACATAGATGGTTCATCACATTCAAACATGCATCAAGATCAAGCTAATACAAGCATCAACTCATTAGACTACTAAAAGAAAGCATGAAATAAAAGAGAGTTAGCTTGGTTAGCAAGTTAGCAAGTTAGATGTTAGAACCCATCATCATTGGCCATCAATGGCTCTTGCAAGAACAAGGCCTTAATAGAGGCTACCCGATTCATGTGGATTATCAAGTAATTGGTTAGATGGTTAGTGGTTAGTAGTTAGATTGCCATGAGAATAAAAGTTAGCAAGAAATCATGTAGAAGATGAAGGAGATTACAATGGAAGAGAAAGGAGGCACCTTTACATAGACTGTCACTATCTATTACATCAATCCCTCTCTATGAATCACTCAGCCCTACTACAATGATCTAAAAGAAATGAAAATACAAGAGAAATGAAGAGCACCTACCTACACTACTCCTAAAATCTGCACCTACTCCTAAAAATGAAGACTGCTTGCGCTCTGGGTCTATGCAGGTCTATTTATAGGCCAAAGATGATTCCAGAAGACGAGACGGGGCCACGCGTCAAAAATCGACGCGTGGCTCCACTAACAAGCCGCGGATCCGCGGCCAAACCAGGGAGAGAACTCCCTGGTTTTGGTCTGGGGCTCCGTCTGGCTTCGAGACGCTTCCTGGTATATTCCGTTTCTGGTAAATTCGTCAGCAAATTCGTCTGATATGCGCAAGAGGTTAGGTTCATTGTATCTTCTAGATAATCCCTTACTTGGCCTCCAAGTAATGCGGATTTAATTACCCTTAATTGGTTTAATTAAGATCTTATTACATCTTTGCCCTTGAACTTTGGATCTACCTGCAATAAAGACCAAAACACGATTTAGATCGACAATTTATTCATAAATCGGTGGGAGTGCGAAATAATAATGCAGAATCATAGACTAATCAATTTCTTTTATCTTTTTCTTTGTGTATCATCTGCTGGTATAGTGGCCTACCTTGCCACATTTGTAACATTTTATATTTTTTCTTATTAGAGAATTCTGGTTTATTATTATCTTTTTTTATGAAAATATTTTTCTTCCTCTTATTAAAATATTGTTTATTTTCTTTTCTATCAAAATTTTTATTCTTGGAAGGAGGTCTAGGCCCTTGTATAGTAAATTGGCTATAAAATTCACCTAATTGTTTTTTCTCAGAAATTTTCTGAGTTTTTAATTAGTGCCTTAGCATTAAGTCATTAAATAAAGCTAAACCTTCTAGTACACATGCATTTATTAATTACCATATGTATAATTATGATATGGAATAATACCATTGTTTTTATCCCTAAGAGTTTTTCCAACTCTTTCTCCAAACAGAATTGGCAGACCATCAACAAACTTGAATTTCTAATATGAATTATTAGCATCATCTAATAGCATAACCCTACCAAGAAATGTATCTTTATGCCATCTAAAATGGTTCAATATTGGACACTTTAGATTTTGTAGGAGAATTCTAGTCTTCTCTCCTTAATCTGTAACTCCTCCAGTGAAGTGTTATAGAATTGTCACAATTAAAGTGTGTACAACATCTTGAACTTGAGTATTATTTTAAATTTTTATTGCTCTAAAAGAATTTAATTTTTGTTCTGGTGTTTACAGTGATCCCACTAGCCCTTTAAGGTGCATGTGAAACCACAAATAAGAAAATTAGCTATGTTATCAGAATCATTATTCTGTTTACAGACCGTAGCATACGTCATCATGTGATGTAACTGATCATGTATTTGTTTATCAGCACAACTATCAATATTCCATTCATAAATGGTTTCGCCATGGTATAATTTCCATATCAAAGAGTCATTTTCTTTTAACAAAACATCCATTGGATTTGGTATTTTATAATAATATTTGTCTAACCATCTTGGATCAAAGTTAATTTTATTAACTTTATTTAGTTGTAAAATAGTTTGAAAGGATTCTTGTACAGCGTCAACTTGAGCTGGATTTATGAAATCATTATTCTCATAGTCTGATTCAGTTTCAGACGAGTAAGACTGAGAATCGGATGAGTTACCATTAATAGAATTGAGATTAGCCCTTTTAGCTGATAAATAATAGAAGTTATTTCTTCTTTACTGACTGTTAGTGAATGTAATTTAAATAAACTTATTTCAAATGGTTGTTTTATTAGTACATAGTCAGTTTTAATCTTTTTCTTACGTATTAAAGGGGTATCTAATAGAGCAACTGCATTTAATTTATTTATTAATAGTCCTCGAGTAGTTTTTACTTTAGTTAATTATTGACCGAATACTTGTATGTACACATTTGTGTAATTATTTTGTTTTATAATTTTTTATAATTCTTTTAGTGTTTCATTGTTATTATCAATTACCTTAATTAAGGCCATTGCTTTTGTAGTATCAGAAGTAGTAACATCTATTAATTTCTAAGCCTCTGCAGGTGAATACAAGGACCTAACATTTTTACCAATCTAGGTAGCCCATGTTTTATAATATTCTTCTAATATATTAAGCTGATTAAGATTCTTATTAACATAGCGTTCTATAAGCCATTCTGAAAAGTTTTATTTTTTGATTTTTATTAAGATATGCATAGTATTTATCTTATATTCATATCTTCTTGTTATTGAGTAAGTTTTTTTTCAAGCCATTATTTGAATAATTTATTATCCTTATAGTGAAATTTTCTTAACTTGCTCCCTGATGTGCAATCCATAAATTACAAATAAAATTTCATGTCAAATCTTGTGGGAGAATCCGAGTTTGGTTTCATAAACTAGATGAGCTATTGATGAATCACAAATTCTTATTCCTTGAATCAAAAATTTTTATTCCTTGAACTTCTAACTCTGATTTAGATATTCTCTTGCTAGTAAATCTAGATATAGATTCCTAGCAATTTGATTATCATTTGATTTTCTAGAACTAGATATTCTGGCTATCTGTTTATGGTTAAATTTTACGTCTACTTCTCCATCATCAGTTTGTACAATTTGCTCTAGGTCGGTTTCAACTACTGGCCTAGTGGTATCGCTAATGTTAATAGCCAATTTTGTGAAAAGCTTATTTCTATCCATTTTATGATTCTATTAGTTGTTATATTTCAAAATAACAAGTTTGTTTCTACCAGAGTAGTTTTACCAGGTTAGTGATGTATCAAGCTTTAGGGTCTAGTGTATTAAGAACCTTAAAAATGAACTCTATATATTACAACAATTATTTCAGATCTAGGAAGAAAATTATATCCATGAGTCTTAAGATTTAAAGATATGGCTTTTAAAATATTTGGATATGTTAAGGACAGATATAAATTTGGATAAACATTAAAAAAAGACTGGTCCGTGACACAAACTAGTTTGCATCACTCTCATAAGGGACTGAGCCCAGTCAAGGCGTCTCGCATCACGCAAAGATGTCAACAAGGATCCATTCAGTCCTTGTAGAGTTAGAGGTTTTAATACAATTTGTATTGAACTAATATGTATAAAAGTATATTTATTTATGTAAGAAGATAAATCATCTTCTGATACTAACTTTATTGATTATTCATTATTATCAACTTGGATAGTTTTTTTTCATAGTTTTTATTGCTACGGATGATTAAAATCAAACTATCAATTTGATATATTTCTTTTGATAGAACTTTAGGAATTGACTATTTATTTTGTTCTTCTATTTTAGATGGATATTCTACTAAATGTACATTTTTAGCTGATTTTCCCATATTAAGGGTTGCTTTAAAACTTGAACCGATTTGGCTCATATCTTTCGATCAAGATGAAGCCGAATACCCTGTAAAGGGTTCTGAACTTCTCCTTAAATTCCTCTAGACTATGAGTTGAGGTACGTATTTGCTTCTTGATTAGGAAAGTAATGAACCGAAATGTTATAAACCAGATATATGTACTATCTTGTACTTCTAACATAAAAGAAATTAATTATTTTAGCTTATTTCTATATTAAACTAAGTTTAAATTATCTAACCTTTTTCTAGTCTGTAAAATCTAACATGGCTGTCAACGATTTACGGAAAACATGCCATCCCAGAAATAATCCTACGTGACTTATGGTGTTGTCCCATTAGATGCAAGTCAGATCTAACAGTATAAGATAAATTAACCCAAATCTAACATAAAAATAAGCTAAGACAATAATTACTTACATATTAGAGGTACAGAGTAGTTACATTTACTCTACCTGATTCACCATTATGACTCTGATACCAAAGGTAAAGGGGAAATAACTTCTATTCTTGATTAGCAATATTCATGTTACACACACATACACACACACAGAGAGAGAGAGAGAGAGAAATGTACCTCAGCCGCCAACTAAGAGAGACACTCTTAGCTGGCGCGACGTGGCTGAATCTCATCCACAAATCTAGATGCAACACTACCATGTCGCAGTTTTTTGTGAGAACTATGATTAGGTCGCAGTGTTTTTGTAAGGACTACTGCCATGGTCATAGTTTTTTGTGAGAACTACGATTAGGTTGCAGTGTTTTTGTAAGGACTGCTGCCATGCTCATAGTTTTTTGTGAGAACTGTGATCATGATCGCAGTCTTTTGTGAGAACTGTGACGGTCGCAGTCTTAATTACATTGAGAATATATGAGTTTTTTTGTACTGCGACCATATTGATGAAAATACATCTAGAGGGGGAAATAGGTGTACAAGCTAATTTAATGATGATGATGCCAAATTAAAACCTATTTATGCAATTTAATACTATTAAGCTAAACACACAAGGCATAACACAAGAGTGTAGCTGAATTCCTGGTGAAGAGCTCTGAACTATCTCATCAAGATTCCTCTAGATTAAGAGTTGAGGTGTCACTATGGCTCTCTGGTTGAATATAAGTGTGAGCAAACAATCCCAAACATATAATAATAGAGTACAAGACATATCAAGCATATAAAGATATGAGCAATGTAAGCATGCAAGATATGTAAACACAAGAGAGAGAGGAGAGAGAGCAATCGCAAACACGGGAGATTTGTTTCGAGGTTCGAGCACCCTTGCCCTACGTGCCCGCCTTCAACACTATGAAGGATTTTCACTAAAATCGATCTCACTAGATCACTCGGTGTCGCAACACCTACAACGAGTCACATTAGAACTCTTGGACCCTCAAGTCTCTCATTTGTTCCCGCAAGAACAACACACGCAAGCACACTAGCTTGCCGAGGTGCACCTCTACACCGAGCTCCCACATGAACTCGAAACAACACAAACCCGCAAATTCACCTCCTTGAATATAAGAATGAACATATGGTGATCTCTACACTTGGATCATCCAAAAACACTCTCACAATAAAGATCCCTAGGGATTGATATAGCAATGGATAGTTCAAGTATGTGTAAGAAAAGCTAGGATAGAGATGTAGTGAAAAACTCAAGAAATCACTTTTAAAATCACTCTTGAAAACTCTTCTTTTGGTATGGAAGTATTCGCTCTAAAATAAGTGGAAAAAACATTTAGAGAGGTACGAAAATTTGGCACAAAAACTATCTTAAAATCTTGTAGAAAATCGCTCAAAACAGCCCCAATTTATAGAGTCCAACAAACTAGCTGTAGGGGTCAATGTCGACAACAGATCCTGCTGTTTGTCGGACGGCCGGTCAACCGACCAACGGTCAAATTTCTAACTGTTGCAGCCTGCCGATTGACCGCCCAGTCAATCGTGCCTGGGCTAGGACCTATCGGTCGACCGCCCGATCGACCGAGGCCAGATCCAGAGAGCATAGCTCTCTGGACGGTCGATCGACTAGTTGACCAGACCACTAGCCAAATGGTCGAGCACGTTTTGTGCTCGACCGACTTCTGTCTCGGTCGACCGGCAGAAGGCCAGGTCAAACATCTTAGGGTATTAAAATTTGGTCTTTTTAACATCAATAAAATCCCATAAAATCATGTAAAATCTACGAAAATGAGTTCTTTGAAATACTTTGAAGTACAAATATGTGTGATAAAAAATCAACGCATATTACAAACTCTTTGAACCATTTTTGTAATTTAGAAATTTAGCCTTAAAGAAAAACTTGTATTTTTCAAAAACAATCTTCAAATTGAAAAAAGATTTTTCCAAAACTTCTCCAAATACAAAAACAAGATATTTTAAATACTTTTGAAGCTTAGAGTGAATGGATATGATCTAATACACATGTAAGATGAAATATCTATGTTTTTGACAATAAGCTCTAAAATAAGTTTTGATAAATCCAAAACTTAAACATGTAATATAAAAATACCAAATAAGTTTTTTTAAACTTTTGAACCAACAATGTGCATGGATGAAATCCAAAACATATATAAACTATATAAACTCATTTTGATGAAATCTAATCATGAAACACAAGGATGTATACTTGAAGCTCAAAAATCAAAACGGTATTTTCTAAAGTCAAAACTATTTTACAAAAGCATATATAAATTTTTTTTTTGTGTATGTGTGAACTTGAGCAATCTACAACTAATCTATCTTTTATATTTTATCTAAAAATAAATCTTAATACTTACAAACATGACACAAGTCTTCTCGAAAATCTTCTCTTGAAAATCTTCTTCTCCTTCTTGACTTGGTCCAAACCTTGATTCAATGAGCTAGACTCCTCTTAAGTACTTGATGCGATCTTGATGCGCGAGCTCTTGAATCAACACGTGTTAGCTCCAAAACTTGACTTTGAATCTTTTGTTGAAGCTAAACACCGACTAAGATCTTGATCAAATATCTGAGACTAAATAAACACAAGATCATTAGTACTATAACTACATGAGTTAATTATCATCAAAACTAGAGTGATAGACCTTTGGGCCAATAATCTCCCCCTTTTTGATGATGACAAAACTCTTGGAGTTATATCTGCATGGATTAAAGTTAAGCTTCATAGAAACTCCCCCTTAACTCTTGCATAGTAATAAACAATAAGGATATTCAATGAAGTGCATAAACTAAATACAAATATATATGCATAAATAAAAATATAAAAATGCATATATAAACTCTCAAAAATTCTTCTCCCCCCTTTTGTCAATCCATCAGCAAAAGGGCGAAGACAAATAAACAATAAAGATGTATATGCGATATACATTCATTAAGAGGAGAGACGTAAAGTTAGCTCCCCCTGCATACAAGCAGTACATGGAGAAGTGATGACTAGACCCTAACCCACATAAAACATAATATACAATGTATAAGCGGAGATGTCAAGCCCCCTACATACGCGTATCATGTAAAGAAGAGAGGTCAAGCTTCTCAATATGAGATACACTCAACATGAATTTATATATAGAAGAGATGTTAAGCTCCCCTTGCATATAGGCAAAATATTTCAACAAATTTTGAAAATTTTTGATAATACTTAAAACAAAAATTTGAAATTTCTTAAAACAAAACATAATTTTGAAATTTCTTAACAACACAAAATTTTAAAATTCTGAAGTCAACAAAACAAATTTTAATACCAATGAAAAAAATAGTAGTTGACATAACAAAAGTTGGTACCACTTGAAATTTTTTTTTTATTCAGATACTAATAGTAGATTTTGATACCAATGGAAGGTGAAACATGAAGTTATTTTGATAATTATGGTATATATTTGATATCAAAATGAAATACTAATTGAAATCAATGTATAATCTTGTATAGATACCAATTAACATTTAGAATAAGATCAAGCTTACCATAAACATAATTTATGCTTTAGGAATGTAAATATATTGTAAAATAAGCACAATCAAATCATATATATATATATTATATATATATATATATATATATATATATATATATATATATATATATATATATATATTTGTATGTATGTTTGTATGTATGAAAATGAAAATACCAATTGAAATTGATATTAATTGAATTTGATGCATCCATATATAAAAAAGCAAAATTGAGTATACAAAAATAGAATTTCAGAAGATCAAGTATATATCTCATAACTATCACCTTTTTCATGCACAAGATAAAAGATATTCAATAAGTGATACGAGGCATAGTCGCCCAACCATCCACCCTTGGAAGGTAGGAGTTTTCAAAAATAAGATTTGAAAATAAGTATAAATTGAAAACACTACCAAATGAAGAATAAATAACTAGTTTAAAGTAATTTTTAAAAAAATAGTTAAAAATCCTTCAAATATGAAACCAAATCATATATATGTCATGAAATATGCATTTTATACAAAAATTGTCACTTGAAATCTATAAAGCTCATAAATGCTTGTGAAAATAAAGTCATAAGTAAACAAAGAAATGTGAGTGCACAAGAATCATGTGACTAGCATATTCATAAAATAATCAATAAGGCTCAAAATAAACATGAAATTCTTTTATCAAAAATATGAAAATCATAAAAATTTATTTTTTATTAAGAACAAACTTCAAGGTATATGTATGCTCTATCAAAACTAAAAATATACATACATATCTCAAACACAAACTAGTCCATAATAGAATTTACATGAAGATAAGTGATTCAAGGGTATACATATATATTTATTAGTTTTAGACAAAAAAATAGCACATACATGAAGCAAAACATGTACAAAAATAGGAATAATAAGTATAAATGAAAGTATCATCAAAACTAGGTTATACATGTACATGTAATGAGTACAAATGAGCAATGAGGTACAAACATATAATAATCAAGTATAGCTCTCTACTTGTATAAGTATAAACACAAGTTTTAATCACCACATGAAGTACAAAACCAAAATATGCTAAAAACATTTATATAAAAGCATGTAAATAAAAATGGGAGTTAGAGATAGCTACAAAAAATAATAGGGCTCATCTCTAGATCTCCAAATCATTGTGGTCCTCCCATTAAACATCCTTGAAGATGATGCATCTAAAGTAGTGTCCATCATGCTCAAACGCATCCACAATCAAGGCACCATACCTCTCACGTCATGTGAGAGCTCACACCTACATCAAATACAAGAGATGAGAATTTTGGTACCCATTTCCTTTTGGGTCCACGGGGTTGCATCATAAGGAACCCAAATATTTTTATTTGCAAAATTTATATGATTCAATTATCAAAGTAAAATCTTACAAGATGGCATTTGCGGCCACAACGTGCACATTTGTATACTATAGCATGCATATGAGTGGGTGAGTGTGAGCATAGTGTGCATATGTATGCTGTGGGTTATGTGTATGAACATGTGAAGCTTGTTTCTTTTGAAATAAGACTTCCAATGTAGAATGATTAAATGCACAATTTCTCAAAGTTAAGCTCAAATATTCAATTCTATTTTTCAAGACATGAATCTCATCTTTATCAATAATAGTATGAAAAGTATGGCAAGGATCAACATTGTTAGCATGAGAATCAACTTTAGAAATGTTTTCTTTTTCATTTAAAAATAAATTTTCTTTTCAAAGAGTTATTTTCTTCCAAAACAATCTCTTTTTCCTTTTCCATCAAAATAATTTTATTTTTCAAAGAATTATTTTCTTCACAAATATCATGTAATTTAGAAGACAAGAAAATATTCTCCTTTTTCAAAATATCATTTTCTTTTGAAATACATTCAAATTTATTTTGAAAAGAATCTTTTTCTTTTGAAATGGATTCATATTTATTTTTCAATCTTTTATTATCCTTTTTGAGCAAATCATATTTTTCAAGAAGTTATTGATAAAATAAAGCAAGCTCGTCATATGGCATGTCAATATCATCATCAAGCTCGAATTCAGAATTTACCTCAAGGGGGTTAACCCCTTGGACCATGTAGCATATGTTGGAAGCATCACTTCCATCATCCAGTCACTCCCTGCATAGTATTGCTTTTGTTCATCAAGGGAGACTAGTGAGTTCCATACTGTAAAAGCTGAATCAAAATTAGCAACCCTATATAAATAATCATCATTTAGGGTAGATCTTAAAGAATGAAAGGCTTTTGCATTAGCCTAAAGGTATTTGCCATTTAAACAATAATAATCTTTAATAGTGGCAAGATAAACATGAATCCTTAAGGCTTTGAGGTACATTGATATCTTAACTTTTCAAGATTGAAAGTTAAGAATATCAAACATGGGAGGTGTCATGAAATCTATATGTGTGTAAACAAATATTATGATTAGCTAAAATGAGGATCTTTAACTCTAAGTTGTTAGACTCAAATCAAGAGCACCAAGCTTTGATACCAATTGAAAATACACCTAGAGGGGGGGTGAATATGTGTACAAGCTAATTTAATGATGATGATGATGCCGAATTAAAAACTATTTATGCAAATTAAAACTATTAACCTAAACACGCAAGGTATAACATAAGAGTGTAGCCAAATACCCGGTGAAGGGCTCTGGACTATCTCCTCAAGATTCCTCTAGATTAAGAGTTGAGGTGCCACTATGGCTCTCTTAGTTGAATACAAGTGTGAGCAAACAATCCCAAACATATAACAATAGAGTACAAGACATATCAAGCATATAAAGATATGAGCAATGTAAGCATGCAAGATATGTAAACACAAGTGAGAGAGAGAGCAATCACAAATACGGGAGATTTATTTCAAGGTTCGAGCACCCTTGCCCTACTCCCCGCCTTCAACACTATGAAGGTTTTCACTAAAATTGATCCCACTGGATCACTCGGCGCCGCAACACCTACAATGAGGTCACACTATAACTCTTGGACCCGCAAGTCCCTTACTTGTTCCATCAAGAACAACACACGCTAGCACACTAGCTTGCCTAGGCCGCACCTCTATACCGAGCTCCCACAAGAACTCGAAACAACACGAACCCACAAGTTCACCTCCTCAAATACAAGAATGAACACTTGGTGATCTCTACATTTTGATCACCTAAAAACACTCTCCAACAAAGATCTCTAGAGGATTGATATAGTAATGGATAGCTCAAGTATGTGTGAGAAAAATCAGGATAGAGATGTGGTGAAAAACTCAAGAAATCACTTTTGAAAATCACTTTTGAAAACTCTCCTTTTGATATGAAAGTATTTGCTCTAAATAATTGGAGAAAAACACTTAGAGAGGTAGAAAAATCTGGCACAAAAACTCTCTTAAAATCTTGTAGAAAACAGCTCAAAACAGCCCTAATTTATAGAGTCCCAAAAACTAGCCATTGGGGTCAAAGTCGACAGCAGATCCTGATGTCGGTCGACCGGCCAACGGTCAAATTTCTAACCATTGCAGCCTGCCCGTCGACTGCCTGGTCTACCGTGCCTGGGTTATGACCTATCGGTCGACCGAGGTAAGATCCAGAGAGCACAGCTCTCTGGACGGTCGACCGCTGGTCGACCGGCCAACTAGCCTAATGGTCGTGCACGTTTTGTACGTATCGATCGACTGCCCGGTCGACCGACTTCTGTCTCGGTCGACCGTCCGGTCGACTGGCTAAAGGCCAGGTCAGACATCTTAGGGTATTAAAACTTGGTCTTTTTAACTTCAATAAAATCCCATAATGTCACATAAAGTCTGTAAAAATGAGTTCTTTGAAATACTTTGAAGTACAAATATGTGTGATAAAAAATAACACATTTATAAACTCTTTGATCCATTTTTGTAATTTTGAAATTTAGCCTTAAACAAAAACCCGTATTTTTCAAAAACAATCTTCAAATTGAAAAATGATTTTTTTTCAAAACTTCTCCAAATACAAAAACTAGATATTTTAAACACTTTTGAAGCTTAGAGTTAATGGATATGATCCAATATGCATGTAAGATGAAATATCTATGTTTTTGACAATAAGCTCTAAAATAAGTTTTGATAAATGTAAAACTTAAACATGTGATATAGAAACACCAAATAAGTTTTTCTAAACTTTTGAACCAATAATGTGCATGGATGAAATCTGAAACATATATAAACGATATAAACTCATTTTGATGAAATCTAATCATTAAACACAAGGATTTATACTTGAAGCTCAAAAATCAAAGCGTTATTTTCTAAAGTCAAAACTATTTTACGAAAATACATATAAATTTTGTGTGTGTGTATGAACTTGAGCAATCCATAACTAATCTATCATTTACATTTTATCTAAAAATAAATCTTAATACTTACAAACATGACATAAGTCTTCTCAAAAATCTTCTCTTGAAAATCTTCTTCTCCTTCTTGACTTGGTACAAACCTTGATCCAATGAGATAGACTTCTCTTGAGTACTTGATGCGACCTTGATGCGTGAGTTCTTGAATCAACACGTGTTAGCTCTAAAACTTGACTTCGAATCGTATGCTGAAGCTAAACACCTACTAAGATCTTAATCAAATATCTGAGACTAAATAAACACAAGATCATTAGTACTATAACTACATGAGTTAATCATTATCAAAACTAGAGTGATGGGCCTTGGGCCAACAGTTAAAGCGCCGCTGCGACCATGTGAAGCGTCACTGTAACCATGTTGAAGCGTCAGCTGAGAGAACTCTCTCAGCTAGCGGCTGAGGTAAATATACCTCATATATATATAATATATATTATATATATGAGGTTTTTGTACCTCAGCCGGCGGTGACGTGGCTCAATTTATGCCACATATCGGGGGTAGAATGTAGACGCTAAAAAAACGCAAAAATCCCACCTAAAAAGTCATCAATTACGTTGACCAAAATACCCTCATTTTTACTTTTAACCTAGCAAAAACTCATCCACAATATATTTTTACCAAAAAATTTATAATTTGAGAGAAATTTTGGTTAAATTTATCTGCAGTTATAAATTTTCTAATTCATCTACATCGAAATATAAAGTGAAAAAAAAAGATCAGATCAAGATGATAAGCAAGAAAAGCAGCAGGCGAAAAGGTAAAAATCATGCGTGAAAACCTAAAAAATGGTTGTAATATATAGTTTTTTTATTGTTTATTTTCACGTTATTTTCAATTCATATAGGTTTAATTCCACAAAAATGAGTTCAATTCCTCATTCCTCATATAGGTAAGAATCAAAGTCACATTCCTCATTGAGTTCAATTCCACAAAAATGAGAACTTGCCAATTTATCAATGGGACTTTCAAAAGTATGAAATTGGTCAAGTTCAATATGATCATCATAAATGATTGGTGATTCAATTTCACAATGGACTGGCATTGGATCCAATACTGACTCAGGAAAGGATTGAAATTAGGTAAAGATACCGGAGTCATAATTGAATCAGGAAGTAGAATTGAATCACTAATTTGAGGTTCATGATCATATTCATGCTCAAGTTCAATTTCAGGAAAAGGATAACTTGCCAAAATGTCAATGGGATTTGAAGTGTGGACAAGTTCAGGTGGATGTACTGAAATTGAATCTTGATGTTCAAAATGACAAGAGTCCTGGGTCATATCAATAGAGTTTGGCATAGCTGAATTGGTCAAAGGTTGATAAGATAGAGTTTTCTCATTCCTATAAATGCTAACCAATTGACTCAATTGTGTTTCCATCCTATTGACAGACTCGGCAAATGATTTTTAGAATTTTAATGCGGACTCTTGCAAGACTTTTATCCTCTTTTCTAGATATGATGTATCTACAGGTGGTTGTTCTAGAAAAGGAGTGTAGGAATCTTGGTTTCCAAAACAATAGGAGTCATGGGTCAAATTGATAGAGTTAGAGATATTTGAATTGGTCAAAGGTGGTGAAGAGAGAGTTTCTTCATTTTTAAGAATGTTGACCATTTCACTCAATTGTGTTTCCATTCTATCAACAGACTGAGAAGCAGATTCCTGCAAGATTTTTATTCTCTTTTCTAGACTTGATTTTTCTACAAGTGGATGCTCTAGAATGGGAGTATAGGAAGCGAAATCGGGAAATGAATATTGTGGACAAGGTGAATATGGTGGACAAGGAGGTTGAAAATTTGACTCGGGGGACGTGAATTCCCATTGACTCTGTGAAGAGTTGAAATTATTTTGGAAATTATAGTTATAAGAATGTGGGTATGAGTTGTATTGATTCCGATAAGGCCAACCTGGCGTATTTGGTTGGTGCATATTGTAAAACGCCGGTTGGAATTATCCGAATAGAATGGGGTCGGTGTGAAATATGGATTCGTATTTGGATTGAAAGAATTGTTATTGTTGAATTCCATTTCACAAATAATCACAAACAAAAAGGAAAAAAAATCAAACAACAATCAAAAAGAAAACAAAAAAAAAATCAAAACTAAGCCTATAGAAGGGTTGACCTAGACCTAGCCGAGATGTCCCTAGGGGCCAACGTCTATCAAATTTTATTAGGGCTTGGGTTGTGTGAGTGGGGAGATGATTTTTGGGCTAAGGAAGGGTGATGAAATCCCCACCTTATCTTGTTTGGGTTTTGCCCTTAATTTCAATTCGTGCAAGTGTGCAATATAGACAAGAATATAACACAAAGCGATAAATCACCCACTTGTTTGTCCTATGCTATATGCAATGCCATATGTACATCTCCATCCAAATCACAACAACAGAACAAAATATAGTATATTGGAATTGAATTGACACGTGCCTAAATGCAAATGTCTAAACCGTTTTAAAGGCGTCAAAATACCGTATTTTAGTTCTTTTATTTATTATGGTGTGTAGGCAATCAAAGCAGGAAAGATAGCAGTACAAATCTACTAGCTATTACAATTCACACATCCCAGCACAACAAGATATACAATGTTCACAAAATGGCCGCGTTTTCACGGCAAATGTCGCGTTTGCGTGGCTTTTCTTTAGAAGCTGGGGCCCTGCTTTTAAGAGCAGGGGGATGCAAAGCTAGTTTATGTTCTGCAATATTAAGCACCTGTAAAGATTATCCTGCACACCAAAACAGAGAAGACAATGTTAACAAAAACGTGAGATCAAAACCATTCCCTTCCCCGGCAACGGCGCCAAAATTTGATCGGGGCGGAACTAGCACTCAAAAACGCATAGTTTATGAAATCAATGAAAAGCTCGAATGTGTGCTAATGTACCCTCGATACTTCCGTTATAGCATTGGCTTAACGGGTCGAATCCACAGGGAAGGGAGGCAATAGAGGCATTAACAGTTTTATTCACGTTATTTGTTAACAATTCTTCTTTGTTGAAAGAATGAAAAAGAGAATGAAAAGAAAAGGAAAAGGGAATCCAGAATGTGGTAGGTGGAGAAGGCGATGAAAACGTCGATGTAAAAACAAAATAGAAGTGGTTTGGAACAAATAGAGAAGAAGATGGAACAAAGCTAAACTAAGAAGACGGTGAAAACAACGATGGGAAAATGATAAAAGAATTTTGAAAATAGTTTCTAAAACAAGATAAAAGAAAACTCATGGCTACTAACTACTAATTGATCCACTAACCATGCTAACCTCTTCATGATAGTTGCCTCACATTTTGATCCTCGGCCATCATTAATCCTTGGCTTCAAGAGACGATACAAAGCATGGCACATAGATGGTTCTTTACATTCAAGACTTGCATCAAGATCAAGCTAATACAAGCATTAACTCATCAGAACATTAAAAGAAAGCACGAAATAAGAGAGAGTTAGCTTGGTTAGCAAGTTAGCAAGTTAGATGTTAGAACCCATCATCATTGAGCCATCAATGGCTCTTGCAAGAACAAGGCCTTATAGAGGCTACCCAATTCATGTGGATTATCAAGTAAGTGGTTAGATGGTTAGTGGTTAGTAGTTAGATTGTCATGAGAAGAAAAGTTAGCAAAACATCATGTAGAAGATGAAGAAGATTACATTGGAGGAGAAAGGAGGCACCTTTACATAGACTGTCACCATCTATTACATCAATCTCTCTCTATCTCTCTCTCTATGAATCTCTCAGCCCTACTACAATGATCTAAAAAGAAATGAAAATACAAGAGAAATGAAGAGCACCTACCTACACTACACTAAACTTCTCCTAAAATCAGAACCTACTCCTAAAAATGAAAACTGCTTGCGTTTTGGCCGAATGCAGAGGAATTTATAGGCATAGGAAGGCCCCAGAAGACGAGACAGGGCCACGCGTCGAAAATTGACGCGTGGCTCCACTCCATTGCCGCGGAAACTCGGGTATTGCCGCGTTTCCGCGTCAATACCGGGGACTTAGGTCCCTGGTTTTTGTCAGTGGATTCCTCTGCTTCGAGAATGATCAGGGTATATCCCAATTCTGGTAATTTCCTCAGAATATTCGTCTGACGTGTGCAAGAGTCTAGGTTCAATGTATCTTCTAGATGATCCCTTACTTGGTCTCCAAGTAATGCGGATTTAATTACCCTTAATTGGGTTTAATTAGGCTCTTATTACTCCTTTGCCCTTGAACTTTGGATTTACCTGCAATAAAGACCAAAACACGGTTTAGACCGACAATTTATTCATAAATCGGTGGGAAATGTGATATAATGATGCATAATCGTAGACTAATCAATAAAGAAACTAAAATGAATAGAAAAATGCAATTTGATGTAGGGCAGTCGTATAATTTTTTTGTATTACAAATATACAGCATAAAAAATAATAAATATAATAATTAATGATTTATTTTTTACATATTTTGTACTGGTGATAAGGACTCCGACCACGGTCGCATTTATTTATAAATCTGATATTCTCATAACTGCCACAATATTTGCAGATTAGTTAGACAATATTTCATGCAATTTTTAATGAACTGCGACATGGTCACTCCTGATACTAAGAAATTTTTATTCTCAATGTACATTATAACTACGATCGAGGTCACAGTACACATACGTTCAGATATTATCAAAATATTAGTAGTGCGATCATAGTCGTAGTCCTAGTATAACACAACTTCCAATCCTATATCACGAGTGCGACACTAGTCGTAGACCTTAAAATCCTGTCAACCGTAATACAGAAAAATCTTAGCCGCAATCCTTACTAAACAGTAATAAAATTCAAATGGATAATGAACAAAGCATGCATAGAAATAATAGATGAAACATGTTATCATTAAGAACTGCGACCATAGTCGCAGTCCTTATTCGCATGCAACATGTAACAAATTTTGATCATTTAATGCAACAAAGGTCGTAGTCCTAACAACAATTAGACCTAACAAAGTAGATTAGTCTTGCGACCATTCGAGCAGTCCACGTAGATCACAAGTTATAAAATACCATATTAATTACTCTGACCTAATTGCAATAATTAATATCTGATCTACCATGATATAGCAACAGTTCAAAAAAGAGGAGCACTAAAATTAATCTCGATAAAGGAAAGATATGCACCATACAAAATTTAAATATGTATAGAAAAATATTCTATAAAAAGTTAATTTATAGTTCACATCATAAACTTCTGGAAAAAAAAGGGTACTCTTTGGATTCTCCAGCCATAACTCTTCAATTAATTAATTTTTTATCTCTTCTTCGAATAGTCAACCATCACCTCTAAAACTTATTTTTATTATTCACGTCATCACAATATTGGCCTTTTTGTAGTGCCTGTAAGCAATATATTTTAAAGACCTCATATCTAAAAAAATATTTGTACTCTTCTTCTTCAATTTGATTTCTAAAATTTCAGAAATAATTTATTCTTGAATCATATTTTTCCCATCTTCTTTTGCTGATCTCTCAGATTTTAACTTCAATCATTCTTCCACCGCTCCTCTTTCTTCAGGAATTCTAGTGAACCTGATGGCATTCTGGAGTTCTCTCCTTTTGACCATCTCACAACATCAAATAATGTTGCTCCTGATCCTCCTCTTAAAGAGGATGATCAAGCTTTCATGAGGCCTAGTGAGGAACTTATTCCTTTGCCACTTTACAAAGACATATTTGATGAAAGTATGTCCTCTGTGTTAGCTCAAAGGCCCATCGCTCTAGTTTTAATGATGATTAACTCATATAGTTATAATTTACTAATGATCTTGTATTTATATAGTTTCAGTTATTAATAAAGATATTAGTAGGTGTCTAACTTCAACAAAGGAGTTTTGGAGCTAACACATATAGATTCAAGAGCTCGCGCGTCAAGATCGCATCTAGCACTCAGTTGGAGTCATGCTCTTTGGATCGTGTTTGGATCAAGTTGTCTTGGAGGAGTTCTAAAAGAAGACTTTGGTTTGTATTTAGTTCAGTTTGTTAAAGGGTAGAATATATTTTTGAAGCTCAAAAATATACACACACAAAAATGCACGTTTTTCAACAGTTGATTTTGAATTTAGCCAGTTTAGTTCTGTTGACCTGCTCGACACCCTTTTAGATTTCTTCCCATAACTTTTTATTAGTATATTCAATTAGTATGATTTAAATTGAATTTCAAAGATAACTTTTAGATATACATTTCTTATTCAATAATTATTTTCTGATTCAAATGTTAAAGATGTCAAATATTGGGTTGAAGTCTATTCTTGTTCTGAAAACAGTTTACAGTTTTTGATTTGACATCTTTCCGTATTTTATTGATAACTTTCTATTATGAAATTATATTGGATTGATTTAATTTACATTAAAAATAAGACTTATAGAGTTACAAATTATTCCTATGTAATTATTTCTGAATTTGACATTTTCAGCCTGAAAATTGTGCTCAAAGTTGATCAATAGTTTGTCAGATTGGCAGTAACGGATAATTTTCTGAAGGCTGATTTTTAACATGTTTTTAAAATGTGTTTTGTTAATTTTAAGAGTCAATTTATTCCTTTTAAACCTGGTAAAACTATTTTAAATTTATTTTTCTAAAACATATATAAAGGGGTCATTAGGGTTGCGTTTATCACAACAACAACTACTACAACAATTCTATTTGAAAAATCAAGTTTTGGGTTTTCTAGTGAAAGAGCTTTCAAGTTTCAGTTTTGTGCTCTTATTTTCAAAAGTATACTTCAAGTTTTTAGTTCTCAAAATCTCTCTTCTGATTTTATTCACTTACAAATTCTTGAGCTTTAAATTTATATTTTATTCTATAAGATTTTGTAAGAGAGTTTTCAAGAGAAAGTTTGTGGTCTTTTGATCACTTAGAGATTGTTCTATTGTCTTTATGCTACCTCTGGTCTAGAGGAGTGTATTGAAGAGTTGTATACTCTGAGTGGTTGATTAGTCTACAATTTCTGCATTATTATATTGCATTCTCCTACCAATTTATGAATAAATTATCGGTCTAAACCGTGTTTTGGTCTTTATTGCAGGTAAATCCAAAGTTCAAGGGCAAAGGTGTAATAAGAGCTTAATTAAACTCAATTTAGGGTAATTAAATCCGCATTACTTGAAGGCCAAGCAAGGGATCATGTAGAAGATACGTTGAACCTAGACTCTTGCGCACGTCAAACGAATATTCGAAGGAAATTATCAGAAATGGAATATACCAGGAAGCTACTAGAGCCAATACGGATCCCCGCACCAAAACCAGGGATTTAACTCCCTGGAATTGCCGAGAAAACGCGGCAAATGCCGAGCTTCCGCGGCATTTTGGTGGGACCACGCGTCGATTTTCGACGTGGGCCCGTCTCGTCTTCTAGAAGCTGTATTTGCCTATATAAACCCCTGTAGAGGTCCAAAACGGAAGCAGTTTTCATTTTTAGGAGTAGGTTCTGATTTTCTCTATGTTTTAGATTAGTGTAGGTAGGTTCTCTTCATTTCATTTCTATTGTATTTTCATTTTTTTTAGATCTTGTAGTAGGGCTGAGAGATTCATAGAGAGAGAGATAGAGAGGGATTGATGTAATAGATGGTGACAGTCTATGTAAAGGTGCCTCCTTTCTTCTCTAATGTAATCTCCTTCATCTTCTACATGATGCTTTGCTAACTTTTCTTCTCATGGCAATCTAACTACTTACCACTAACCATCTAACCACTTACTTGATAATCCACATGAATCTAGTAGCCTCTATAAGGCCTTGTTCTTGCAAGAGCCATTGATGGCTCATTGATGATGGGTTCTAACATCTAACTTGCTAACCAAGCTAGCTCTCTCTTATTTCATGCTTTCTTTTAATGGTTGATGAGTTGATGTTTGTATTAGCTTGATCTCGATGCAAGTTTGAATGCGATGAACCATCTATGTTCTATGCTTTGTATCGTCTCTTGAAGCCAAGGATTAATGATGGCCGAGGATCAAAATGTGAGGCAACTATCATGAAGAGGTTAGCATGGTTAGTGGATCATTTAGTAGTTAGTAGCCATGAGTTTTCTTTTCTCTTGTTTTAGAAAACCAATTCCAAAATCCTTTTTATCATTTTCATCGTTGTTTTCACCGTCTTCTTAGTTCACCTTTGTTTCATCTCCTTTTCTATTTTATTTTCCAAACCACTTCTCTTTTGTTTTTCTACGCCGTTTTCATCGCTTTCCTCACCTACCACATTCTGGATTTCCTTTTCTTTTCTTTTCTTTTCTCTTTCTAATTCTTTAACAAATAAGAATTGTTAACAATAACGTGAATAGAAACTGTCAATGCTTCTATCGCCTCCCTTCCCTGTGGATTCGACCCGTTGAGCCAATGCTATAACGGAAGTATCGAGGGTACATTAGCACATTCGAGCTTTTACATTGATTTCACAAAATACGCGTTTTTGAGTGCTAGTTCCGCCCCGAACAAAGTTTTAGGCGCCGTTGCCGGGGAAGGGAATGGTTTTGATATCACGTTTTTGTTAACATTCTCTTCTCTATTTTGGTGCGCAGAACAATCTTTACAGGTGCTTAACATTGCAGAATATACACTAGCTTTGCATCTCCCTGCTCTAGAAAGCAGGGACCCAACTTCTAAAGAACCGCCGCGTAAACGCGACTTTTGCCGCGAAAACGCGGCCTTGTTGTGACAATTGTGTATCTTGTTGTACTGGGATGTGTATCTTGTAATAGCTAGTGGATTTTTACTGCTATCTTTCTTTTTTTGATTGCATGCACACTATAATAAACTCAAGAATTAAAATACGGTATTTGGACGCTTTTAAAACGGTTTAGACATTTGCATTTAGGCACGTGTCAATTCAATTCCAATATACTGTATTTTGTTCTGTTGTTGTGATCTGGATTGAGGTGTACATTTGGCATTGCATATAGCATAGGACAAACACGTGGGTGATTTATCACTTTGTGTTTCTTATCTATATTGCACACTTGCACAAATTGAACTTAAGGACATAACCCAATACAAGATAAGTGGGGGGATTTAATCACCCTTCCTTAGCCCAAAAATCACCTCCCCACTCACACAATCCAAGCCCCAATAAAAATTGATAGACATTGGCCCCTAGAGACATCTCGAACTCATTAAGAGATTGACCGAGGGTGAAACTTGTTTTGAATCTTACTCTTGTGAAATCGGTGTCTAAGGTTGGGGATTAAGAGGTTACGCCTCGAAGATATCGTGGTTTGGCGTAATTAAGGCCCGTTGCTTACGCACGGATACCTCCCACCGTATTTTGCCCCTACCTAGCCGATTAGCTTGTGGTCGGATTCAAGCAACAACCTCCCCCGGGTAATCGACCAGTTAGGAGTCGTCTAGGTCTAGGTCAACCCTTCTATAGGCTTGATTTTGATTTTTTGTTTTCTTTTTGATTGTTGTTTGATTTTTTTCCTTTTTGTTTGTGATTGTTTGTGAAATGGAATTCAACAAAAACAATTCTTTCAATCCTAAAATGAATCCATATTTCACACCAACCTCATTTGCTTCGGATAATTCCAACCCAGTTTTTTATAATTGCACCAACCACATATACCGGGTTGGCCTTATCCGAATCAATACAACCCATACCCACATTCTTATAACTATAATTTCGAAAATAATTTCAACTCTTCACAGAGTCAATGGGGATTTACCTCCCCAGAGTTTAATTTCAACCTCCTTGTCCCCCATGTCCACCATGTCCACAATTTACACAATATTCATTCCCCGATTTCGCTTCCTATACTCCTTTTTCTGGACCACCAATTGAAGAAAAAGCTAAGTTACAAAAGAGTATAGAAGCCAATCTACAAGAAACCGAGCGACATCTTCAGGAAACATTGGCCTCTCCAATTCCACAACATTTTCAAGATTCATACACAGTTCCACCAGTCCAAAATAGAAAACCATCAATTTTGGAAATGAGTATGCGTGAGTCCAAACAACAATCACAAAATCTGATGGACTCACAATTTCACCACCAATTCCAAAACAACACTTCATCTTTTCAACAAAACGATGAACCTATCAATTATGTAAAGATGCTTGAAGCCATGACTCAGGCTCAAAATGCTCGTAATCGTGACATAGATATGATGATCCAAACTCTACCTTCTCATCGTTTGACCATTCCTAATGTCACTAACCATTCTGTCAGAGCCAAAGAGTCATGTTGTTTTGGAAATCAAGATTCAATTTCAGCACACCCACCTGAACTTGTCCAAACTTCAAATCCCATTGACATTTTGGCAAGTTATCATTTTCCTGAAATTGAACTTGAGCATGAATATGATCATGAACCTCAAATTAGTGATTCAATTCTACTTCCTGATTCAATTATGACTCCGGTGTCTTCACCTGATTTCAATCCTTTTCCCGAGTCAGTATTGGATCCAGTGCCAGTCTATAGTGAAATTGAATCACCAATCATTTATGATGATCATATTGAACTTGACCAATTCTATACTTTTGAAAGTCCCATTGATAAATTGGCAAGTTCTCATTTTTGTAGAATTGAACTCAATGAGGAATGTGACTTTGATCCTCAAGTTTGTGATCCAGTTTAAATTCCTGAATCACTATTGACTCCTATTTTGTTACCCAATTTGAGTAACATTTTAGAGTCAGTTTTGATTCCCATACTTGTCATTCCTGAACTTGAATCACCAATCTTAGATAGTCACATTCCATCATGGGGAAATGAATGTGGACTTGAGCTTCATCTTCTTGATTTGGACCCACTTCCTGAACTGATCTCGACTCCCGAACTCTTACTTGACTTAAGTCTTTTTCCTGAGTCGATATTAGTTCCTATACTTCCTGAGTCTAAATCAATCATTCCATTCTGGGACAAGGGTTTTGATAAATTTGACTCTGAAATTATTTTGAAAATTTGGAAATTAGATGGGGTAAAATTTTTAATAAAAATCATTCATACATACATCATTCTAGTGGGTTGTATTATAGAGGTCTCTGGTGGGTTCCTCCGGACTCCACGCAAGCAGGATTGGGCCGCATTTCGTGGACCAATCAGACCGCTACCGGAACCACCACCTTGAGGTGATTTTTCCTTCCCTCTCTATTTGTTTCATGCATACATACATCAAGATGCATTGAGGACAATGCACGAGATAAGTGTGGGGGAGGGTTTACTAACATAGAGTTTTTAGATTTTCTTTCTTTTACACTTCTTTTAGGATACTTTTAGAAATCTTTCCTTTTGTATAGGAATTTTTCTTTCTTTAAAAATTTTTGAAATAAGAGACAAAGTTTTGATCTATTTTTAAGAAAATTAAGATGATCTTAGAAATTAAGAAAGCCTTAATTATGACATCTTAAACCTAGTCGAAATAATGGATCTTGTTTAAAATTATAGGCTAAGTAAGATAAATTGGGGAGATAATTTTATCTTGAATTTTTTTGCCTTAGATAGTATGCACTTTACACTTACACAATTTTTGGGATGGAAACAAATACCTAAAATGCCAAAAATAAAAAGAAAAATATAACTAAAAAAATCATCAGTTATTAAGCTGGATAATTATGCCTCAAGAAGCATGATTATTCACACCTAACGGTGGTCAAAAGAATCAAATAATCCTCTTTAGTTTTGTGGCCTTGTTTACTCGAGTCCTTAAACCCGAGGGATGTTTTCTCATCTGGTACCCTAAAACCATCTGGTCTGGGAGTCATCGGTTATAGACTCACTACATGGGTGAACTAGAAAGCCTAAGAAAACTAAGGGAAGAAAAAAATAATAATAAAATATATAAATAAATGGCTCAATGGTTGGAGTTGAAATCCCAGAATTCTTCACTATCACAAAGTGCATATTATCTAGGTTTTATGAAAGATAAAATATTCAATCCAATTTTGAATTCTTACCTTAATTGAAAACAAGATCTTGCATAGAGACTAAGTTTAAGGAAGAATGATTTTTGGTGGACTTATGACCTTAGATCACTTATATTTTTGCAAAAATAATTTGAAAACATGTCTCTCTTTCAAAATGTGTTTTCAAATACTAACATTTGTCTTCTTTCTTTATGGATTTTGTGGGTGCAATCCGCTGAAAACCCTCAGGAGACAACACTCCTCCTCTAGGGGTAACCTAGAGGTTTAACGGCTTGTTGCACATGCTCAGTGCAATCGCGTCACCTGCTAAAGTGGTGTAATAACCTTTGTAGCATAGTTTTTCTTTTCTTGTTTTGCTCGGGACGAGCAAAAGATAAGTGTGGGGGTGTGATTAGTCTACAATTTCTGCATTATTATATTGCATTCTCCTACCAATTTATGAATAAATTATCGGTCTAAACCGTGTTTTGGTCTTTATTGCAGGTAAATCCAAAGTTCAAAGGTAAAGGTGTAATAAGAGCTTAATTAAACTCAATTTAGGGTAATTAAATCCGTATTACTTGGAGGCCAAGCAAGGGATCATCTAGAAGATACGTTGAACCTAGACTCTTGTGCACGTCAGACGAATATTCGGAGGAAATTACCAGAAATGGAATATACCAGGAAGCTACTAGAGCCAAGACGGATCCCCACACCAAAACCAGGGATTTAACTCCCTGGAATTGCCGAGAAAACGCGGCAAATGCTGAGCTTTCGCGGCATTTTGGTGGGACCACGCGTCAATTTTCGACGCGTGGGCCCGTCTCGTCTTCTAGAAGCTGTATTTGCCTATATAAACCCCTGTAGAGGTCCAAAACGGAAGCAGTTTTCATTTTTAGGAGTAGGTTCTGATTTTCTCTATGTTTTAGGTTAGTGTAGGTAGGTGCTCTTCATTTCATTTCTATTGTATTTTCATTTTTTTTAGATCTTGTGGTAGGGCTGAGAGATTCATAGAGAGAGAGATAGAGAGGGATTGTGTAATAGATGGTGACAGTCTATGTAAAGGTGCCTCCTTTCTTCTCCAATGTAATCTCCTTCATCTTCTACATGATGCTTTCCTAACTTTTCTTCTCATGGCAATCTAACTACTAACCACTAACCTTCTAACCACTTACTTGATAATCCACATGAATCTAGTAGCCTCTATAAGGCCTTGTTCTTGCAAGAGCCATTGATGGCTCATTGATGATGGGTTCTAACATCTAACTTGCTAACTTGCTAACCAAGCTAACTCTCTCTTATTTCATGCTTTCTTTTAATGGTTGATGAGTTGATGTTTGTATTAGCTTGATCTCGATGCAAGTTTGAATGTGATGAACCATCTATGTTCCATGCTTTGTATCGTCTCTTGAAGCCAAGGATTAATGATGGCCGAGGATCAAAATGTGAGGCAACTATCATAAAGAGGTTAGCATGGTTAGTGGATCATTTAGTAGTTAGTAGCCATGAGTTTTCTTTTCTCTTGTTTTAGAAAATCAATTCCAAAATCCTTTTTATCATTTTCATCGTTGTTTTCACCGTCTTCTTAGTTCACCCTTGTTTCATCTCCTTTTCTATTTTGTTTTCCAAACTACTTCTCTTTTGTTTTTCTTCGCCGTTATCATCGCTTTCCTCACCTACCACATTCTGGATTTCCTTTTCTTTTCTTTTCTTTTCTCTTTCTAATTCTTTAACAAAGAAGAATTGTTAACAATAACGTGAATAGAAACTGTCAATGCTTCTATCGCCTCCCTTCCCTGTGGATTTGACCCGTTGAGCCAATGCTATAACAGAAGTATCGAGGGTACATTAGCACATTCGAGCTTTTACATTGATTTCACAAAATACGCGTTTTTGAGTGCTAGTTCTGCCCCGAACAGTGGTTATAATCCTTAGTGTAAGGTCACTTGGTGGAAGATCCTATAGTGGATTAGGAAATCTTTCACGGTGGTGAAGGCGGGGACGTAGAGCAGTTGGTCGAATCTCGCAACAAATCTTCTTGTTTGTGATTACTTTTTTGTATCTACTTATTTGCTTTTATTCATTCATTATTGTCGATCTATACCCATCACAACAAGATAGCAATTAAGCATCTCAACTCTTATCTAGAAGAATCACAAGGAGAAGTTCAGAGCCCTTCACGGGGAATTCGGCTTCAAGTCTTATTTTGGGTGATTGGTTCCATCATATCATTTTATATTGCATTGAATTTTTAATTGATTAGAAATACACCTATTCACCGCCCCCTCTAGGTGTAATTTTATTTGGTATCAGAGCTTTGGTCATTAGTTTTAGGCTTAACATAGAGAGATCATATTTGCTAATCATTTCATTGACTTTTTTATTCTCATCCACTAGTAAACATGGCCGATGGTATTAGGACCCCTCCCAAGTTTGATACCCTTAACTTTCTCATATGGAAGTTAGGATGACCGTATTTTTGCAATCTCTAGGAAGCCGGGTTGCAAAGGCGGTGACTAAACTTTTTAGTTCACCCCCCGGTGATGAGGACACTTGGTCCGATATAGCCACCAAGGAATATGAAGTAAATGCAAAGGCACAAAATGCATTGTTTCTAGCTTTGAATGAAGATGACTCAGCTAGGGTATTCATTGTAATACGAGATTTGGTCACACTTAGTAGTCACTCATGAGGAAACATCACAAGTCAAGAGAGCTAAAATTGATCTCTTGCGTTCTCAATATGAAAACTTCAGTATGCATGAAAATGAGTCTATTGAAGATATGATTATGAAATTTACTAAAAAAACTAATAGTTTTCTTCTTTAGGTGATGAAATCGATAATGATCAAAAGGTCCGGAAGGTCATTCGTGCACTTCCACAATCATGAAAAGTCAAAGCCACTATATTGAAAAAGTTAAATGATAAAGAAGAGATGGAGCTCATTGATCTTATCGGCAACCTTAAGACTTATGAGATGGAGAGGAACGCTAAAGAAGAAATGGCACCACAAAAAGAAGAAGACAATCACCTTCAAGTCTTCGCCCACCATCTCCGACAATGAAGAAGAAGATGATGATGAAGATCTATCTCTCCTCGTAAGAAATGTAAGAAAGATGTACAATAAGGCAAAAATCAACTATAGGGGACGATGGCAAGGTAATGAAGAAAAGAAAATCATTTGTTTCAACTGTCGGAAACCCGGACACACTGTTGCCGAATGTTTGGATATTAAAAACAAGTCATCTTCCTCAAACAAGCCAAAGAAGCCATTCATGAAGAAAGCTTTCAAAGCCACATGGGATTCAAAAAGTGAATCTGAAGAGGAGGTGAACATGATAAACGTGTGTTTCACGATAAATGATAACACACCCAAGGTAAATTCTGAACCATCCCTTGATGATTGTAGGTTAACTATAAATGTTATAGGAGATGCATTTGTAGAACTTTCAGATGATATGATTTTTTAAAGAAAATTTATCTAAAAATGAAAAAGGAAAATGAAGTTCTTCAAAACAAAATTATAACTCTTTCTAAAGAAAAAGAAGATTTGTCTTCCACTCTTTTATCAACACAAAAAGATTTTGATGGATACAAGATCTCAGTAAAGCTAAGTTTCCCAAGATTTATGAAAATGAAATTTCTATCTTAAAAACTAAAATCAACAATTTGGAAAATATTTTAAAGAAATGTGAGTTTAATAAAGTTAAATTAGAAGACATGTTTTCCAAGAAAATTTATTCAAATAGATAAGTTCATACTACACATGCTCACACTTCTAAATCATAAACTAAGCATACTCATGTACCACATGCTCATCATGCACATCATGCATTCATGTATAGTAGAATTTATACATGTACTTATTGTGGCCGAAAGGGTCACTTAACTAAATTTTGTTTTGATCGTATAAATACTTCTAATAATCATATTTGGGTTAGAAAAAGTGCAAACTCTCATGGACCCAATAAGGTATGGGTATCAAAATCCACCCCTATTGTATTTGATGTAGGTGTGATCGGGGAAAACCACGCATAAAAATTGTATATTTTGAAATCGATATTTAAAGTGTGTATGCTTTGGCTTCCTCGATACTTCCATTATAGCATAGAGGCTAAAACGAGTCGAATCCACAAGGACGAGAGGTGATAAAAGCTTACACGGAATGTTCACGTGTATGTTAACAGTTCTTCAAAGTCTTAAAGAATGAGAAGAAAAAAACACAGAAAGAAAAAGAGAAGTACGGTGAAACACAAAGAAGTGGGAACATAGAAAAGAATGATTTTTATAATTTTATTTTTATATCTAAAATAAAGTGAAAAAGAAAGCAGATTCAAGGCTACAACTACTAATGACTCTACCAACACGCTAACCTCTTAGTGATAGTTGCCTCACATGTATCATTGGTCATCACTAGTCCTTGGTTTAAGAATATTTCAAAGCAAGACCCACATGTCAACTTTCACATCCAAATTCAACCAACAAGTGCAAGCTACACTTAAATCATCAAAACCCAATAAGAGCAAGCATGAAATAAAGTAATGTTAGCTTGTTAGAGATTTAGATATTAGAGTGTTAGAATCCATCATCATGAGCCATCAATGGCTCTTGTAAGAGTAAGGCCAAGTAGAGGCTATTAGATTTATGTGGATTATTAAATAAGAAGTTAGACTAGTTTGTGGTTAGTAGTTAGTTGCCATGAGAGAAAAATTAACTAAACATGTAAAAAGAGTTAGATAGAAAACAAAGAGAGGTAAAGAGAGCACCTTTTATAGCTTGTCACTTTCTATTACAAGCACTCTTGCATTCCACTCATGTATCACTCTCTCTCCTATTATAAGATCTAAAACAAAATGAAAAATGCAAAGAGGAAGAAGGAGAAGAACTAACCTAATCAAAACTAAACTACAACATGGAAATGAAAACTACTCTAAAACTGCACTACTCGCTGGATATCTTCTTCTTCAGAGCACAAATGGGGCATTTATAGGCAAAAGGGGCATCAAAGGGGCTGTAAGGAGCCGCGCGTCGAATCTCAGCACGCGGCTCCATAAGATTGTCGCGAAAACGTGGCATTTGTCACGTTTTTGTGGAAAAACTTGGGAGGCGCGATCAGCGCCGCCTGCTGTGCGCTTCCCGAATGTCCCCCTGTCGGATGTACTTGCTGGTATTTGGATTTGGGCCCCTGGTTTTGACGAAACCACCCTTCAAAGTCAATGGCTATCTTTATAGGCCTTTAATCACCAATTAAATGGTGAATTTAGGGTCTTCTTGTTCATTGCACGCCATGGACCTAGAAACATGCAAGAGAGGTGTTATTAGTAAAATTTAATATTAAATAAATGTGAAGATGTGGTATGAAATATGCAGTTTTAGAGACAAATCAAGTTATGGGCTCTGACTTGACGTGAAGATTTTGGTACCTTAATGGTGGATGCGTTTGAGTTTGATGGATACTACATTGGATGCATCACCTTCAAAGATGTTTGGTGGGAGGAGCACCATAGTTTGGAGACCTAGAGATTAGCCCTATTGGTTTTGGTAACTATCTCTAACTCCTTAATTATATTTAGATGCTCTCATAGATTGATTTTAGCATGTTTTGATTTTTCATGTTCATTATGTTTGTTCATGGTTTGCACTTCATACTTTTGATTACTTGTTTAAATGAAATTTTTATTAAAACTTGTCTTTATACTTGTACAACTAATGAGCCATATTTGTTTATCATATGTTTGTGCTTTATTGCTCATTTGTACCCATTAAATGCACCTGTATAACCTAGTTTTGATGATTCTTGCATCTTTACTTGTTTTCCCTATTTTTATACATGTTTTCATAAAAATGTATTTATCTTCATGTATATGTTAATTTTGTCTAAACTATTGGATATACATGTCTATCTTAGAGTCACTTGCTTTCATACAAAAAAATTTTTTTTGACTCGTTTATGTTTGGGATATGTATGTATACTTTTAGTTAAATAAAACATACATATACCTTGAAGTGTATTTAGTTTTGATGATTGCTTAATTTTGATAAAAGAAAATTCCTATAAGCTTCAATATCTTATTTCCATAATTTTGTTAATTACATGACTCTTACACTCTATGTTTGGTGTTTACTCATGATTTTTTGTTTCATGAGCATATATGTGCTTTATTGCTATTTGAGTGTCAATAATCGTGTGATTTTCATGTTTCATGAGATATAAGACTTGTTTTCATGTTTAAAAGATTTAATACTAGTTTTTTAAAATTATCTTTAAACTAGTCTTTATTCTTCAATTGATAGAGTTTTTAAATTATGCTAAAATATTCTCAAATCATAATTTTTGAAAACCCCTACCATCTAAGGACGGATGGTTGGGTGACCATGCCTTGTATACCCTTATTGAATATCTTTTATCATGTGCATGAAAGGGTGGTAGGTATGATTCATATACTTGATCTTCAAGGAATTTTAATTTTATATACTCATATTTGTGTTTCTTAAATATGTATGCTTCAAATTTCAATTAGTATCAATTTTAATTGGGATTTTCATTTTTATACACACACACACACACACATATATATATATATATATATATATATATATATATATATATATATATATATATATATATATGATTTGATTGTGCTTGTTTTACCATATCTTTACATTCTTAAAGCGCAGATTATGTTTATGTTAAGCTTGATTTTATTTCAAATGTTAATTGGTATCTTTACAAGGTTATGCATTAATTTCAATTAGTATTTAATTAATATCAAAATATTTCATGTTTCACTTTCAATTGGTATCAAAATCTACTATGGTATCTTATAAAAAATTCTAATGGTACCAACATTTGTTTGTGTCAACTACTATTTGATTTCATTGGTATCAAAATTTGTTTTGTTGACTTAAGAAATTTTAAAATTTTGTTTATCAAAAGTTTTGTTTTAAAATTTGTTGATATATATCGCCTATATGCAAGGGGAGCTTAACATCTCTTCTATATATAGATTCATGTTGAGTGTATCTCACATTGAGGAGGTTGACCTCTCTTCTTTAGGTGATACACGTGTGTAGGGGGAGCTTAACATCTCCGTTTATACATTATATATTATGCTTTATGTAGGTTAGGTTCTAGTCATCTCTTTGTTGGAACTTGTTTTGATGAAGACATTTGTGAAGCAAATCATTTGGAACCAATTAATATCACCTTTTAAAGCATGATCAAAAATTGTCACATAATCATTATGGTATTGGATATTTTAAAAAATCTTCAAATGTTAGTAATCCATATAATTTTTTTGTGAAAAGAAAGTCTAATAATATTTCAAAAAGAATTAAGAATAAGTTTATATGGATTCCTAAAAACTTGAGCATTTTTGACAGAAATACTTATATTGCATCATATATACAGGATATATGTAATTCATGCAATTATGTGTATACTAACAGATGGAAACCAAATTCAAATTGGGTTTGGTCTCCTAAAGGTTAATACTTTACTCTTATTATTGGTACCATCTAATGTTTATCTTTCAGGTACCATATAAGAAGTTGATAAGAACAAATACTTCATATATATATATATATATACATTTTATGATATATTTGTTGCAGGGGGAGAACAAAGTGTTTCCATATCTGTTATAACCCATTTTCTATAGGGGGAGAAAATATAACTTATTTTCTGCAGGGGGAACATTCGTGCACACAAAAGTCATCATCAAAAAGGGGGAGAATTTTGGAACTTATTTTGATGAAAACATTTGTGAAGCAAATCATTTGATGCTCTATCACAAGCCTATTTAAGAGTTCTTCATGATCAAGACTTCCCAAGGAGAGTTGCTTATGATATGTTTTGTAAAGATTAAATAGCATGTCAAAAGCCTTGATGCACACACATATCATAGTCACTTAGTCGACTTATACTCCTTTCAAGTCGACTAACCTAGTGTGTAGTCGACTTGACCATATCCCTAGTCGACTAGCCTTGTGCCCAAAAAGATCTCAACTCTCTGTTTGTCTCTATAGTCGACTTAACAGAAAACATAGTCGACTAATAGACATTTGTAGTCGACTAATCATTTTCCCTAGTCGACTAATCCTTGGCCTAGTCGACTTATAAGTTAGTTGTGGTCGACTTGGTTCAGTTTTCTAGAAACTTGTCATTTGAAATTATCTTGACCTAGTCAACTTGGTCCTCACTATAGTCGACTATACTTGAGAAATTTGCCTACCCTAGTCGACTAACCCATATCTCAAGTCGACTATAGGCAGTTTCTGACTGTTGGACAGTTTCTGTATTCTGATATTTTCTGCAACGTTCTTTAACGTTTGAACATTCAAATTGCACCTAATAACTACCCTAACTAACCCTAGAGTGCAGCTATAAATAGGGTTGTTAATCTTAGGCAAAAATACCAATTAAGATCAATAGTTTTCTGACCAAATTCCTGAAAAATATTCTGGTTTTCTGAAAACTGTTCCCACTTCAAGTTCTTTACCAATTCCTAATTCTTTTGTGAAGATCTCTGAAGTTCTCCTATACTAGCCCTTGTATACGATCACATACTGTACCAAGGCTTATAGGAAAAGTTGTAATCACTTAAAGAAATCATTGTACAAGAGCGTCTTCTTGGTGTAGAAGAGAGGTTGTACAAGGTGGTGTTTGTTCTCTTAGTTGTAAGAGAAGTTGTACACATTTGGCAAAGGAGATTTGTCAAATGGTGTGCAAGGTGTTGATTTTGGGTGTACAAAGTCAAGGATAAACTAAAATCTCAAGCGGGTGGCTTGGGGACTGGATGTAGGTCACGAGGACCGAACCAGGATAAATCACACGTGTTTGCGATTGTTATCTCTTTTCTGTGATTTGTTTTTCTTTATTTGCAAGTACATTTATTTCTTTTATACTAATTTTCTTGTGAGTATTGACTTCGTATATTAGATCCACATTTGGCATCATAGCGGGACCAACACTCTTCTCCATGTAATGCATGTATGCGGGGGAGCTACCTTAATATCTCTCCTCTTCATGAATGTATATCACATAAATATCTTTATTGTTTGATTGTCCTCACCCCTTTGTTGATGAATTGACAAAAAGGGGAGAAAAATTTAGAGAGTTTATATATGCATGTTTATATCATTGTTTATACATATCTTTTTTGTTTAGTCTATGCATTTTATTGAATATCTATTTGTTTATTACTATGCATGAGTTAAGGGGGAGCTTCTATGAAGCTTAACTTTAAATCATTCATATATAACTCCATGAGTTTTTTCATCATAAAAAAGGGGGAGATTGTTGGCCCAAAGGCCCGTCACTCTAGTTTTGATGATGATTAACTCATGTAGTTATAGTTTACTAATGATCTTGTATTTATATAGTTTCAGTTATTAATCAAGATAATAGTAGGTGTCTAACTTCAACAAAAGAGTTTTAGAGCAAACACATGTAGATTCAAGAGCTCGCGCATCAAGATTGCATTTAGCACTCGGTTGGAGTCAAACTCTTTGGATCATGTTTAGATCGAGTCGAACTTGGAGAAGGAGCTCTACAAGAAGATTTCAGTTTGTATTTAGTTTAATTTGTTAAAGTTTAGAATATATTTTTGAAGCTTAAAAATATACACACACACAAAAATGCACGTTTTTCAAATGTTGATTTTGGATTTTAACCAGTTTTAGTTTTGCTGACCTGCTCGACACCCTTTTAAATTTCTTATCATAACTTTTTATTCTTATATTATTGGAATGATTTAAATTGAATTTCAAAGATAACTTTTAGAGCTACATTTCTTGTTCAATAATTACCTTCTGATTCAAATGTTAAAGATGTCAAATATTGGGTTGAAGTTTGTTCTTGTTCTAAAAATAGTTTACAGTTTTTGATTTGACATCTTTCAGTATTTTAACGATAATTTTCTACTTTGAAATGATATTAAATTGATTTAAGTTACATTAGAAACAAGACTTACTGAGTTACAAATTATTCCTATATACTTATTTATGAATTCTGATGTTTTCGGCCTGAAAATTGTGATCAAAGTAGACCAACAGTCTGCCAGATTGGAAGTAATGGCTAATTTTCTGGAGGCTGATTTTTAACATATTTTTAAAATGTATTTTGTTGAATTTTAAGAGACAATTTATTTTTTTTAATCTGATAAAACTATTCTAAATTTATTTTTCTAAAACCTATATAAAGGGGTCATTAGGGTTGAGTTTATCACAACAAAACAACAATTCTATTTGAAAAATCAAGTTTTGGTTTTTCTAGTGAAAGAGCTTTCAAGTTTCAGTTTTGTGCTTTTATTTTCAAAAGTCTATTTCAGGTTTTTGGTTCTCGAAATCTTTCTTCTGATATAATCTCACTTATAAATTTTTGAGCTTCAAATTTGTATTTTATTCTATAGGGTTTTGTAAGAGAGTTTTCAAGAGAAAGTTTGTGATCTTTTGATCACCCAAAGATTGTTCCATTGTTGTTACGCTACCTCTGAATTAAAGGAGTATATTGGTGAGTTGTGTACTCCGAGTGATTGTAATTCCTTGGTGTAAGGTCACTTGGTGAAAGATCCTATAGTGGATTGGGAAATCCTTCACGGTGGTGAAGGCGGGGACGTAGAGCAATGGCTCGAGCCTCGAAACAAATCTTCTTGTTTGCGATTGCTTTCTTGTCTCTACTTATTTGCTTTTTATTTATTCATTATTGTCGATATATACTCATCACAACAAGATAGGAATTAAGCACCTCAACTCTTATCAAGAGGAATCATGGGGAGAAGTTCAGAGCCCTTCAGGGGAATTCGGCTTCAAATCTTGTTTTGAGTGATCGGTTGCATCATATCATTTTATATTGCATTGAATTTTTAATTGATTAGCAATACACCTATTCAAACCCCCCTCTAGGTGTAATTTCACTCTGATGCTGAAAGCGCGCTTTCTTGAGCATATACTCTGAAGGTTCTTCTCGATGCGGATCGGAAGAAGAGCTTGACATGACGACCCATTCTGAGAGTTTATCAATGAACTAAAGTACCCTCAAAAGAAGGAAGAAAGCAAAGAGAACAGCGAGGCAGTCGACGAGAGAGAAGATAAGAAAAGAAAGATTGAAGAGGAAGATAAGGAGAATGAAGACGGCGAATCTGCTTATGATGGTAATGATGAAAAGGACTAGGATTTTCTGCTCTTCTGATATTCACTTTATTTTTGTCTTCTTTTAAGAGCTTTTAATGCTCTTTTTTTAAAATCTCTTTCTGATCATATTATGTTAAAAACAAAATTTACTTCTATCTGAAAATGATTTTCATATGTTTAAAATACATATAAAGTATGTTTCTTTCATGCATTTTAATTCGCGGTGATTACATGACTTTGAGTGATTTTATAAATACTGCTATCATGATCACGGACCTAATATATTGCCTGCAGATATTGTTATCATACGATAAGAAATATAATCATTTATTATAGAACAATGTAAATCTTTTTATAAGAAGTTAACTATGGTTGCACTCTGTGATTAATGAAAAGTTATTAGTTTTGCATCTCAACTGCGACCATGATCGCAGTATTCATTTAACAATTACTCTCACGTAAAAAACTGTGATTATGGTCGCAGTCCATAATTAACTATATTGATACATGAAACTCTGATCATAGTCACAGTCCTGGTAAAACAGTTTGATCAATATATATTCATTCAAGTTAAAACTGCGATTTGGTTACAGTCTAAAAGTTAACTATATCGATAGTTGATATTGCGATCATGATCACAATCCTCTCAAATCAGTATATTTCACTGTATAAAATTTCAAAAAACTGCGACTACAGTCGCAGTGTGTAACGTAAATACAAAGTTCTTTCGTGCTTGAAAAAGAGACAACAGCCACAGTGAAGAACAAATATATGAAAACATAAGTATATTGCGACTATAGTTGCAGTCTACAATTATATTAAGATTGTATCATGTGGAACTCATACGCAAATTTTTACCATTTTTATTTTTAACCTAGCAAAAAAACTCATTCGCAATATGTTATCGTTAAGCACTGCAACCATAGTCGCAGTCTTTATTCGCATGCCACATGTAACAGAATTTTGATCGTTTTTATGTGTCATGCGAATAAGCAAACTGCGATTATGGTCGCAGGCAGTAAAATCCTTACAGATCATATCATAAATTTCTGCGAAAAAAGAATTTATTTGTATATCAATTAAGCACAAAAAATGACATGTCTATGAGTTTCACATGATACAATTCTAATAAAATTGTAGACTGTGACAAAGATCGCTTTTAAAAAATTGAGAAAATATTTTATTGACTACTAGAGCTTAGTTATATTCCTGAAAACCGTAATGTTTGCATATAAAAAATTGATAAAGAAGTATTCAAATTTATTTCGTTCGTTGATGAAGTTGCACTTGAAGAGACCTGATTCATCTTCAGTTGGAGAGAAAAGTGAGCGGGGTCGGTAGCAAGATGGGGTGGCCGGATATGAAATATGATAGGAGTTCGAAATCAAAAATGATAGGACGAGAGAGATCTAATATATGTACATAAAAGATTATCCAGCAAGATTTTTTAGTAATTTTAGTTATTTCTAAAAGCGGGAACCCTATAAAGATTTCCAAATTCTGTGGCACATATTACGCCACATCACCTGTTGGCCCAGAGGCCCATCACTCTATTTTTGATGATGATTAACTCATGTAGCTATAGTTTACTAATAATCTTGTGATATTTAATTTTAGATATTTGATCAAGATATTAGTAGGTGATTAGCTTCAACAAAGATGTTTTAGAGCTTTCACATGGTGATTCAAGAGCGCGAGTGTCAAGTTCACATCTAGCACTCGGTTGGAGTCAAGCTCGGTGGATCACGTTTGGATCGAGTCGACTTGGAGATGGCGTTTTACAAGAAGATATCAGTTTATTTAGTTTAAGATTGTGTTTAGATCATTGTAAAGATTAGATAGTGTTGATATGCTCAAGTTCACTATACACACACACACTTATTTTAAGTTTATTGGTTTTTGGTTTTTGGTTTTTGGTTTAACCAATATTGGATTTCATGTCAAAAATATAGATATACTATATTTCATGTGTATTGGATTCTATCCATATACAATATGCTTCAAAGTTGTTTAAATATCATGTTTTTGTATTTACATGTGTTTTAGAAAAATCAGATTTCCATTTAAAAAATCTAAGTTTCGAAAAAAATGGATTTTGGTTTAAGACAAATTTTCTATCTCACAAAAATGGTTCAAATTGTTTAAAATATGTGTTGAATTTTTATCACACATATTTGTATTTCAAAGATCTAATAAGAACTGATTTTTGTAGAATCTATGTGATTTTATGGGATTTAATTAAAGATAAAACATCAAGTTTTTAAATCCTATATTAGGCCGGACTGCTGTCTACCGGTCGACCAGACCGGTCGACCGTAGCAGAGTTGGTCGACCGGTCCGATCGACCAACATGCACAGGACGTGCACGCAGCCAGGCTGATGGGCCGATCGACCGGGTCGGTCAAACGCCAGAGAGCTTTTGCTCTCTGGAAAAGGCCCTGGTCGACCGGCGGAGAGTTCTGCTCTCTGTATCCAGCTCCGGTCGATCGAGGGTCGACCAGTCAGAGAGCCCTTGCTCTCTGGATCCAGGCCCGATCGACCGAGCGGCCGACTGGTGGGTCAATGGTCATAAATTTGACCGTTGGCCGGTCGACCGCCCGGTCGAATCTGCCCTTTCCAGCTGCCAACGGGTAGATTATATTTGGGGATATAAATAACCCCTATTTGAGTTGGTTTTTAACAAGTTTTCCAAGAGCAAAATTTTCATTCTTTCTAGAATTTTATTACAAGTTTTCAAAAGAGTTTTTAGAGCCAAAAGATTTTATCTTTATTTATTTTAAAGGGTTGAAAAAAATCAAGAAAAGGAGAAGTCTTTGGGATTAATTTTTTATCTTCATTTCCATTATATTCTAAAAGTTTTCCAAGAGTTTTTCTTTGTATTTTTGATTTCCAAACTCTTTATTTCTCACACTTGAGCTTATCAATCTTTCCTATCTATAGGATCTTTATTTTGTGGGAAAATTGAATTGTGGTTAAGAGAGACCACCAAGTTGTAAACCTTCCATTCATTATGATATCCCTCTAGCGAGAGGTGATTGTGTTGATATCCCTCTAGTGAGAGGTGATTGTGAAAGTGGAGTTTGTATCCCTCTAGTGAGAGGTGGAGATTGAGTTGGAATCCCTCAAGTGTGAGGTGATTGTTGTTGGCGTTGGCTTTGTGGCTATCCCTTGATATTGTGTTGGTTAGTGCCTTACCTCTAAGTGTAGAGGTTGCCAAATTGTATTTACCCAAATCCTCAGTGGATGTTCCCTGTGTGGGAAGTCATGTGTGGACGAGTTAGTGAAAATCTTTCTGTGTGAAGGCGGGGACGTAGAGCTGTGTGCTCGACCTCGAAACATATCTGTGTGTTTGCGTTTGATCCACTTTCTCTAACTCTCTCTTTTATATTGTGTCTAGCATTGATTCATATTGTTCATTCATATTTATATGCTTGGTATTATTTGTGTGTGTGCCTCACTTGTGTTTAACCAAGGGAGCTTCGTATAGCACCTCAACTCTTATTTAGAGGAATTTAGAGGAGATAGTCCAGAGCCCTTCACCAGGAATTCGGTTACACTCTTTGGTTACACTAAGTATGTTGCATTTAGTTTTTAAATTTCACATTATTTGTCATAAATTAGCCTTACACCTATTCACCCCCCTCTAGGTGTACTTTCAATTGATATCAGAGCCTATGCTCCTGATGTTAGGTTTAACCCCCTAGGAGTGAGTTCTTAGTTAGCTAATCTATCATTTGCATTTGCACACATATTGTTTGCACTCATGGATAACCCTCCCATGTCTGATATCCCTAAAATTGATATATGGAACGTTAGAATGAGTTGGCATTTAAAAGCCATAGGTTATAAAGTTTACCTTGCCATTACCAAGAAATCCTATCTTAGTAATAGCATGCATATAGAGGCCAATGCACTAGCCCTAGAGGCATTTAAAAAATCACTTAGCAAAGAATATTTAAATATGATTTCTCACTGTGATTCCGTCTTTGCATGTGGAACATCTTGACCTCTCCAAAGCTTCAATTGTCAATCCAAATGGAGAAGGAATCTAGTGGAGAAGAATCCGAACAACGTTGCTTCATGGTCCAAGGGAATGACTCCCTTGAGGTAAACTCGGATACTCAACTTGATGATAGTTCTCCAAGTGATGATTATGTTGTTCCTGATGCATTAAATGAAGAATTTTCTATTGTATGTGAAAGATTGATTTCAAAGAATAAAGTTTTGAAAAACAATAGTTCAAAATTAAAAGAAGAAAATAAAAATTTATTTTCTAAACTTGACTTGGTTTTGCAAGAGAGGGATGACATTTCAAGTGAACGTGACTCACTTAGATCCCAACTTGAACTTGCCCTAAATGAAAACAAAATTTTGAAAAATAAAAATGATTGTGAAATTGTTTTGAAGAAAAATGAGATTTTATCTTCAAATTTTGTTTTTGTTGTAAAATAAAATGATTCTTTAAAAACAAAATTGAATTGATTTCAAAAGAATTGAAAGTTTGCTTAAACGAAAATAAATCTTTGAAAAATGATTTGTCTTCACATGTTTGCAATGCTAGTATAACTTCATCATCTAGCTTACCTATTGCATGCTCCATTTTATCTTCAATTCTTAAAAATGATATTTGTGTTTTGAAAAAAAAAAATTTATTTGTTTGGGCTCCATTTTGAGCCAATGTGTCATGAAACACACACGGTTGAATCCATGTTTTGAAAGAAACAAGTTCCAAATATGTGTGCACACAAATCACGGCTACACATGCTTCACATGTTCACACTCATAACACTATGTATGCTCATGTGTACAGTTGTACACATTGTGGACGTAAGGGCCGCCTTGCTAAGTTTTGTTATGATAGAGTATATGATGTAAATTTAGCAAATAAATTTGTTTGAGTTAGGAAAAGTGCTAACCCCCATGGACCCAAAAGAGTATGGGTACCAAAGACCCCCCTATGGTATTTGATGTAGGTGTGGGCCCTCACTTGACATGAGAGTGATGGTGCCTTGAGGTGGATGCGTTCCGAACTTAAAGGTGACAATTTTGGATGCATTAATTTCAAAAGGAGTTTGGTAGGAGACCACCTTGGTTTGGAGACATAAAGATGTACCCTCACGGTTTTGGTAACGATATCTAACTCCCATTTATGTTTACATGCTTCCATTATTGATTTTAGCATGTTTTTGATGTTTCATGATTATTATGATAAATGTCATGATAATTAGACTTGTGACATACATGTATAATATTTGAGATACACTCATATTCATATGGATTATTACTTTTATGTTCTCACTTTAGTTTAGCTATCAAGTATATCATGACTCTAAACATGTGCATTCATATAATGATCATATTTATGTTTTTTCTATACTTCATGTTTTGATTACATGTTTAAGATGTAGTTTTCATTAAAATTTGTATCAATACTTCTACAACTAGTGAGCCACAAATTGATTATTATATGTTTATGCTTGATTGCTCATTTGTACCCATTAGATGTACTAGTATAGCCTAGTTTTGATGATTCATACATTTTGACTTGTATTCTCTATTTTTGTGCATGTTTTCATGATGATATGTTTTAGCTTCATGTATATGTTAAATTGTTTAAAACTATTGGATATACATGTATACCATTGAGTCATTTTGCATTTCATGCAAATCCTTATTATAGACTCATTTGTGTTTATAGATATGTATGTATACCTTTAGATTTAGACTATACATACATATGCCTTGGTGTTAGCATTATTTTAATGAAAATGAAATTTTGATGATTCTCAAATTTTTTTGGAATTTCATATTGAGCTTAAATGCCTTATTCAATGACTTTTGTTGATTACATAACCTTTTACACTCTATATTTGTTGTTTACTCATGATTTATTTTCATGAGATTATATGAGCTCTATTTCTATTTGAGTGTTGATGATTGTGTAATTTTCATGTTTTCTTGGATATATTGTTGTTTTATTCCTTACTTGAAAGATTTCGTACTAGTTTACAAGTTTTATCTAGTTGTGTATTCTTCTTTTTGGTAGAGTTTTTCAAACATGTTATATTTTCAAATCCTATTTTTGAAAACCCCTACCCATCAAGGGCGGTTGGTTTGGCGACCATGTCTTGTATGCATTATTGAAAATTTATTTAAACTTGTGCATGAAATGGGTGGTAGGGAGAGTGAGTTATACACTTGATTCTCATTGTGTTTTCAATTGGTATCACAATTGATATCTATTTTGTATACTCATATTTGTTTATATATATGTATGCTTCAACTTCAAATAATATCAATTTCGATTGGTATTTAATTTTTCATACATATATATGTGTTTTGATTGTGCTTACTATATCTCTATATCTTTGAGCACAAATTTTATCATGCTAAGCTTGATTTAGTTCTTAATGATAATTATTTTCAAATTGATATTTTTATAAGCTTATGCATTATTTTTAAGAGTATTTCATAAAGGGAGAGAAAATTTATGTTTCACCTTTCAATCGATTTTGTTTACCTTTGGTATCTTACTCCCACTCTTTATGATTGAAAAATGATATCTCAGTTTTCATTTGGTTTTCTATGCTCCTAATGAAAATTATTTTCAATTGGTATATGGTTCATTTTCAATATTGGTATCAAGAATCTTAAATTGATAGTATTCTCTATTTGGTATCTCTATTGCAAAATGATTTTAGTATTTAACCAAAAAGATTAGTTTATGTTTTTAATTGGTATCAAAAGTGTAAAATATTTTCAATTGGTACTAATTTTTACAATTGGTATCAAGATTACCTATATGTTTATATCTTTCAATTGATATCAAAAATTTTGTTGGTTTCTTCAAAATGTTTTGTTTATTTTCAATTGATATCATAAATTGGTATCATGATGTTTTGCTGTATACCTCCGTACTAACTTGATATATCTTTCAATTTGGTATAATTTTGATATTTATTGCTTATATGCAAGGGAAGCTTAACATTTTCTCTATATATAGATTCATATTGAGTGTGTGTCATATTGAAGTGATTGACCTTTCTTTGGTATATAGTACATGTGTGTAGAGGGAGCTTCACATCTCCTTTTATACATTTCATATTTTGCTTTATGTGGTTAGGGTTTGGTCATCTCTTTTCATATAAATGCATGTATGCAGGGGGAGTTAACTTTACGTCTCTCCTCTTCATGAATGTATATAGCATATACACCTTTATTGTTTGATTTATGCAAAAAGGGAGAAAAATATTATTTATGCCCTTTTATTGTTTGCACCCCTTTGTTGATGAATTGACAAAAAGAGGGAGAGATATTTTGGAGTTTTATATATGCATATTTGTTTATGCATGTTTGTTTAAATTTGTTATCTTTTACCATTGGTATCAAAAGTATCTTTTGTTGGTATTGTTATCAAGAGCATCTTTTATTGTTTTGTTTGTATCAAGAGTTTTTGTTGGTATTAAGAGAAACATTTTTTAAGAAATATTTATTTTAAAATTGGTACCATGAGTATGTTTATTTCATTGGTATCAAATATCATGTTTATGCATATTTATGTTGAACATTCATTGAATATCTTATTGTTTATTGCTATGCATGAGTTAAGGGTCTTTGAAGCTTAACTTTAATCCATGCATATATAACTCCATGAGTTTTGTCATCATCAAAAAGGGGAGATTGTTGGCCCAGAGGCCCTGCACTCTAGTTTTGATGATGATTAACTCATGTAGTTATAGTTTACTAATAATCTTGTGATATTTAGTTTCAGATATTTGATCAAGATATTAGTATGTGATTAGCTTCAACAAAGGTATTTTGGAGCTTTCACATGGTGATTCAAGAGCTCGAGCGTCAAGTTCACATCTAGCACTCGAATGGAGTCAAGCTCGGTGGATCACGTTTGGATCGAGTCGACTTGGAGAAGGCATTCTACAAGAAGACATCGGTCTGTTTAGTTTAAGATTGTGTTTAGATCATTGTAAAGATTAGATAGTGTTGATATGCTCAAGTTTACTATACATACACATACTTATTTTAAGTTTATTGGTTTTTGGTTTTTAGTTTAACCAATATTGGATTTCATGTCAAAAACATAGATATACTATATTTCATGTATATTGGATTCTATCCATATGCAACATGCTTCAAATTGTTTAAATATCATGTTTTTGTATTTACATGTGTTTTAGAAAAATCAGATTTCCATTTCAAAAATCTAGGTTTCGGAAAATATGGATTTTGGTTTGAGGCAAATTTTCTATCCCACAAAAATGGTTCAAATTGTTTAAAATATGTGTTAAATTTTTAGTCACACATATTTTTATTTCAAAGAACTAATTTTTGTGAAATTTATGTGATTTTATGAGATTTAATTAAAGATAAAACATCAAGTTTTTAAATCCTATATTAGGCTGGACTGGCTGTCTGCCGGTCGACCGTAGCAGAAGTCGGTCGACCGTAGCGGTCGACTGACGTGCACAGGACGTGCACGCAGCCAGGCTTGTGGGCCGGTCGATCGGGTCGGTCGACTGCCAGAAAGCTTCTGCTCTCTAGAAAAGGCCCTGGTCGACCGACCGGTCGACCGGTAGAGAGTTCTGCTCTTTGTATCCAGCTCCGATCGAACGATCGATCGACCGGCCAGAGAGTCATTGCTCTCTGGATCCAGGTTCGGTCGACCGAGCGGTCGACCGGTGGGCTCAACGGTCATAAATTTGACCGTTGGCCGGTCGACCGCCCGGTCGACCGGAAGGGCAATTCTGCCCTTTCCAGCTGCCAATAGGCAGATTTCATTTGGGGCTATAAATACCCCCATTTGAGTTGGTTTTTAATAAGTTTTTCAAGAGCAAAATTCTCATTCTTTATAGTGTTTTATTACAAGTTTTCAAAAGAGTTTTTAGAGCCAAAAGATTTTATCTTTATTTATTTTAAAGGGTTGAAAAAAAAATCAAGAAAAGAGTCTTTGGGATTGATTTTTGATCTTCATTTCCATTATATTCTAGAAGTTTTCCCAATTGTTTTTCTTTGTGTTTTTAATTTCCAAACTCTTTATTTCTCACACTTGAGCTTATCAATCTATCCTATCTATATGTGAAAAAATTGGTTTGTGGTTTAGAGAGACCACCAAGTTATAAACCTTCTATTCATTGTGATATCCCTCTAGTAAAGGTGATTATGTTGATATCCCTCTAGTGAGAAGTGATTATGGAAGTGGAGTTTGTATCCCTCTAGTGAGAGGTGGAGATTGAGTTGGAATCCCTCAAGTGTGAGGTGATTGTTGTTGGTGTTGGCTTTGTGCCTATCCCTCATTTGTGAGGTTGATATTGTGTTGGCTTAATGCCTTGCCTCTAAGTGTAGATGTTATATTTATTGGAGAGAGGAGTTGTGTACTCTCAAATTATATTTACCCAAATCCTCAGTGGAGGTTCCCTGTGTGGGAAGTCCTGTGTAGATGAGTTAATGGAAATCCTTCTGTGTGATGGCGAGGACGTAGAGCTGTGTGTTCGAACCTCGAAATATATCCGTGTGTTTGCGTTTGATCCACTTTCTCTATCTCTCTCTCTTTTATATTATGTCTTGTATTGATTCATATTGTTCATTCGTATTTATATGCTTGCTATTGTTTGTGCACGTGTCTCACTTGTGATTAACCAAGAGAGCTTCATATAGCACCTCAACTCTTATTTAGAGGAATTTAGAGGAGATAGTCCATAACCCTTCAACGAAAATTCGGCACACTCTTTGGTTATACTAAGTGTTGAAAGTACACCTAGAGGGGGGGTGAATAGGTGTACCGCTAATCTAATGAGCTAAATGTAGAATTTAAAAACTAATTGTAACTACATTTAATGCAACCAACGAGTGTAGCCGAATTCCCGTGAAGGGCTCTAGACTAACTCCTCTTGATTCCTCTGAATAAGAGTTGAGGCGCTATATGAAGTTCTCGTAGTTAAGCACAAGTGAGGCACACACAAATAAGCATGTATATGATATGGCAAAGTAAAGCAATGTACAAAGTAAAGAGAGAGTAAGAGTCAATGGATCAAACGCAAACATCAAAATTTGTTTTGAGGTTCGAGCACCCAGCTCTACGTCTCCGCCTTCACACAGAAGGATTTCCACTAACTCTGTCCACAAAGGACTCCCACACAGGGAACCTCCACCGAGGATTTGGGGCAATACAATAACTGGGAGTACACAACTCCTCTCTTTACAAACATAACCTCTACACTTAGAGGTTAGGCACAAAGCCACCACAAAACTCAATCAACCTCACAAATGAGAGATGGGCACAAATCTAACCAATCAACCTCTCACTAGAGGGATAGGGCACAAAGCCACCACTCCACAAATCAACCTCTACACAAAAGGGATAACACAAAATAGGAGGGTTTACAACTTAGCGATCAAAAGACCACAAACCAATTCTTTTTCACAAAAACAAGAATCCTATAGAGAGGATAGAATGATAAGCTCAAGTGTGAAAAACAAAGTGTTTTTAACAAAGAAAATCACTTGGGAAACTCTCCAAAAAGATATAGAATTTTTAGATCAAAGACAATTCCCAGAAGACTATTTTTTTTTTGAAATAATAAAACACTTTAAAAACAATTGAAGATCAAATATTTGAAGCTTTAAAACTCTTTTTAGAACTTGTAAAAACACTAGAGAATGGGAGAATTTTTGCTCTTGGAAGTCTTATACAAAACATCCTACAAATGGGGTTTTTATAGCCCCTTTAAAAAAAATAGCTGTTGGCAGCAATTTTGGTCAGATTTGACCATCCGGTCGACCGGCCAACGGTCAAAATTCGAACGTTGCCTTCCGGTCGACCGCCCGGTCGACCGGGCCCTGAACCAGAGAGCAACAGCTCTCGGCCGGTCGACCGCCCGGTCGACCGGGGCAACCCGAGAGTAGGTTGCCTTCAGTCGGTCGACCGCTCGGTCGACCGGCCCAAGGGGCTGGCTGCGTGCACGTTTATGTGCACGTCCGGTCGACCGCTCCGATCGACCGGCTCCTGGTCTAGTCGACCAGTCGGTCGACCGCCAGAGCCTGGCAGGCAGCAATAAGGGACTGAAAAACTTGGTTTTTATTATTCTAAAAAATCTCATAAAATTTCTAAAAATTCACAAAAGTAAGTTCAGTATAATACATTGATATACAAACTTGTGTGAAAATTTTCAACACAAATTTCAAATTTTTTGAACCATTTTTGTGACTTATATTTTGCCGAAAACCAAAATCCGTATTTTCCAAAACTTGGATTTTTGAATTGAAAATTCGTTTTGTTCAAAACTCATCCAAATACAAAAACATGATATTTAAACCACTTTAAACATGTTGTATATAGATATAATCCAATATACATGAAATAAATATATATATCAATGTTTTTGACTTTAAATCCAAAAATACGTTTTGTTAAAATATAAAAACCTAAACACATGAATAGGCATATCAAAATAAGTTTGTCTAAGATATGAAGCATACATGTATATAGAACATATCTAATATACATTTAAACAATGTAAACTTGTTTTGAATCTATCTATTCATGAAAACCAAGATCGATTAAACTAAAAACCGAAAACCAATAAACATGAAAACTAGAAACAAGTGTGTGTGTTGTGAATTTGAGCATATCACACTATCTAGTCTTTACAATGGATCTAAAACATAAAATAAACTATGTACCGAAGTCTTCTTGACGAACTCCGTCTTCAAGTCGACTCGATCCAAAACGTGATCCACCGGGCTTGACTCCAACGAGTGCTAGATATGACTTCGTCGCTCAGGCTCTTGAATCACCATGTGAGAAGCTCCAAAACACCTTTGTTGAAGCTAATCACCTACTAATTTAAAATCACCTAGAGGGGGGGTGAATAGGTGATAATGCTAATCAATGCACAATTTAAAATTTATGATACAACAATCCCACAAAGCAAGTGAATATAGTAATGAATGTAGAGAGCAAGTAATAAGAGCAATGAATGTAGAGCAAGAATCAAGTGCAAGTAAACCAAACGCAAACACCAAGAATTATTATCGAGGTTCGAGCACCCAGCTCTACTTCCCCGCCTTCCCCAGAAGGATTCCAACCACTTCCACTATCACAAAGATGTTACAAATCCACCGGAGTACCCAACTCCACAATCTCAAGTACAAGCAATCTCTTAGTAGTCAAAGACCACAAACTCTCTCTTGTAAAATTCTCTTCCCTTACAAAGGTCCTTAGAGAACAATGAGTAGGAATGAAGCTCTTGTGTGCAAGGAGAAAAGAAAAAGAAATCAGAGAGTTCTTGAAAACACTTCAGAAAATGAGAGAGAATTTCAGCACAAAAACCAAGAAACCAAGTCTTTTTGAATGCCTTAAACTTGTGGAAATTTGATAATTTTTCTAGTAACCAACCTCTCCCCAAACACCCCTATTTATAGGAGAGGGCTAGGGTTAGGAGATAAAACATATTTAAGCTAATCAGAAAGTATTAAAACCAAAACATGTCATTTAAACACACTTAAGTGAGAAAAGGATAAAAATTAAACCAGCTCAGAAACTAGCTGTTACTGTTCAAACGGCTAGTTCGGTCGACCGGCCCGGTCGACCGCTAGTAAAAAAAATAGCCGTTGCAGGCTACGGTCGACCGCCCGGTCGACCCAAACAAACAGAGAGCAGAAGTCTTTCAGGCAGGCATGTCTCGGTCGACCGTCCGGGTCGACCGTGAAACGTGCACACTGATACGTGCAGCTGCCAGAACTCCGGTCGCCTGGGTCGGCCGACCGGCTTGACCTGACATTGGGTCGGTCGACCCGTGCGGTCGACCGGCTCAGGTCAAAAGCCAAAAACAAAATGGATTTTTAAAGGGTTTTGAAATCTAACAACATAGTCTTGATTTGAAACAAGTTTAATACCCAAAATTGGGCTTATAAACGAAAGGCTTTAATTTAAAATAATTTTTACATATTTATGGGAAATATTTTTGGAAATAAGATGTGCGCAAAAACGTGTGTGATAGAGCTTCAAACTTATTCACTATTCTTTAACAAAACTCTAAACTAAAAACAAATCTAATAAATTATCTTGAGCAATCTTGAAGTCTTGAGCCATGCAATGCCTTGCTAGAGCCTTCTCTTCTATGTTCCTTCCTTGATGTGCAAAATGCCTTCTTTGCTTCATGAACCTAGAATTTCTTGCAATAGCTAAGCAAAGGCCTCCAAATATGGTACAAACCTGAAACTTATCTTAACAAACTAATTAGTACCATATAGCTCCTATTTGGTTTGTTATCATCAAAACTCTAAACAATTGGAGAGTGTAACCTTATGGGCCAACACTAATATCTTGGTTAAGGATCTGAAACTAAACATCACAAGATTATTAGTAAACATAACTACATGAGTTAATCATCATCAAAACTAGAGTGGAAGGCCTCTGGGCTAACAATCTCCCCCTTTTTGATGATGACAAAACTCATGGAGTTATATATGCATGGATTAAAGTTAAGCTTCAAGGAAGCTCCCCCTTAACTCATGCATAGCAATAAACATAAGATATTCAATGAATATTAAACATGAATATGCATAAACAAATGTATGCAACAAACATATGTTTCTCAAAAAACCTTCTTTTCCTTTTTGTTAAAAACTCTCAAAAACATAAATCATATACATAAACTCAATTTATGTAAAAACACAAATATGTATATATAAACTCAAAATTTTTCTCTCCCTTTTTGTCAATCATCATAAAGTGGTCAAAGAAAAACAATATTCTCCCCTTATGGTCTTAAACAAAAAAATGAGGGGTGAAATCAAAAATAAAACTTTCTTAATACCAATTGAAAGAAAAAAATATATCAATTGAGTGCATCATGATTTCAATGAAATATACCAATTGAAAGTACATAATTGAAATTACACAATGTGGTATATAAAACAAGTATAGATTTAAATACCAATTGATACCAATTGTAAATAAATACCAATTAAATACTAATTGTAAGTAAATAAATCATTTTAAACAATTCAACCAAAATTTTGATATCAATAAAACATACCAATTGGAAATAAAACTTGTAGGTAATCTTGATACCAATTTGAAAAGATTAGTACCAATTGAAAGTAATTTTTTATTAAAAACATATGATACCAAAACTAATCAATCTCGTTTTTTTCAATCATTTTTAACATAAAGTATGGGAGTAGAATAACAAAACCAATTGAAAGGAGAAATACTAATTGAAAGTAGAAACATGAATTTTCTCCCCCTTAATGAATACCAAATAAAATAATGCATAAGCTTGTATATGATACCAATTGAAACATAATCAATTGAAATAATACTCATTTAAGAAATCAAGCTTAGCATAGCTAAAATTTGTGCTCAAAGATATAGAGATATAGTAAGCACAAATAAAGCATACATATATAAATATATATATATGAGTATACAAAAAGAATATCAATAGTGATACCAATTGAAAAGATCCAATGATACCAATTGAAAACACAATAAGATCAAGTGTATAACTCATATTTCTTTCCACCCATTTCATGCACATGTTTAAAAGGATTTTCAATAATAAGCATACAAGGCATGGTCACCCAACCAACCGCCCGTAAATGGAAAGGGTTTTTAAAAATAGGTTTGAAATAAGAATATGTTTGAAAACTCTTCCAAAATGAAGAATACGAACTAGTTATATGAAAAATTTGTAAACTAGTATGAAATCTTTCAGGCAAGGAATAAAACAGAAATGTATTTCATGAAAAACATGTATATCACATGATCACCAAACACTCGAGATCAATAAAGCCCATATCATAGTCTCATGAAAACAAATCATGAGTAAACAAAAATGATGTGAGTGTAAAAGTATAATGTGAAACACATAATCATGAAAATAATCAATTTAGCTCAATAAGAAATTCCTTAAAATATGAAAATCATCAAAAACGATTTAATCTTCAAGGTATATGTATGTCATGTACAAACTAAAGTATAAATACATATCCAAACATAACGATTCCACAAAAGTATATGCATGAAGGCAAGTGGCTCAAAGGATGTATATGTATAGACAATAGTTTAGACAAAATAGACATATACATGAAGCTAAAACATAAACATGAAAACATGTATAAAATGGGAATACAAGTCAAAATGTATGAATCATCAAAACTAGGCTATACTAGTACACTTAATGAGTACAAATGAGCGTTCAAGCACAAACATGTAATAATCTATTTGTGGCTCACCAGTTGTACAAGTATATATCCAAGTCTTAATGAAAATAAACATCTAAACATATATTCAAATCATGAAGCATATAAATCAAAACAAAAACTCATATGATTATTATGTCAAATGCACATGCATAGATCTAGGACATACACATTAGTTAAAAACAAATATGAGAACACAAAGATATAAATCCATATTAAACATGGGTGTCTCAAATAACTAAACATGTATATCACTAATCTAAATCTCATGGCATATAACATACTAATCATGAAACATCATAACATGCTCAAAATAAATAATATGAAAGCATGTAAATATAAATGGGAGTTAGAGATCGTTACCAAAACTATGAAGGCAACTCTCCATATCTCCAAAACAAGGTGGTCTTCCCACCAACTCCCCTTGAAAGTGATGCATCTAAATAGTCCTCATGAAGCTCGGAACGCATCCACCTCAAGGCACCATTACTCTCACGTCATGCGAGAGCCCACACCTACATCAAAAATAATGGGGGTGATCTTTGGTACCCATACTCTTTTTGGGTCCATGGGGGTTAGTTCCTTTCCTAACCCAAACAAACTTATTTGCTAAATTTACATCATGTATCTTATCAAAACAAAATTTAGCAAGGTGGGCCTTACGTCCACAATGTGTACAAGTGTACACATGAGCATACAAAGTGTGATGGATGTGACCGTGGGGAGCATGTGTATGCCGTGGTTGGTGTGCATGCATAGGAGGAACTTATTTCTTTTGAAACATAGATTCCAATTGTGAGTGGTTCAAAGCAAAATGGCTTAAAGTGGAGCCCAAACGATCAACACTTTTCTTCAAAATATTTATATCATTTTTAATACTTGAAGATAAAGTGGAGCATGCAATAGGTAAGTTAGGTGAAGCTACACTAGCATGGCAAACATGTGAATCAATATCAATTTTCAAAGATTCATTTTTCTTTAATAATCTATTAATTCTTGTGAATCAAATTTATTTTATTTTTCAAAGAATTATTTTCTTTTAATACAAAATCAAGTTTTGAAGTTAAATCCTCATTTTTCTTCAAAACATATTCACAATCATTTTTACTTTTCAACATTTTGTTTTCATTAAGTGTAAGATCAAGTTGGGATTTAAGCGAGTCGCTTTCACTTGAAATCTCATCCCTTTCTTGCAAAACAATCTCAAGTCTAGAAGATAAATTTTTATTTTCTTCTTTTAAATCAAGGCTTTCCTTTTTTAAAAGTTTGTATTTTGAAATCAAATTTTTACAATTTTTAGCAAGTTCATCATTCATGGCTTGTGCCTCTAAACACTCATTGCAATAGAAATTAGTGCTAACATCTAGTTGAGATTCCGATTGTACCTCAAGGGAGTCATTCCCTTAGACCATGAAGCAATGTTCGTCGGACTTGTCTCTCCTAGATCTTCTCTTCTTATCGATAATCTTTTGTAGCTCAGGAGATGTCAAAATACTCCATCTTGCAAAAGCGGACTCATAGTGAGAAAACACATGTGAATAATCTTTATGAAGAGATGCTCTAAGTGCCTTTAGGGTAAGTGCATTAGCCTCTGTATGCTTGCTATCACTAAGATAGGATTTCTTGGTAATGGCAAGGTAAACTTTATAACCTAGGGCTTTTAAATGGCAACTCATCATAACCTTTCATATATCAAGTCTAGAGATATCAAACATAGGAGGGCTATCCATGAGTGTAAACTATATGTGTGCAAATGCAAATGCAAACATAGATTAGCAAAACTAAGATCACACTCCTAGGTGGTTAAACCTAATATCAGGAGCATAGACTCTGATACCAATTGAAAGTACACCTAGAGGGGGGTGAATAGGTGTACCGCTAATCTAATGAACTAAATGCGGAATTTAAAAAACTAATTGCAACTACACTTAATGCAACCAACGAGTGTAGCTGAATTCCCGGTGAAGGGCTCTGGACTAACTCCTCTTGATTCCTCTGAATAAGAGTTGAGGAGCTAAATGAAGCTCTCGTGGTTAAGCACAAGTGAGGCACACACAAATAAGCATGTATATGATATGGCAAAGTAAAGCAATGCATAAAGTAAAGAGAGAGAGTAAGAGTCAATGGATCAAACGCAAACACCAAAATTTATTTCGAGGTTCGAGCACCCAGCTCTACGTCCCCGCCTTCACACAGAAGGATTTCCACTAACTCTGTCCACAAAGGACTCTCACACAGGGAACCTCCATCGAGGATTTGGGGCAATATAATAACTGGGAGTACACAACTCCTCTCTTTACAACACAACCTCTACACTTAGAGGTTAGGCACAAAGCCACCACAAAACTCAATAAATCTCACAAATGAGGGTGTTGTCCCAGAGGCCTTCCACTTTAGTTTTGATGATGATTAACTCATGTAGTTATGTTTACTGATAATCTTGTGATGTTTTATTTCAGATCATTAACTAAGATATTAGTAGGTGTTTAGCTTCAACAAAAGAGTTTGAAGTCTTTCACATGGTGATTCCAGAGCCCAAGCATCAAGATCATACATAGTACTCGTTGGAGTCAAGCTCGGTGGATCCGGAGTTTTGGATCGAGTCGACTTGAAGACGGAATTCGTCAAGAAGATCTCGGTACATAATTTATAGTGTGTTTTAGATCCATTTGTAAAAATTAGATAGTTGATATGCTCAAGTTCATAACACACACGTTTTATGTTTTTGATATTGGTTTTTCGGTTTTTGGTTTAACTGATATTGGTTTTCATGAATAGTTTAGATCAAAACAAGTTAACTTTGTTTAAATGTATATTAGATGTGTACTATATACATGCATGCTTCATATCTTAGATAAACTTAATTTGATATGTCTATTCATGTGTTTTAATGTTTTGGTATTTTAACAAAACATATTTTTAGAATCAAAGTCAAAAATAGTGATATATACATGTTTCATATATATTGGACTTATGTCCATATTCAACATGCCTAAAAGTGTTTAAGTATCATGTTTTTGTATTTAGATGAGTTTTGAAAAATCAGATTTCCTATTGAAAAAATCTAAGTTTGGAAAAATACAGGTTTTGGTTTTTGACAAAATTTAAAAGTCACAAAATGGCTCAAAATGTTTGAAATTTGTGTTGAAATTTTTAATAAAAATTTGTATATCAATGTATTATGATAAAACTATTTTTTTGTGAATTTTTAGAAGATTTATGGGATTTTTTAGATATAAAAATACCAAGTTTTTCTGACCCAGAATGCCTTCTGTCAGGCTCTGGCGGTCGACCTGGCCGGTCGACCGGACCTAGAGTTGGTCGACCGGGACGGTTGACTGATGTGCACACACTTGTGCACGTTGGCCAGGTACTTGAGCCGGTCGACCGCACGGTCGACCGACTGCAAGTCCCCACTCTTGGGTGGCGGCGGTCGACCGAACGGTCGACCGTTAGCAAGGCACGGTCGACCGGACGGTCGATCGGCTAGAGAGCATATGCTCTCTGGATTGGGAGGTCGACCGGCCGGTCAACCGGAGGACTCCAACGGTCAATTTTTTGACCGTTGGCGGTCCACCGGGCGGTTGACCGCCAGCCGCCAAGGCTGATAGATCAGCCCAACGACTAGTTTCTTTGTGAGGCCTATTTAAATCCCATTTCTTTGGGATTTTGGCTAAAGTTTTCAAGAAGAAAAATTTATACTTTTTTAGTGTTTTCAAGCCAAAAGTTTTGGGTGCAAATTTTCTAAATCTCTATTTGTTTTAAAGTGTTTTGTTTATTTCAAAAAAATAAGTTTTTGGGAATTAAGTTTTGGTCTAAAAATTCTATATCCATTTGGTATTTTCCCAAGAGATTTTTCTTTGATCAAAACACTTTGTTTTCCTCATTGAGCTATATCTCCTATCCTATTCTATAGGATCTTTATTTGTGGGAAAATTGGTTTGTGGTTGAGATATACCACTTTGTTGTAAACTCTTTACTTGTTGTATCCCTCTTTGGTAGAGGTTGATTTGGTTGTTGGTTGCTCCCTCTTTGGTAGAGGTTGAGATTGTGGTTTACTCCCTCTTAGTAAGGTGGAGTTGGTGTTGGATTCGTATCCCTCTTCGGTAGAGGTGGATTTCATTTGTATTGCCTCGGTGGAGGCTGTATTGGTTGAGAGAGGAGTTCGGTACTCCTAGTAGATTGGAAATCCTTCTCGGTGAAGGTGGGGACGTAGAGCTCGTTGCTCGAACCTCGAAACACATCTTATTGTTTGTGTTTGATCCATTGACTCTAAACTCTCTCTCCTTTTATTTGTGCTGTGCATCAATCATATTGTCATATCTAATATGCTTATGTTGTGCCTTGCATTGATTCATATTGCTTATATCTATATGCTTGGTTGTGTCTGCTTGTGTGCCTCACTTGTGCTTAACCACGAGAGCTCATATAGCGCCTCAACTCTTATTCAGAGGAATCAAGAGGAGTTAGTCCAGAGCCTTTCATGGGGAATTCGGCTACACTCGTTGGTTGCACTAAGTGTAGTTGCAATTTAGTTTTAATTTTCGCATTTAGTTCATTAGATTAGCGGTACACCTATTCACCCCCCTCTAGGTGTTCTTTCAATTGGTACCAGAGCCTACGTTCCTGATATTTTAGTTTAACCACCTAGGAGTGAGATCTTGGCTTGCTAATCTTTCATTTGCATTTTGCACTTATATATTGTTTGCACACACTCATTGATTGCTTGTCACCTCCCATGTTTGATGTTTCCAACATTGACACATGGAAACTTAGGATGTCCATGTATTTAAAAACCCTATGTTTGCATGTTTTCCTTGCCGCTACCAAGAAATGCTATCTTGGTAACCGCAATCATATAGGGGCCAATGCACAAGCCCTTGAGGCTATTAGAAGCTCGCTTAACAAAGATTGTCTTATGCTCGTTTCTAACTTTGATTCCGCCTTTGCAGTATGGAACAAGTTGACCACCTTCAAGCTTCAATTGCCAATCCAAATGGAGGATGAATCTAGTGGAGAATCCGAGCCACAATGCTTCATGGTCCAAGGGATTGAGTCCCTTGAGGTATACTCAGAAACTCAATTAAATATTGATGATGCTAGTTCTTCATGTGATAATCATGTTGATGCTAATGCCTTGAATGAAGAACTACCTATTGTGTGTGAAAAATTATTGAAAAAATATAATCTTATAAAAAAGAAGAGTTTTGAACTAAAAGATGAAAACAAGGGTTTATGTTCAAGACTTGATTTAGTTTTACAAGAGAAGGAAGAGATTTCTAGTGAACGTGACTTACTTAAATCTCAACTAGATCTTGCCCTAAAGAAAATGAATTTTTAAAAAATAAAAATAATTGTGAAATAATTGTGAAGAAAAATGAAAACTTGTCTTCAAAAGTTAATTTTGTTTTAAAAGAAAATGATTCTTTAAAAATGAAAATTGCTTCTATTTCAAAGGATTTAGAAGATTGTTTAAAGAAAAATGAATCTTTGAAAATTAATATAGATTCATATGTTTGCCATGCTAGGATAGTTCCATCTAGATCACCTACTGCATGCTCCACTTCTTCTATAATTGAAAAAGATATAAATTTGTTAAAGAAGAATATGGATTGTTTGGGCTCCACTTTGAGCCATTGTGTTGTGAGTCATACACGTTTGGAATCTTTATTTCGAAAGAAACAAGTTCCATCTTTGCATGCACACCCTTCACGGCATACAATGCTCCTCACGAACACAACCATAACACGATGTATGCTCATGTGTACACTTGTAAACATTATGGACGTAAGGGCCACCTTGCTAAGTTTTGCTATGATCGTATACATGATGTAAATTTAGCAAATAAATTTGTTTGGGTTAGGAAAGGTGCTAACCCCCATGGACCCAAAAAGATGTGGGTACCAAAGACCACCCCTATTGTATTTGATGTAGGTGTGGGCTCTCGTATGACGTGAGAGTATCGGTACCTTGAGGTGGATGCGTTCCGAGCTTAAAGAGAAGTATTTGGATGCATCACTTTTAAGGGAAGTTTGGTGGAAGGACCACTTTGGTTTGGAGAACTAGAGAGGTGCCTTCATCGGTTTTGGTATCGATCTCTAACTCCCGTTTATTTACATGCTTGCATATCATTGTTTATAGCATGTTTTGATGTTTATTGATTATTATGTTTATGCCATGATAGTTAGATTAGTGATATACATATTTAGTTATTTTGAGACACCCATGTTTAATATGGACTTATATCTTTGTATTCTCACTTTGTTTTAAACTAATATGCATGTCCTAGATCTAATGCATATGCATATACATAATGATCATATGGATGTTTATGATTTTTTTGTGTTTTGATATTTCATGTTTTTGATGTTTATAGATTATTATGAAAATGCCATGATTATTAGATCATTGACATGCATGTATAGCTTTTGAGATCACCCATGTTGATATAAATCATTTTTTTTGTATTCTCACTATTGTTTAGCTATTATGTATATCATAGTTCTAATAGCATGTGAATTTGCATAATGATCGTTTTTATGTTTATCATGTTGATTTATGACTCATTTTATACTTGATGTTTTGAATATATGTTTAAATGTTAGTTTTCATTAAAACTAGGATATATACTTGTACATATAGTGGGCCACAAATAAATCTTTATATATTTATGCTTGAACGCTTATTTGTACCCATTAGATGTGCTAGTATAGTCTAGTTTTGATGATTCATGCATTTTAAACTTGTATTCCCCATTTTGGACATATTTTTATGATCACGTGTTTTTACTTCATGTATATGTCTATCTTGTCCAAACTATTGATTATACATATACATCCATTGAGCCACGTGCTTTCATGCATATATTTTTGTGGACTCGTTGTGTTTGGATATGTATGTATACTTTAGTTTGTATAAGACATACATATACTGTGAAGAATTCTAGTTTTGATGATTTTCATATTTTAAGGAATTTTGAGCTTGATTGCATATTTTCTTGATAGTGTGTTTCACATTACACTTGTACACTCACCTTATTTGATGGTTTCTCATGATTTTGTTTTCATGAGTATGATATGTGCCTTATTGATTTCGAGTGTTTAGTGCCATGTGATTTACATGTGTTTCATGAAATATATTTTTGTTTTATTCCTTACTTGAAGGATTTCGTACTAGTTAACAAGTTTTTTCATTTAACTAGTTCGTATTCTTCACATGGTAGAGTTTTCAAACATATTTTTATTCTAAAACCTATTTTTGAAAACCCCTTCCTTCCACGGGCGGTTGGATGGGCAATCATGCCTATGTATGCTTTATATTGAAAATCTTTTTAAACATGTGCATGAAATGGGTGGTAGGTAATATGAGGTATACACTTGATATTATTGTTGTTTCAATTAGTATCATTGGATTTTTTTCAATTGGTATCAATATTGACATTTCTTGTAAACTCATATATTTTTATATGTATGCCTACTCTTTAAATAGTATCAATTTCGATTGGTATCTAATTTTTTTCATACATATATATGTTTTATTTGTGCTCAAAAATATCACAAATTTTGAGTATGATAAGCTTGAATTTTTAAATGACTATCATGTTTTCAATTGATTTGTTTTCAATTGGTATCCTAATACACAAGCTTATGCATCGTTTTAGTTGGTATTTCATAAAGGGGGAGAAGACTCGTATTTCATCTTTCAATTGGCAATTTATTTATCTTTGATTTTCACTCCCATACTTTATGATGGAAAAGAATTTAAAAAAAATGAATATTGATTTTATTTTGGTATCATATGTTCAAAATGAAAAATATTTACAATTGGTATCAAGATGTTTTACCTATTTGAGGAATTCAAAATTTGTAATGTTTACTTTCAATTGATATCAAGATTGTTTACTTACAATTGGTATGTTATTTGTTTACTTATCAATTGGTATCGAGATTTTATTTTTTTTACTATCAATTGGTATATGTTTTCATATAAAATGTTAATTGAGATTTGTTTCAATGCCTTATTTACCTTCAATTGATATAGGTATTTCTTAAAATATTTTTATGATCATTTCAATTGATATCGTTATGCATTTCATTGACATATTTTTTTTAATTGGTATCATATTTGATTGCACCCCTTATTAACATTATTTTTTGTTTTAGACAAAAAGGGGAGAACATTTTGTTTTACTTTCTTTTACCCTTTTGTTGATGATTGACAAAAAGGGGGAGAAAGATTTAGAGAGTTTATATATGCATATAATGCATATTTGTGTTTTTGCATATATTGAGTTTTATATTGAGTTTTATATGCTTAATTGTGTTTTGCATATAATGAGTTTTATGTTAGTTTAATGTTTATAAGAAAATGATTTGAGAGATTTAAATTGAGTTTTTTATTGAGTTTTATATGCATAATTGTGTTTTGCATATAATGAGTTTTTATGTTAGTTTAATGTTTATAAGAAAATGATTTGAGAGATTTAAACAAAAAGGAAAGAAAGTTTTAAAATATATGTTTGATTCATGCATGTTGTTGCATACTCATGTTTAGTATTTATTGCATATTTATTTGTTTATTCTGATGCATGAGTTAAGGGGAGCTTCTTTGAAGCTTAACTTTAATCCATGCATATATAACTCCATGAGTTTTGTCATCATCAAAAAGGGGGAGATTGTTGGCCCAGAGGCCTTCCACTCTAGTTTTGATGATGATTAACTCATGTAGTTGTGTTTACTAATAACCTTGTGATGTTTTGTTTCAGATCATTAACCAAGATATTAGTAGGTGTTTAGCTTCAAGAAAAGAGTTTGAAGCCTTTCACATGGTGATTTCAGAGCCCGAGCATAAGGATCATACATAGCACTCGTTAGAGTCAAGCTCGGTGGATCACGGAGTTTTGGATCGAGTCGACTTGAAGACGGAGTTCGTCAAGAAGATCTCGGTACATAGTTTATAGTATGTTTTAGATCCATTTGTAAAGATTAGATAGTTGATATGCTCAAGTTCACAACACACACGTTTTTTGTTTTTGATATTGGTTTTTCGATTTTTGGTTTAACCGATATTGGTTTTTATGAATAGTTTAGATCAAAACAAGTTTACTTTGTTTAAATGTATATTAGATGTGTTCTATATACATGCATGCTTCATATCTTAGACAAACTTATTTTGATATGCCTATTCATGTGTTTTAATGTTTTGGTATTTTAACAAAGCATATTTTTGGAATCAAAGTCAAAAAACATGATATATTTATATATATTTCATGTATATTGGACTTATGTCCATATGCAACATGCCTAAAAGTGTTTAAGTATCATGTTTTTGTATTTAAATGAGTTTTGAAAAAAATCAGATTTCCTATTGAAAAATCTAAATTTGGAAAAATGCAGGTTTTGGATTTTGACAAAATTTATAGATCACAAAAATGGTTCAAAATGTTTGAAATTTGTGTTGAAATTTTTAACACAAATTTGTATATTAATGTATTATGATAAAACTATTTTTTTGTGGATTTTTAGAAGATTTATGGGATTTTTTAGATATAAAAATATTAAGTTTTGCTGACCCAGAATGCCTTCTGCCAGGCTCTGTCGGTCGACCGGGACGGTCGACCGACGTGCACACACTTGTGTACGTTGGCCAAGTACTTGAGCCGGTCGACCGCACGGTCGACCGACTGCAAGTCCCCCACTCTCGGGTGGGGGCGGTCGACCGGACGGTCGACCGTAAGCAAGGCACGGTCGAACGGACGGTCGACCGGCCTGAGAGCATTTGTTCTCTGGATTGGGACGGTCGACCGGCCCGTCGACCGGAGGACTCCAACGGTCAATTTTTTGACCGTTAACGGTCGACCGGGCGGTCGACCACCAGCCGCCAAGGCTGACAGATCAGCCCAACGGCTAGTTTCTTTGTGAGGCTTATTTAAACCCCATTTCTTTGGGATTTTGGCAAGGTTTTCAAGGAGAAAAATTTATACTTTTTCAGTGTTTTCAAGCCAAAAGTTTTGGGTGCAAAATTTCTAAATCTCTAATTATTTTAAAGTGTTTTATTTATTTCTAAGAAAATATGTTTTTGGGAATTAAGTTTTGGTCTAAAAATTCTATATCCATTTGGTATTTTCCCAAGAGATTTTTCTTTGATCAAAACACTTTGTTTTCCTCACTTGAGCTATATCTCCTATCCTATTCTATAAAATCTTTATTTGTGGGAAAACTGGTTTGTGGTTGAGATATACCACTTTGTTGTAAACACTTTACTTGTTGTATCCCTCTTTGGTAGAGGTTGATTTGGGTTGTTGGTTGCTCCCTCTTTGATAGAGGTTGAGATTGTGGTTTATGTTAGCCCAGTGGCCTTCCACTCTAGTTTTGATGATGATTAACTCATGTAGTTATGTTTACTAATAATCTTGTGTTGTTTAAGTTTTAGATCATTAACCAAGATATTAGTTGGTGTTAGCTTCAACAAGGAGTTTGAAAGCTTTCACATGGTGATTCCAGAGCCCGACCATCAAGATCATACATAGCACTCGTTGGAGTCAGGCTCAGTGGATCACAGAGTTTTGGATCGAGTCGACTTGAAGACAGAGTTCATCAAGAAGACATCGGTACCTTAGGTTTTAGTTTAGTGTGTTTTAGATCTATTTGTAAAGATTAGATAGTTGACATGCTCAAGTTCACAATACACACACGTTTTATGTATTGCGTATTGGTTTTTCGGTTTTTGGTTTAACCGATATTGGTTTTCATGAATAGTTTAGATCAAAACAAGTTTAAATAGTTTATATGTATATTAGATGTATTCTATATACATGCATGCTTTAACTTCCTAGACAAACTTATTTTGATATGCCTATTCATGTGTTTTATATTTTGGTATTTTTAACAAAACATATTTTTGGATTTAAAGTCAAAACAATGATATATATATATATATATATATATATATATATATATATATATATATATATATATATATATATATTTCATGTATATTGGACTTATGTCCATATGCAACATGCCTAAATGTGTTTAAGTATCATGTTTTTGTATTTAAATGAGTTTTAGGAAAAATCAGATTTCCTATTGAAAAATAAAATACAGGTTTTGGTTTTTGACAAATTTATAAGACACAAAAATGGTTCAAAATGTTTGAAATTTGTGTTAAAAATTTTCACACAAGTTTATATTTAAATGTATAATGATAAAACTATTTTTGTGGATTTTTAGAAGATTTAAGGGAATTTTTAGAATTATTTAAAATCTTATTTTCTGTCCCAGAACCATGCTGCCAGGCTCTGGCGGTCGACCGGCCGGTCGACCGGGACCCAGAGTCGACCGACCGGGTCAGTCGACCGACGTGCACAGACTTGTGCACGTTGGCCAAGTTCTTGGGCCGGTCGACCGGGCAGTCGATCGACCAGAGAGCTTTGCTCTCTGTATTTTTTTCGGTCGACCGGTCAGTTGACCGCGAGCGTCCAACGGTCATATTTTTGACCATTGGCGGTCAACCGCTAGCCGTCTCAGGCTGAAACATTAGCCAAACGGCTAGTTTTATTTTGGGGCTATAAATACCCCATTGCTTTGAGTTTTTGAGTAAGATTTTAAGAGCCAAAATTTCTCTCTTCTACAAGTTTTTTAAACAAGTTTTCAAAAGTGTTTTTGTGCCAAAAAGGATTCATCTTATTTGTTTTAGGGTTTTGAAAAAATCAAAGAAAATAGAAATTTGAGAGATTTGTATTGTTCTTCATTTCTATCTTTTACAAAGAGTTTTCCCAAGTATTTTTCTTTAAGTTTTTGTTTTCCAAACTCTTGGGTTTTCACACTTCAGCTATATCTTCTATCCTATTCGATAGGATCATATATTTGTGGAAAATTGGTTTGTCGTTGAGATATACTACTTTGTTGTAAACCCCTTTCTTTGTGGTTATCCCTCTTTGGTAGAGGTTGATTTGGATTGTGGGGTGCTCCCTCTTTGGTAGAGGTTAAGGTTGTTGTTTGCTCCCTCTTGGTGAGGTGGAGTTGGAGTTGGTGTTTGAATCCCTCTTTGGTAGAGTGGATTGTGTTTGTATCCCTCTTGGTGAGGTGGATTTGGTTGTATTGGTGGAGTTGGGTACTCGGGTCTTCGGTAGACCATTTGTATTGCCTCGGTGGAGGTTGTATAGGTTGAGAGAGGAGTTCGGTACTCCTAGTGGATTAGAAATCCTTCTCGGTGAAGGCGGGGACGTAGAACTCGGTGCTCGAACCTCGAAACACATCTTGTTGTTTGCGTTTGATCCATTGCCTCTAAACTCTCTCTCCTTATATTTGTGTATTGCATCATTCATATTGCCATATCTTATATGCTTGTGTTGTGCATTGATTCATATTGCCATATAATTTATATGCTTGTGTGTTTGTGTGCCTCACTTGTACTTAACCACGAGAGCTTCATATAGCGCCTCAACTCTTATTTAGAGGAATCAAGAAGAGTTAGTCCAGAACCCTTCATGGGGAATTCGGCTACACTCGTTGGTTGCACTAAGTATAGTTGCAATTAGTTTTAAAATTCCGCATTTAGTTCATTAGATTAGCGGTACACCTATTCACCCCCATCTAGGTGTACTTTTAATTGGTATCAGAGCCTATGCTCCTGATACTTGGTTTAACCACCTAGGAGTGAGATCTTGGCTAGCTAATCTATCATTTTGTTTTTGCACATATATATTGTTTGCACACACTCATGGATTGCTTGTCACCTCATATGTTCGATGTCTCCAACATTGACACATGGAAATTTAGGATGTCCATGTTTTTGAAAACCCTAGGCTTGCATGTTTTCCTTGCCGCTACCAAGAAATGCTATCTTGGTAACCGCAATCATATAGGAGCCAATACACAAGCCCTTGAGGCTATTAGAAGCATGCTAAATAAAAATTATCTTATGCTTGTTTCTAACCTTGATTCCGCTTTTGTAGTGTGGAACAAGTTGACCACCTTCAAGCTTTAAATGCCAATCCAAACGGAGGATGAATCTAGTGGAGAATCCAAGTCACAATGCTTCATGGTCCAAGGGAATGACTCCCTTGAGGTACACTCGAAAACTCAATTAAATATTGATGATGCTAGTTCTTCTAGTAATGAATGTTGATCCCAACACTTTAAATGAAGAACTTTCTATTATTTGTGAAAAATTAATAGAAAAATATAATATTTTGAAAAAGAAAAGTTTAGGACTTAACAATGAAAATAAAAATTTGCTTTCTAGACTTGACTTGGTTTTGCAAGAGAAAGAGGAGATTTCTAGTGAAAGGGATTCATTGAAATCTCAACTAGACCTTGCCCTAAAAGAAAATGAATTTTTGAAAAATAAAAATGAATGTAATGATATTTTAAAGAAAAATGAAAACTTGTCTTCAAAAGTTGATTTTATTGTAAAAGAGAATAATTCTTTGAAAATGAAAATTATTTCTATTTCAAAAGATTTAGATGTTTGTTTTAAAGAAAAATGAATCTTTGAAATTAATATTGATTCACATGTTTGCCATGCTAGGGTAGCTTCACCATCTAGCACACCTATTACATGCAACACTTCTTCTTTAATTGAAAATGATATATCCATGCTAAAGAAGAATATGGATTGTTTGGGCTCCACTTTGGGCCATTGTGTTTATAACCATACACGTTTGGAATCTTTGTTTCGAAAGAAACAAGTTCCATCTTTGCATGTACACCCTCCACGGCATATACATGCTACTCACGATCACCACCATCACACCATGTATGCTCATGTGTACACATGTACACATTGTGGACGTAAGGGCCACCTTGCTAAATTTTGCTATGATCATATACATGTTTCTAATTTAGCAAATAATTTTGTTTGAGTTAGAAAAGAGACTAACCCCCATGGACCCAAAAGGATATGGGTACCAAAGACCACCCCTATTGTATTTGATGTAGATGTGGGCTCTTGCATGACGTGAGAGTATAGGTACCTTGAAGTGGATGCGTTCCGAGCTTCATGTGGACTATTTGGATGCATCACTTTCAAGGGAAGTTTGGTGGGAGGACCATCTTGGTTTGGAGAACTAGAGAGGTGCCTTCATCGGTTTTGGTATCAATCTCTAACTCCCGTTTATATTTACATGCTTCCATATCATTTGTTTTATAGCATGTTTTGTTGTCTATAGATTATTATGATAATGCATGATTATTAGATCTTTGACATGCATATATAGCTTTTGAGACACCCATGTTTAATATGGACCATTATTTTGTGTTCTCGCTTATGTTTAGCTATCATGTCTATCATAGTTCTAATAACATGAGGATTTACATAATGATCATTTTTGTGTTTATCATGTTGATCTTGTTTTATGCTTCATGATTTGATTACTTGTTTAGATGTTAGTTTTCATTAAGACTAGGATATATACTTGTACATATAGTTGGCCACAAATAAATCTTTATATGTTTGTGCTTTAATGCTTATTTGTTCCCATTGGTTGTGCTAGTATAGTCTAGTTTTGATGATTCATGCATTTTAAACTTGTATTCCCATTTTGGACATGTTTTATGATCATGTGTTTTTCACTTCATGTATATGTCTATTTTATTGGCCCAAAGGCCTTCCACTCTAGTTTTGATGATGATTTACTCATGTAGTTATGTTTACTAATAATCTTGTGATTTTAGTTTCAGATCATTTAGCAAGATATTAGTTGGTGATTAGCTTCAACAAAGGAGTTTAGAAGCTTTCACATGGTGATTCCAGAGCCCGAGCATCAAGATCATACATAGCTCTTGGTGGATCACGTTTGGATCGAGTCGACTTGAAGATGGAAGATCGTCAAGAAGACTTAGGTATCCATAGTTTTAGTTTAGTGTGTTTTAGATCCATATGTAAAGATAAGAATAGTTGATATGCTCAAGTGCACAATATACACACGTTTTATGGATATTGGTTTTTCAGTTTTTTGTTTAACCGATATTGGTTTTCATGAATAGTTAGATCAAAACAAGTTTAAATGGTTTATATGTATAGAGCGGTCGACCGACGTGCACAGCCTGTGCACGTCTGGGCTGGCATTTGGGCCGGTCGACCGGACCAGAGAGCTCTGCTCTCTGTTTTTGGGAAGTCGACCGAGTTCCTCCAACGGTTGAAAAATCGACCGTTGGTGGTCGACCGGGCGGTCGACCGCCAGCTGTCCTGGCTGACAATTTCAGCCAACGGCTATATTTTATTTGGGGCCTATAAATACCTCATTTCTTGGGGATTTTAACCAAGATTTTTAAGAGCAAAAATTCCTACTTTCTGAAGTGTTTTTACAAGTTTTAAATAGTGTTTTAGAGCTTTAAAAGATCTATCTTTATTGTGTTTTAGGGTTTTGGAAAAATCAAAGAAAATAGAAAATTGGGAGATTTGTTTTGTTATTCATTTCTATCTTTTACAAACAGTTTTCCCAAGTATTTTTCTTTGAGTTTTTGTTTTTCAAACTCTAGTTTTTTTCACACTTGAGCTATCTTCTTTCCTATTCTATTAGGATCATTTGTTTGTGGGAAAAGAGAGATTGTTTGTGGTTGAAAGATACCACCAACTTGTAAACCCTTGCTTTGTGATATCCCTCTTTGGTAGAGGTGGATTTGGGTTGTTGGTTTGCTCCCTCTTTGGTAGAGGTTGAGGTTGTTGTTTACTCCCTCTAGTGAGAGGTGGAGTTGGTGTTTGTAACCCTCTTCAGTAGAGGTGTTTGTGGTTGTTTGGCTACGGGCCTACCCCTCGTGTGTGAGGTGATGTTTGTATTGAGAGAGGAGTTTGGTACTCCCAGTTGTTGTACAAATCCTCCTCGGTGGAGGTTCCCTCGGCGGGAGTCCTAGGTGGACGAGATAGTGGATTAGAAATCCTTCACGGTGGTAAAGGCGGGGACGTAGAGCTAGGGGCTCGAACCTCAGAACACATCTTGTCTTTGCGTTTGATCCATTGTCTCTCAACTCTCTCTTTACTTTTGTGCATAGCATCATTCATATCATCCATATCTTTTATATGCTTGTGTTATGCCTTGCATTATTTCATATTGCTTATCATTCTTATATGCTTGGCTTGTTTGTGTGTGCCTCACTTGCACTTAACCACGAGAGCTTCATATAGCACCTCAACTCATATTCAGAGGAATCAAGACGAGTTAGTCCAGAGCCCTTCACGGGGAATTCGGCTACACTCGTTGGTTGTATTAAGTGTGTTGCAAATTAGTTTTTATTTTCCGCTGTTAGCTCATTAGATTAGCACTACACCTATTCACCCCCCCTCTAGGTGTACTTTCAATTGGTATCAGAGCCTACGCTCCTGATACTTAGGTTTAACTACCTAGGAGTGAGATCTTGGTTTAGCTAATCTTCATTTGCATTTGTATATATATTTGTTTGCACACATATAGTTTACACCATGGACTTCATGACCCCACCTATGTTTGATTCTTCCAACATTGTTGTTTGGAAAACTAAGATGTCTATTTACCTACAAACTCTAGGCTTGCATGTTTTCCTTGCCGCTACCAAGAAATGCTATCTTGGTAATAGCAATCATATAGGGGCCAATGCACAAGCCCTTGAGGCTATTAGAAGCACGCTTAACAAAGAATATCTTATGCATGTTTCTAACCTTGATTCCGTCTTTGCAGTGTGGAACAAGTTGACCACAACCACTACCTCCAAGCTTCAATTGCCAATCCAACCGAGGAGTCTAGTGGAGAATCTGACTCACACTGCTTCATGGTCCAAGGGAATGACTCCCTTGAGGTACATTCGGAAACTTAACTTGATTGTAATGATGCTAGTTCTTCATGTGATGACTATGTTGATCCTAATGCCTTGAATGAAGAACTATCTTTTGTGTGTGAAAAACTAATTGAAAAAAATAACATTTTGAAAAAGAAAAGTCTAGGAATTAATAATGAAAATAAAAATTTGCATTCTAAACTTAACATTGTTTTGCAAGAGAAGGTGGAGATTTTCAATGAGAGAGATTCATTGAAATCTCAACTATACCTTGTTTTAAAAGAAAATGAGTTTTTGAAATCTAAAAATGATTGTAATGATGTTTTGCAGAAAAATAAAATTTTAACTTCAAAAATTGATTTTGTAGTAAAAGAAAATAATTCTTTGAAAATAAAAATTGATTCTATTTCAAAGGATTTAGAAATTTGTTTAAAGAAAAATGAAGTTTTAAAAAATAAAATTGATACTCATGTTTGCCATGCTAGGGTAGTTCCATCTAGATCACCCATTGCATGTTCCACTTCTTCTTTAATTAACAATGATATATCTATATTGAAGAAGAATATTGATTGTTTGGGCTCCACTTTGAGCCATTGTATTTCGAATCATACACGCTTGGAATCCTTGGTTCAAAAGAAACAAGTTCCATCTATGCATCACACCCTTCACGGCATACACATGCTCCTCACGGACACCATCACACTATGTATGCTCATGTGTACACTTGTACACATTGTGGACGTAAGGGCCACCTTGCTAAATTTTGTTTTGATCGTATACATGATTATAATTTAGCAAATAAATTTGTTTGGGTTAGGGAAGGTACTAACCCCTATGGACCCAAAAGGATATGGGTACCAAAAAACCACCCCTATTGTGTTTGATGTAGGTGTGGGCTCTCGCATGACGGAGAGCATAGGTACCTTGGAGTGGATGTGTTCCGTGCCTCATGATGACTATTTGGATGCATCACTTTCAAGGGACGTTTGGTGGGAGGATCACCTTGTTTTGGAGACATGGAGAGTTGCCTCATAGGTTTTGGTAACGGTCTCTTACTCCTTATTTATGTTTACATTTTTTCATATTATTGTTTATAGCATGTTTTTTATGTTTATAGATTGTTATGAAAATGCCATGATTATTAGATCCTTGACATGCATATATAGCATTTTGAGACACCCGTGTTTAATATGGTTTATTATTTTTGTATTCTCACCTTTGTTTAGCTATCATGTTTATCATAGTTCTAATAGCATGTGGATTTACATAATAATCATGTTTATGTTTTTCATGTTAATTTATATATCGTTTTATGCTTCAGGCTTTGATTACTTGTTTAGATGTTAGTTTTCATTAAAACTAGGTATATATTTGTACATATAGTGGGCTACAAATAAATCTATATATGTTTGTACTTGATTGCTTATTTGTTTCCATTAGATGTGCTAGTATAGTCTAGTTTTGATGATTCATGCATTTTAAACTTGTATTCCCATTTTTGAATTTGTTTTATGATTATATGTTTAACTTCATGTATATGTCCATCTTATCAAAACTATTGATTATGCATATACATCCTTTGAGCCACGTGCCTTCATGCATATATCTTAGTGGACTCGTTGTGTTTGGATATGTATATATACTTTATTTTGTATAGGACATACATATACCTTGAAGTATAAACTAATTTTAATGAAAAATTAGTTTTTATGAGTTTCATGTTTTCATGTTTCAAGGAATATCTAAATTGAGCTTAATTGAAAATTTTCATGTTGATTATGTGTTTTCACATTACACTTGTTCACTCACTTTATATGATTTCTCATGATTTTGTTTTCATGAGTTTGATATGTGCTTTATGGACCTTGACTGTTTAGTGATCTTGTGAATTACATGTTTTTCATTAAAAATAATTTTGTTTTATTCCTTACTTGAAGGATTTCGTACTAGTTAACAAGTTTTTCATTTAACTAGTTCATATTCTTCTTATAGTAGATGTTTTCAAACATACTATATTTTTAAAACTATTTTTGAAAACCCCTACCTTTAACGGGCGGTTGGTTGGGAGACCATGCCTATGTATGCTTTTTATTGAAAATCAGTTTAAACATGAGCATGAGTTGGGAGGATAGGGTATATGAGATATACATTTGATCTTATAGTTGTTTCAATTGGTATCATTGGATTTCAATTGGTATCAATATTGACATTTATTGTATACTCATATATTGTTTTTGTGTATGTATGCTTTCAATTGGTATCATCTATTTTGATTGGTACTCATTTTTCATACACTTAGTTGAATTGAAAGTCATAATTCAAAATTTTCATAAAGGGAGAGAAAATTTGCTTTTGTCTTTCAATTGGTATTTGATTTCCACTCCCACACTTTATGATTATAAAATTGAATTTTGAATTGATTTTGAATGAAAAATATTTTCATTTGGTATCATATGCTATTAAAGTATAATACTTTCTATTGATATCAAGATTATTTATTTACCATTGGTATGTTATTTGTTTACTTATCAATTGGTATCAAGATTTTGTTTTCACTTTTAATTGGTATAAAATTGATTTGTTTCAATGCCTTATTTACTTTCAATTGGTATAGGCATTTCTTACATGTTTTTATGTTCACATTTTATTGGTATCAAGATGTAGTTCATTGACATATTTTTAATCGGTATCATATTTGGATTGTCACCCCTTATTGACATTGTTTTTGTTTTAGACAAAAAAGGGGAGAGCATCGTGTTTTAATTTTTACCCCTTTGTTGATGATTGACAAAAAGGGGGAAAAGAATTTGAGTTTATATGCATATGTTTTTGTATGCATGTTTTATGTTAGAAAAGAATGTTTTTATTAAAAGCATTATTTGTTTATTTATTGGTATCAAGAGCATTACTTGTTTTTATTTTTGGTATCAAGAACTTTGTTTAAAGAACATGTTTGTATTGTTTGTGCATGTCCATGCATGTTTCATGTTTAGTATTCTTTGCATATTTATATTGTTTATTACTATGCATGAGTTAAGGGGGAGCTTCTTTGAAGCTTTACTTTAATCCATGCATATATAACTCCATGAGTTTTGTCATCATCAAAAAGGGGGAGATTGTTGGCCCAGAGGCCTTCCACTATAGTTTTGATGATGATTAACTCATGTAGTTATGTTTACTAATAATCTTGTGATTTTAGTTTCAGATCATTTAGTAAGATATTAGTTAGTGATTAGCTTCAACAAAGGAGTTTATAAGCTTTCACATAGTGATACCAGAGCCCGAGCATCAAGATCATACATAGCTCTCGGTGGATCACGTTTGGATCGAGTCGACTTGAAAATGGAAGATCGTCAAGAAGACTTAGGTATCCATAGTTTTAGTTTAGTGTGTTTTAGATCTATGTGTAAAGATAAGAATAGTTGATATGCTCAAGTGCACAATACACACACGTTTTATGGATATTGGTTTTTCGGTTTTTTGTTTAACCGATATTAGTTTTCATGAATAGTTAGATCAAAACAAGTTTAAATGGTTTATATGTATAGTAGATGTATTCTATATACATGCATGCTTAAACTTCTTAGACAAACTTATTTTGACTTTCCTATTCATGTATTGAAAAATCCAAGTTTGAAAAAAAAAATACAGTTTTTGGTTTTTGATAAAATTTATAAGACACAAAAATGATCCAAAATGTTTGATATTTGTCTTGAAATTTTTATCACAAGTTTTTATTTCAATATAAAATGATAAAACCATTTTTATGGAATTTTAGAAGTTTTATGGGATTTTTAAAATATTTTTGCGAGTTTCTGACCCAGAACAGTGCCTGACAGGCTCTGTCGGTCGACCGCATGGTCGACCGACCCAGGAGCCGGTCGACCGAGCGGTCGACCAACGTGCACAGCCTGTGCACGTCTGGGCTGGCATTTGGGTCGATCGACCGGCCGGTCGACCGGACTAGAGAGCTCTGCTCTCTGTTTTTGGGCGGTCGACCGGTTCCTCCAATGGTCGAAAAATCGACCGTTGGCAGTCGACCGAGAGGTCGACCGCCAGCTGTCCTGGCTGACAATTTCAGCCAACGGCTATATTTTGTTTGGGGCCTATAAATACCCCATTTCTTGGGGATTTTAACCAAAATTTTTAAGAGCAAAAATTCCTACTTTCTGAAGTGTTTTTACAAGTTTTAAAAAGTGTTTTAGAGCTTCAAAAGATCTATCTTTATTGTGTTTTAGGGTTTTGGAAAAATCAAAGAAAATAGAAAATTGGGAGATTTGTTTTGTTATTCATTTCTATCTTTTACAAACAGTTTTCCCAAGTATTTTTCTTTAAGTTTTTGTTTTCCAAACTCTAGTTTTTTCCACACTTGAGCTATCTTCTATCCTATTCTATTAGGATCATTTGTTTGTGAGAAAAGAGAGATTGTTTGTGGTTGAAAGATACCACCAAGTTGTAAACCCTTGCTTTGTGATACCCCTCTTTGGTAGAGGTGGATTTGGGTTGTTGGTTTGCTCCCTCTTTGGTAGAGATTGAGGTTGTTGTTTACTCCCTCTAGTGAGAGATGGAGTTGGTGTTTGTAACCCTCTTCGGTAGAGGTGTTTGTGGTTGTTTGGCTACGGGCCTACCCTTCGTGTGTGAGGTGGTGTTTGTATTGAGAGAGGAGTTCGGTACACCCGGTTGTTGTACAAATCCTCCTCGGTGGAGGTTCCCTCGGTGGGTGTCCTAGGTGGACGAGATAGTGGATTAGAAATCCTTCACGGTGGTGAAGGTGGGGACATAGAGTTAGGGGCTCGAGCCTCGGAACACATCTTGTCTTTACGTTTGATTCATTGTCTCTCAACTCTCTCTATTTACTTTTGTGCATAGCATCATTCATATCATCCATATCTTTTATATGCTTGTGTTGTGCCTTGCATTATTTCATATTGCTTATCATCCTTATATGCTTAGCTTGTTTGTGTGTACCTCACTTGTACTTAACCACGAAAGCTTCATATAGCACCTCAACTCATATTCAGAGGAATCAAGAGGAGTTAGTCCAGAGCCCTTCACGGGGAATTCGGCTACACTCGTTGGTTGTATAAAGTGTGTTGCAAATTAGTTTTTATTTTCCGCTGTTAGCTCATTAGATTAGCACTACACCTACTCACCCCCCTTCTAGGTGTACTTTCATATTTTTGCCAAACCTTAAGATATACATGTATACCTCTTGAGTCATTTGCTTTTCATGCAAATCTTTATATATGGACTCAATTGTTTAGGGATATGTATGTATACTTTTTGTGTTGTCAAAACATACATATGCCTTGAAGTATAAATTGTTTTTAATGAAAATTTAAGTTTTTCATGTTTTCATGTTTAAAGGAATATCTTAATTGAGCTTATTGAATATTTTCATGAGTATGTGTCTCACATTACACTTGTATACTCACTATATTTGATGGTTTCTCATGATTTTGTTTTCATGAGTATGATATGTGCCTTATTGATTTCGAGTGTTTAGTGATCTTGTGATTTACATGTTTTTCATGAAAAATATTTTTGTTTTATTCCTTACATGAAGGATTTCGTACTAGTTAACAAGTTTTTCCATTTATCTAGTTGCGATATTCTTCGTTTTGGTTAGAAATATGAGGTATACACTTGATATTATTGGTGTTTCAATTGGTATCATTGGACTTTTTCAATTGGTATCAATATTGACATTTCTTGTATATTCATATATTTGTATGTATGTATGCTTTCATTTCAAATAGTATTAATTTCGATTGGTATCTAATTTTTCATACATATACATGTTTTATTTGTGCTTACTATATTTGAAAAACACCTAGAGGGGGGTGAATAGGTGTAATTGCTAATCTAACAATTCTTTTAAAACTATGATGGATGAATAATGCAACGATCTCTCAAAACAAGACTAAGAGCCGAATACCCCGTGAGAGGTTCTGAACTCCTTCCTCCCAATTCCCCTTGAATGGGTTAGAGGTGCGCAATGCAACCTTGTTGTATGAGAATTGATCGAACAAAGGATGAATAATATGCAATGATGAAATGCACACAAGATATCACAAGTATCACAAACTTGAAGTAATAGCACAAAGAAAGAAATCACAAGCAAGTAATTAAAAGCAATAGGGTGCAAGAGAAATTAAAAGCAAGAATTAACACAAGGCAATCGCAAACACAACATATTTGTTTCGAGGTTCGAGCCACCGCTCTACTCCCCGCCTTCACCTCCGTGAAGGGTTTCCACTATCCACCGAGGACGATTACAACGGTCTACCGAAGACCCGAGCACCGAGCTCCACCAAGTACAATAACCTCTACCGAAGAGGTGTCTCCACAAGAACAAGAAAGTTACAAGAACAAGAGTGATCACAACAAGATCACTAAACTCTTTTACAACACTCTCACTCTTTTTACAACTTCACTATAGAATGAGTTAGGGATTTTTGGCTCTATGAAGTGTAGTGAGAAAAACTCAGTTGTAGAGATGATTTTTGCAAGGGAACACAACTGAAAAACAAGCTCAAGAAAGAGTTGGAAATGGAGAGCTTAAACACTTTTCTTTTCTCTTTGAAAACTTTGAAAACTTGAGGATTTTTCTTGGTTTCTTGTAAGAGAGTCTTCTCCTCTATTTATAGGGAGAGAAATAGGTTTAAAACAATTTATTTAGTCCTTATTTGTTCTGAAAAAGACCTGGAAAACCCTGAAAAAATCTGCCAAAAAGCAGTCTGAAAAACAGATTTCAGAATTGCACAAAAGAGGAAAGAGCCGTTGGGCTGTTGCAGGCTTGGCGGTCGACCGGGCCGGTCGACCGCCAGCTCAGCTGGCAAAGAGCCGTTGGCTCGGGTCGACTGGTCGGGTCGACCGTCCAAAGAAGAAAACATAGTTCTCTTCGGGCGGTCGACCGGGGCGGTCGACCCAGAAAACCCGAGAGCAACTGCTTACAGTCGGTCGACCCGGACGGTCGACCGACAGACGTGCACGTCCTGGGACTGGCGCCGGTCGACCGGGCCGGTCGGCCGGTCAGCCTGAAACAGGAAAAATCAGTATTTTTTTGACTTAGAAAAATTTGTAAAATAGTTTTGGGTTTGAATAAACTTAAGTAACATGCTAGTAGGAGTATATAAACATGATCTAAACATGATATTTATTTTGTAAAACTTAGGGTCATGTAAATATCTACTAAGGCATGAAACCAAATTTAAAACATGAAAACTTAAATACAAGACTCACATTTTAATAAAACGAAATTGTGTATGTGTATCCTAGAGCCAATATCCAACACTCAAACTTTAACATTCTATTCTTACAATGATTCTAAAGACTTCAAGTTCTTCAAGAGGGCTTTCACCATATGATCTTCAAAACTTGATTCTTGAGCCCAAATTGAGTTGACTTGAGTCCAAAGCACCTTCCTTTAGGGAAGAATCCTTCTAGTAGAGTTAGAATCCTGAAACACACTTAAACAATAAACAATATTAGTACAAATAACTAATATGTTTTGTAATCATCAAAACACATTAAAAACGGGTGATTGTAACCTTGGGCCAACAATCTCCCCCTTTTTGATGATGACAAAACATATAGGTTATTTAAACAAACATGGAAGAAGAGCTTGGGAAGCTCCCCCTCAAATAATGCTATGTATAAAGAATGACAATGAGTAAGATACATGAAGCATTGAAAACACAATAGTTTTGTCAAAAACTCAAATACATCAAAATACACTATAAATAAACTTATATATATATATATATATATATATATATATATATATATATATATATATATATATATATATATTTTATACTTTTTCTCCTCCTTTTTGTCATACATCAAAAAGGGTTAAACAAATCAAAAACAAAGGAAATTTTTTTCTTTAAAAATCCATAATGCAAACATTCAACTCACCACAAATAAATGAAAATCTAGCATAATCTAGAGGTTTAGTAAAAATATCGGCAAGTTGAAAATCGGTAGAAACATAATCAATATCAATATCACCTTTCTCATAATGATCTCTAAGAAGGTGATACCTAATGTCAATGTGTTTGGTTTTACTATGTTGATTTGCATTCTTTGTCATGTGAATAGTACTAGTATTATCACAAAATATTTTAACATGATCAAAGTGTAAATCATAGTCAAGGAGAGTATGTTTCATCCAAAGAACTTGTGCACAACAAGCTCCGGCCGCAACATACTCCGCCTCGGCGGTTGAAAGGGCTACCGAATTTTGCTTTTTGGAAGACCAAGATACAAGACAATTACCTAAGAATTGACATGTTCCACTTGTGCTCTTCCTATCTACCCTACAACCCGCATAGTCGGCATCCGAAAAACTCGTCATTGAAAATTGGCCAGTTTTCGGATACCACAAACCCATTTCAATAGTGCCCTTAAGGTATCTAATTATGCGTTTAACCGCAATTATATGAGACTCTTTAGGACAAGATTGAAAACGTGCACAAAGACAAACGGAAAATATAATATCCGGCCTACTAGCCGTCAAATACAATAAACTACCAATCATGCTACGATAAAGCTTAATGTCTACACTTTTACCTTGTTCATCCTTGTCAAGCTTGGTAGTTGTTGCCATGGGAGTTTTGCTTACTTTAGATCCTTCAAGCCCGAACCTTTTGATTAGTTCCTTAGTGTACTTGGCTTGATTGATGAAGATCCCATCCTTCCTTTGCTTGATTTGGAGTCCAAGGAAATAGTTGAGTTCCCCCATCATAGACATTTCAAATTCTTCCTTCATGCATGATTCAAAAGCTTGGCAAAGAGATTCATTAGTAGAACCAAAAATAATGTCATCAACATAAATTTGCACAATAAGAATATCTTTTTCTACATGTTTTGTAAACAAAGTTGTGTCAATTTTACCTTTCTTAAAACCATTTGAAATTAAAAATGAAGAAAGTCTTTCATACCAAGTCCTAGGGGCTTGTTTTAAACCATAAAGAGCTTTATCTAATTTAAACACAAAATCCGGATGTGTATGGTCAACAAACCCGGGGGGTTGTTCAACATACACCTCCTCTTCAATAAAACCATTTAGAAAAGCACTTTTAACATCCATTTGAAATAATTTAAAATCTTTATATGAGGCAAATGCTAGTGTCATCCGTATGGCTTCAAGCCGTGCTACGGGTGCAAAGATTTCTTCAAAATCGATTCCTTCGATTTGAGTGTAACCTTGGGCAACTAACCTAGCTTTATTCCTAACAACGTTTCCCGATTCATCCAACTTGTTCTTAAAGATCCACTTAGTACCAATTGTTGGTCTATCGTGGGGCCTAGGAACAAGGTGCCAAACTTGGTTGCGCTCAAATTGATTGAGTTCCTCTTGCATAGCTAGCAACCAATATGAATCGGCCTCGGCTTCGAGGACGTTCTTGGGTTCAACATGAGAAATAAATGCATAATGTCCACAATAATCATGAAGTTTAGAGCGAGTGGTTACCCCTTTTGATACTTCACCTATGACGAGGTCCTTGGATGATGAGGATTGTATCTCCAATCCTTTGGAAGTTGTTGAGTAGGCTCCACTTCAATTGGTTGAATTTCATTTCCTTGAGCCTCGTCTACTTTAGCTTCACTTCCTTCATCATCCTTTGGCTTGTCTCCCATAGTAGTTGTATCCTCCAAGGTCACTTTCTCCAAGCCTTCATCCAAAGCATCTATTTCTACAACATTCTTAACAAACAAGTTAGATTCTTCAAACTTAACATGTATAGATTCCTCAATAGTCAAAGATGATCTATTGAAGATTCTATAAGCCTTGCTAGTGTTAGAATAACCAACAAAAATAGCCTCATAAGATCTAGCATCAAATTTTCCTAAATTATCTTTGTATTTAAAACAAAACATTTGCATCCAAAAATCTTGAAATATGAAACATTTGGTTTTCTAGAAAAGTACATTTCAAAAGAAGTTTTTGAAGTATTTTTACGTAAGAAAACACGATTTGATATATAGCATGATGTATTAACGGCCTCGGCCCACAAAAATGTGGTAGACCATATTCACTTAGCATTGTCCTAGCCATCTCTTGTAAAGTTCGATTTTTCCGTTCAACTACTCCATTTTGTTATGGAGTTCTAGGACAAGAACGTTCATGCTTAATTCCATGTTCTTCACAAAAAGTGGTAAAGGGTAGGTTAATGAACTCACCTCCTCTATCACTTCTTATTCTTAAAATTGAAGTATCTTTTTCCTTTTCAACTCTTTTCTTAAAGGCTTGAAAATGTGAAAAGGCTTGATTTTTGTGTTCAAGAAAGAAAACCCAAGTAAATCGTGAAAAGTCATCAACCAAAACAAATGCAAATCTATTCCCACTTAGACTTTTGGTTTGTGTAGGGCCAAATAGATCCATATGGATTAACTCCAAAGGACGCGATGTCATGATATCCTTAATTGACTTGAAAGAAGACTTAGTTTGTTTCTCAATTGACATGCGTCACAAACTCGGTCCTTTTCAAAACTCAAACAAGGAATACCTTTCACCATTTCCTTTGTGTTTAACCTAGATATATGGTCAAAAGAAATATGGCCTAATCTTCTATGCCACAACCAAGAGTCATCATTGAGGGCTTTTAAACAAGTAATATTACAAGATATATTAGACATATCTATCATATAAACATTACTTTCACGAAAACCGAAAAACACACAAGTATTAGAAATTCTATCAATTACTTTACAAGCTACATTATCAAAAACAACATCAAAACCTTTATCACAAAGTTGACTAACACTCAAGAGGTTATGCTTGAGTCCATCAACTAAAACTACATTCTCAATTAAAGGGGATGTGCCGAGTTTTACATTACCAATACCGATGATTTTACCTTGGCATCATCTCCGAAGGTGACGGTGCCACCTTCATGGTATCTTGATAGGGTTGTAAAGTTGTTGATGTCCCAAGTCATGTGCCTTGAGCAACCACTATCAAGATACCACAATCCTCTACGTCGTTGGGCTTTGGAAGGTACCTATATCATTTAACAAAATTATTGACTTTGGTACCCAAACTTTCTTGGGTCCTTGAAAGTTAGTGTTTCGAACCCAAATATTATGAAAAGATGCACTTAGTCTATCATAGCAAAAATTGGTTAAGTGTCCTTTCCGCCCACAATGTGAACATGAGAACACTCTTCCATACATGAATGCATGATGTGTGTGTGAAGTGTGAGCATGCTTTGGGGGTTTGCCATGATGTAAAGGTTGTGTGGTATGAACATGAGCATGAGCATGGTGAACATTTTTCTTAGGGGCTTGTTTCTTAAACATGGCCTCTAGCTTCTTCTTATCAAACTCACAATTTTTTAAAACAATTCCCAATGAGTCTATTCTTTCTTTAAGCATAGTAATCTCATTAGAATTAATTTGTGGGGACTTGCCTTTACAAGAAATCTTATACTTGTCAAAATCTTTTTGGGTGGAAACAAGAGTGGAAAGTAATCATCTTTTTCTTTAGAAATAGTAAAGACTTGATGATTAAGAGATTCATTTCCTTTTTCATTTTTAGATACTTTTTCTTAAGAGAGTCATAGTTATATGAAAGTTCTACAAATGCTTCTCCTAATTCATTCATGGAAAGTTCATCATTAAGAGAAGTGGAAGGGGTTACCTTGCTTGTGCTTTCATTAGCCATGAAGCACATGTTGGCGGTGTCAATCTCCTCCTCAGATTCGCTCTCGAAATCCCATGTAGCTTTCATTGCCTTCTTCTTGTAAGGCTTCTTTGAGGTGGAGGGCTTCACTTTATCCGGGCACTCCGCAACAATGTGTCCCGGTCTTGGCAATTGAAGCAAATAATCTTCTTTCTTCTTTGCCCCCTTGCCATCTCCTTCTTCCTTGAAATTTAGCCTTGTTATATATCCTCCGGACGTTCTTTACAAGAAGTGAGAGCTCTTCGTCATCTTCTTCTTCATCGTCTTCGTCGGAGTGTGTGGATTGACTTTTGAAGGCTATAATCTTCTTCTTGGAAGGAGCCATGTCCTCCCTTGCTTTCCTCTCCATCTCATGGGTTTTGAGGTTCCCAATGAGACCAATTAGCTCCATCTCCTCCTTGTCATTGAGTTCCTTCAAGGTTGTTGCTTTTACTTCCCATGAAGGAGGAAGAGCCGGATGATCTTCCTTACTCTTTGGTTATTGTCAATACCATCACCTAGAGAAGAAAGTCTATTAGTGATCTTTGTAAATCTTGTAACCATATCATCTATGGTTTCATTTTCTTGCATGCAAAAGTTCTCATATTGGGACCGAAGAAGGTCTACTTTAGCCCTCTTCACTTGTGAAGTCCCTTCATCTGTAACTAGCAAATGTGTCCAAATTTCATATGAGGACTTGCAATGAATAACTCTAGCTATGTCATCATCATTAAGGGTTTGAAGTAGTGCATAGTGAGCCCTAGCATTGGCATCAAATTCCTTAGTCTCAATTTCTGACCAAGTAGATTCATCACCGGGGGTGCACTAAAGGGTTTGGTCACGGCCTTTGCAACTCTACTTCCTAGAGATTGCAAGAAAACGGTCATCTTAACCTTCCATATGGGAAAGTTAAGTCCATCAAACTTAGGAGGGGTTTTAATTCCATCGGCCATTTTTACTAAGTGAGTATGAATGAAATGATTAGCAAAATTAGGATCTCTCTAAGGTTGTTAAGCCAAATCCTAGAGTCCAAGCTCTGATACCAATTGAAAAACACCTAGAGGGGGGTGAATAGGTGTAATTGCTAATCTAACAATTCTTTTAAAACTATGATGGATGAATAATGCAACGATCTCTCAAAACAAGACTAAGAGCCGAATACCCCGTGAGAAGTTCTGAACTCCTTCCTCCCAATTCCCCTTGAATGGGTTAGAGGTGCGCAATGCAACCTTGTTGTATGAGAATTGATCGAACAAAGGATGAATAATATGCAATGATGAAATGCACACAAGATATCACAAGTATCACAAACTTGAAGTAATAGCACAAAGAAAGAAACAAGATCACAAGCAAGTAATTAAAAGCAATAGGGTGCAAGAGAAATTAAAAGCAAGAATTGACACAAGGCAATCGCAAACACAAGATATTTGTTTCGAGGTTCAAGCCACCGCTCTACTCCCCGCCTTCACCTCCGTGAAGGGTTTCCACTATCCACCGAGGACGATTACAACGGTCTACCGAAGACCCGAGCACCGAGCTCCACCAAGTACAATAACCTCTACCGGAGAGGTGTCTCCACAAGAACAAGAAAGTTACAAGAACAAGAGTGATCACAAAAGATCACCAAACTCTTTTACAACACTCTCACTCTTTTTACAACTTCACTATAGAATGAGTTAGGGATTTTTGGCTCTATGAAGTGTAGTGAGAAAAACTCAGTTGTAGAGATGATTTTTGCAAGGGAACACAACTGAAAAACAAGCTCAAGAAAGAGTTGGAAATGGAGAGCTTAAACACTTTTCTTTTCTCTTTGAAAACTTTGAAAACTTGAGGATTTTTCTTGGTTCTTGTAAGAGAGTCTTCTCCTCTATTTATAGGGAGAGAAATAGGTTTAAAACAATTATTTAGTCCTTATTTGTTCTGAAAAAGACCTGAAAACCCCTGAAAAAATCTGCCAAAAAGCAGTCTGAAAAACAGATTTCAGAATTGCACAAAAGGGAAAAGAGCCGTTGGGCTGTTGCAGGCTTGGCGGTCGACCGGGCCGGTCGACCGCCAGCTCAGCTGGCAAAGAGCCGTTGGCTCGGGTCGACCGTCCAAAGAAGAAAACATAGTTCTCTTCGGGCGGTCGACCGGGGCGGTCGACCCAGAAAACCCGAGAGCAACTGCTTACAGTCGGTCGACCCGGGCGGTCGACCGACAGACGTGCACAAACGTGCACGTCCTGGGACTGGCGCTGGTCGACCGGGCCGGTCGGCCGGTCAGCCTGAAACAGGAAAAATCAGTATTTTTTTTTTTACTTAGAAAAATTTGTAAAATAGTTTTGGGTTTGAATAAACTTAAGTAACATGCTAGTAGGAGTATATAAACATGATCTAAACATGATATTATTTTGTAAAACTTAGGGTCATGTAAATATCTACTAAGGCATGAAACCAAATTTAAAACATGAAAACTTAAATACAAGACTCACATTTTAACAAAACCAAATTGTGTATGTGTATCCTAGAGCCAATATCCAACACTCAAACTTTAACATTCTATTCTTACAATGATTCTAAGGACTTCAAGTTCTTCAAGAGGGCTTTCACCATATGATCTTCAAAACTTGATTCTTGAGCCCAAATTGAGTTGACTTGAGTCCAAAGCACCTTCCTTTAGGGAAGAATCCTTCTAGTAGAGTTAGAATCCTGAAACACACTTAAACAATAAATAATATTAGTACAAATAACTAATATGTTTTGTAATCATCAAAACACACTAAAAACGGGTGATTGTAACCTTGGGCCAACAATATTCATATATTTTTAAGCACAAATTTTGATTATGCAAAACTTGAATTTTTAATGAGTATCATGTTTCAATTGATTAGTTTTCAATTGGTATGCTAATACACAAGCTTATGCATCGTTTTATTTGGTATTTCATAAAGGGGGAGAAAACTCGTATTTTGTCTTTCAATTGGTATTTGTTTCTACTCCCTTACTTTATGATGGAAAAGGATTTTAAAAAAAATGAATTTGATTTGATTTTGGTATCATATGTTTAAAATGAAAAATATTTACAATTTGGTATCATATGCTAATAAAGTATAATACTTTTAATTGGTATCAAGATTGTTTATTTACAATTGGTATGTTATTTTTTTACTTATCAATTAGTATCAAGATTTTGTGTTTACTATCAATTGGTATATGTTTTCATTAAAAAAATGTATTTTTGATTTATATTGCCTATATGCAAGGGGAGCTTAACATCTCTTCTACATATAGATTCATGTTGTGTGTATCCATTATTGAGGAGCTTGACAACTTTTCTTTATGCGATACACGTGTGCAGGGGGAGCTTTACATCTTCTCTTATGCATTGCATATTATGTGTTATGTGAATTAGTGTTTGTCATCCTTTCTTCATGTAATGCATATATGTGGGGAAGTTAACTTAGCGTCTTCCTCTTCATGAATGTATCTAGCATATATTCTTATTATTGTTTTGTTTGATGTCACCCTTATTGATATTATTTTTTGTTTTAGACAACAAGGGGGAGAAGAATATGTTTTTCTTTGGTTTGTCTTCTACCCCTTTGTTGATGATTGACGTAAAGGGGAGAAAGATTTTGAGTTTATATGAATTTTGAGTTTATATGCATGTTTTTGTATGCATATTTATTGATATCAAGAACATGTTTAATTTTTGGTATCAAAGAGCATTATTTAATTTTTGGTATTTATTTAATTTTTGGTATCAAGAGCTTTATTTAAAAGAACATGTTTTATTGTTTTATGCATGTCTATGCATGTTTCATGTTAAATATTTATTGCATATCTTTATTTTTATGTTTATGCATGAGTTAAGGGGGAGCTTCTTTGAAGCTTAACTTTAATCCATGCATATATAACTCCATGAGTTTTGTCATCATCAAAAGGGGGAGATTATTGGCCCAGTGGCCTTCCACTCTAGTTTTGATGATGATTAACTTATGTAGTTATGTTTACTAATAATCTTGTGTTGTTTAAGTTTCAGATCATTAACCAAGATATTAGTTGGTGTTAGCTTCAACAAGGAGTTTGAAAGCTTTCACATGGTGATTCCAGAGCTCGAGCATCAAGATCATACATAGCACTCGTTGAAGTCAGGCTCAGTGGATCACGGAGTTTTGGATCGAGTCGACTTGAAGACGGAGTTCATCAAGAAGACATCGGTACCTTAATTTTTAGTTTAGTGTGTTTCAGATCCATTTGTAAAGATTAGATAGTTGATATGCTCAAGTTCACAATACACACACGTTTTATGTATTGGATATTGATTTTTCAGTTTTTGGTTTAACCGATATTGGTTTTCATGATAGTTTAGATCAAAATAAGTTTAAATGGGTTATATGTATATTAGATGTATTCTATATACATGCATGCTTAACTTCCTAGACAAACTTATTTTGATATGCCTATTCATGTGTTTTATGTTTTGGTATTTTTAACAAAACATATTTTTGGATTTAAAGTCAAAAACAATGATATATATATTTCGTGTATATTGGACTTATGTCCATATGCAACATGCCTAAATGTGTTTAAGTATCATGTTTTTGTATTTAAATGAGTTTTAGGAAAAATCAGATTTCCTATTGAAAAATAAAATACAGGTTTTTTTTTGACAAAATTTATAAGACACAAAAATTGTCCAAAATGTTTGAAATTTGTGTTGAAATTTTCACACAAGTTTATATTTCAAATGATAAAACTATTTTTGTGAATTTTTAGAAGATTTATGGGAATTTTAGAATTATTTAAAATCCTGATTTTTGTCCCAGAACCATGCTGTCAGACTCTGGCGGTCGACCAGCCAGTCGACCGGGACCCAGAATCGGTCGACCAGGTCGGTCGAACGACGTGCACAGACTTGTGCACCTTAGCCAGGTTCTTGGGCCGGTCGACCGGGCGGTCGACCGGCCAGAGAGCTTTGCTCTCTGTATTTTTTTTCGGTCGACCGGCCGGTCGACCGCGGGCTTCCAACGATCATATTTTTGACCGCTGACGGTCGACCAGGCCGTCGATCGCCAGCCGTCTCAGGCTGAAACATTAGCCCAACGGCTAGTTTTGTTTTGGGGCTATAAATACCCCATTGCTTTGAGTTTTTGAGTAAGATTTTAAGAGCCAAAATTTCTCTCTTCTACAAGTTTTTTAAACAAGTTTTCCCAAGTGTTTTTGTGTCAAAAAGGATTCATCTTATTTGTTTTAGGATTTTGAAAAAATAAAAGAAAATAGAAATTTGGGAGATTTGTATTGTTCTTCATTTCTATCTTTTACAAAGAGTTTTCCCAAGTATTTTTCTTTGAGTTTTTGTTTTCCAAACTCTTGGTATTCCACACTTGAGCTATATCTTCTATCCTATTCTATAGGATCATATATTTGTAGGAAAATTAGTTTGTGATTGAGATATACCGCTTTGTTGTAAACCCTTTACTTTGTGGTTATCCCTCTTTGGTAGAGGTTGATTTGGATTGTGGGGTGCTCCCTCTTTGGTAGAGGTTGAGGTTGTTGTTTGCTCCCTCTTGGTGAGGTGGAGTTGGAGTTGGTGTTTGAATCCCTCTTTGGTAGAGGTGGATTGTGTTTGTGTCCCTCTTGGTGAGGTGGATTTGGTTGTATTGGTGGAGTTGGGTACTCCGGTCTTCGGTAGACCATTTGTATTGCCTCAGTGGAGGTTGTATAGGTTGAGAGAGGAGTTCGATACTCCTAGTGGATTAGAAATCCTTCTCGGTGAAGGCGGGGACGTAGAGCTCGGTGCTCGAACCTCGAAACACATCTTGTTGTTTGTGTTTGATCCATTGCCTCTAAACTCTCTCTCCTTATATTTGTGTATTGCATCATTCATATTACCATATCTTATATGCTTGTGTTGTGCATTGATTCATATTGCTATATCATTTATATGCTTGTGTGTTTGTGTGCCTCACTTGTGCTTAACCACGAGAGCTTCATATAGCGCCTCAACTCTTATTTAGATGAATCAAGAGGAGTTAGTCCAGAGCCCTTCACGGGAAATTCGGCTAACTCGTTGGTTGCACTAAGTATAGTTGCAATTAGTTTTAAAATTTCGCATTTAGTTCATTAGATTAGCGGTACACCTATTCACCCCCCCTCTAGGTGTACTTTCAGTTTACTCCCTCTTGGTGAGGTGGAGTTGGTGTTGGATTCGTATCCCTCTTCGGTAAAGGTGGATTGCATTTGTATTGCCTCAGTGGAGGTTGTATTGGTTGAGAGAGGAGTTCGGTACTCCTAGTGGATTGGAAATCCTTCTCAGAGAAGGCGGGGACGTAGAGCTCGGTGCTCGAACCTCGAAATACATCTTGTGTTTGAGTTTGATCCATTGACTCTAAACTCTCTCTCCTTTTATTTGTGTTGTGCATCAATCATATTGTCATATCTTATATGCTTGTGTTGTGCCTTACATTGATTCATATTACTTATATCTATATGCTTGGTTGTGTTTGCTTGTGTGCCTCACTTGTGCTTAACCATGAGAGCTTCATATAGCGCCTGAACTCTTATTCAGAGGAATCAAGAGGAGTTAGTCCAGAGCCCTTCACGGGAAATTCGGCTACACTCGTTGGTTGCACTAAGTGTAGTTGCAATTTAGTTTTAATTTCCACATTTAGTTCATTAGATTAGCGGTACACCTATTCACCCCCCTCTAGGTGTTCTTTCAGAGGGATAGGCACAAAGCCAACCAATCAACCTCTCACTAGAGGGATAGGGCACAAAGCCACCACTCCACAAATTAACCTCTACACAAGAGGGATAACACAAAGTAGGAGGGTTTACAACTTAGTGATCAAAAGACCACAAACCAATTCATTTCCACAAAAATAAGGATCCTATAGAGAGGATAGAATGATAAGCTCAAGTGTGAAAAACACAGTGTTTTTAACAAAGAAAATCACTTGGGAAACTCTCCAAAAAGATATAGAATTTTTAGATCAAAAACAATTCCCAAAAGACTATTTTCTTTGAAATAATAAAACACTTTAAAAAAAACAATTGAAGAACAAATCTTTGAAGCTTTAAAACTCTTTTTAAAACTTGTAAAAACACTAGAGAATGGGATAATTTTCGCTCTTAGAAGTCTTATACAAAATAGCCCACAAATGGGGTTTTATAGCCCTTTAAAAAAAAAAGCCATTGGCAACAATTTTGGTCAGATTTAACCATCCGGTCGACCGGCCGGTCGACTGGCCAACGGTCAAAATTCGACCGTTGCGCCTTCCAGTCGACCGGCCGGTCGATCGACCAACGGTCAAAATTCAACCGTTGTGCCTTACGGTCGACCGCCCGGTCGACCGGGCCCTGAACCAGAGAGCAACGGCTCTCTGGCCTGTCAACCGCCCGGTCGACCGGGCAACTCGAGAGTGGGTTGCCTTCAGTCGGTCGACCGCTCGGTCGACCGGCCCAAGGGGCTGGCTACGTGCACGTTTGTATGCACGTCCGGTCGACCGCTCTGGTCGACCGGCTCCTGGTCCGGTCGACCGCCAGAGCCTGGCAGGCAGCAATAAGGGACTGAAAAACTTAGTTTTTATTATTCTAAAAAATCCCATAAAATTTCTAAAAATCCACAAAAATAAGTTCAGTATAATACATTGATATACAAACTTGTGTGAAAAATTTCAACACAAATTCAAACTTTTTGAACCATTTTTGACTTAACAAATTTTGCGGAAAACCAAAATCCGTATTTTTCAAAACTTGGATTTTGAATTGAAAATTTGTTTTGTCCAAAACTCATCCAAATACAAAAACATGATATTTAAACAACTTCAAACATGTTGTATATGGATATAATCCGATATACATGAAATAGATATATCAATGTTTTTGACTTTAAATCTAAAAATACGTTTTGTTAAAATACAAAACCTAAACACATGAATAGGCATATCAAAATAAGTTTGTCTAAGATATGAAGCATACATGTATATATAGAACATATCTAATATACATTTAAATAATATAAACTTATTCTGAATCTATCTATTCATGAAAACCAAGATCGGTTAAATTAAAAACCAAAAACCAATAAACATGAAAACGAGAAACAAGTGTGTGCGTTGTGAACTTGAGCATATCACACTATCTAGTCTTTACAAATGGATCTAAAATATAAACTAAACTATATACCGAAGTCTTCTTGACGAACCCCGTCTTCAAGTCGACTCGATCCAAAACGTGATCCACCGAGCTTGACTCCAACGATTGTTGAAGCTAATCACTTACTAATATCTTGGTTAAGGATCTGAAACTAAATATCACAAGATTATTAGTAAACATAACTACATGAGTTAATCATCATCAAAACTAGAGTGGAAGGCCCCTGGGCCAACAAGTGTATTGCATTTAGTTTTTAAATTCCGTATTATTTGTCATATATTAGTCTTACACCTATTTACCCCCCTCTAGATGTACTTTCATCACCGTTGCCTGAGAGACACTCCCAGTGTCGGCTGATATATATATATATATATATATATATATATATATATATATATATATATATATATATATATATATATATATATATATATTCTTGTGTCCTTTCAAAAGGATTTGAGCCCAATCCTTCTCACTCAAATTCAATCCTCCGGTATTCAAATACACGATTCACTCCGTTAAAGTTGATCTATATTATTTCAAGTATCTATAAACCAAAAATCAAGTGTTTTGAATACTTTTTTCCATCCATCAAGCGGTGCAAAATAGACGGCCGAAAGTAATGAGTTGGTTAGATCTATGTCTTTAGATATACAAAATTCTCAGTCTGGCCATTTCATTATGATTTAAACATTTAAAAACCCTTACAAACTAATTTTTGTTAGGTTTCAAATATTCTACACCGTTAAACTAACGGCCTTTACTTGATGCATGGTCAAAACGTATTCAAAATACTTGATTTTTAGTTTATAGATACTTGAAATAATATAGATCAGCTTCAAGAGTGGATCTTGTATTTGAACGTCGAAAGGTTGAGTTTGAGGGGGAAAGATTCGAGTTCAAATCCTTTTGGAAGAGCATAAGTCTATCTCATATATATATATATATATATATATATATATATATATATATATATATATATATATATATATATATATATATATATATATATATATAATGTTGGGAAAGAGGAGATAAGAGAAGATAAAAACATCGGAAGAGTTTTTTAAACTCATTGGAAGAGATAGCACAGAGATCAGAGTTCAGAGGAAGCGAGAACACAGTTCAAACAGGCCAGGCAGAGGCCGGTCGACCGCCTGGTCGGCCAGCGTGCACAATGTGCACATGCGCGGCCCGATCGACTGAAACGGTCGATCGACTAGCACAGCTTAAGCTTCTGTTGGTCCCGATCAACCGACCAGTCGACCGAGGGACAGGGTCAATCGACCAGCCGGTCAACCGAAAGGCAAATTCTCTCTTGAACGGATTCGGACTTCTTTTCTATTTTAGAGTCGAAACCAATTATGGTTTCCTAAAACCCTGGGACTCTCTAGTTATAAATAAGGGTTAGAGCCCTCATGAATTGTATCGCTAGTATCCCCTGGGTATCCTCTTCTAATTGATTGTTGAATCAATAATATCTCCCCCTCCCTTGCTCCGAGGACGTAGGCGAATTGACGAACCTCGTTAAATATTGTGTTTGCTTTCTCTCTTGTTGGTTTTTTGTTCTTGTTCTTTTGAATACTTCTTGGCGGCATCTCTCTCTGTCTGTTTGGGTTTCTCAATTGGTTATTGTCAAGGATAGTGTGAGCGTAACAAGTGGTATCAGAGCCATGCTCCGAATTTAGTCGTGTGTGTGGGTGATGTTTGATGATGTCGATACCCTAATGGCGCAAAAAGGCGCAATAGGCCGGCCCCTTTAAAGCTTGTTGGCTCTTGAGAATTTGGTAATGGTGTGCACGACACTACAATTTGTGCTTCACGTACGGCGTGCCACCTTCCACGCGGTAAAGAAATTATATCTCGATAGAGCATTTAATCTTCCGGTGTGAAGATAGTTGAGCTTGCAGGGAGACTTTTTGTTCGAGGGGGATTGTTGGGATTTAGGTCGAACAAATAGTCCCACATCGGCTAGATATGGGGATGGTCTTGGGTATATAAGGATTTGAGCAACTCCACCTAGAAGACTAGTCTTTTGGAATGGTAAGTTTAGTCTTTTAGGATGGTACCCCAAGTCTTCAATTGGTATCAGAGCATCTATGGTGACAATTATTGACACATATAATCGGTTCTTATCTGAATGTTGTTTGTATCCTTAACATGCTTATGTTTGTTCAGTTCTGTGCAATTAACTTGTGAATGAAGATTTAGGGTGCAAAAGAAGAGATAAGGCCACACCACATCACATCACCTTCCTTTATTGTGTCAACTGTTTTTACTTGGTTTTGATGAGAAGCCAAGCGAAGGCGATAGCAATTTGTTACATACTCTCTAGTACTTCATCTTAATTTCCTCTTGGAGCGGTGGGCTGCCGGCTGCATGTTGTATGAGTTGAGCTGGTTTCTTCTCCGGTTTCTTCTCCTCGCCACGCAGATCTTCTTCGGTTCGGTTCATGTGTGCAAATCACACACATATTATGAGAGTGTAAAGACTTTAAAATTTTATAATCCTAAAATTTGACATTTCTCATGTTAATATGGAATTGATCCTCATAATATGGGGGTGTGGCTCACACACATGAACGAAGTTATTCTCCTCCAAATTCTTTCTTTAGTTTTTAATACTCTCTCTCTCTCTCTCTCAATTTGTGAGGTGGGATTGAGCTGTTGAATTTTCTCGTTAATGGAGTTTTTAGTGGGGGTGGATAGTTTTTGATGGGTACAATTGCTCCTCATTCAGCACTATTTCATGTTTTAGCATTTTGATGTATTTTCTCATGATAGTTAATTAATTAATGCGTTGGGTAACATTCTTTTTGGAAGTAGTGCCATGGTGAAGATCATATTCACATGTTGTTGTGTTTGGTAGATTTAAATTGTGGGTATATATGGAGATAGACTTGTGTAGTTTCGAGCCGAATTTTCACTCAAATACCAACATCTAACATTCAAATACAAGATCTACTCTATTAAAGTTGATCTATATTATTTAAAATAACTAAAAATCAAAAATTAAGTATTTTGAATATTTTTGCCCATCCATCAAGTGGTGCAAAATAGACGGCCGAAAGTAATGAGTTGGTTGGTTAGATCTATGTCTTTAAACATATAAATTCTCAATCCGGCCATTTGATCATGATCTAAACATTTAGAAATGCCTACAGACCAATTTTGTCAGGTTTTAAATGTTCTACACAGTGAAACTAACTAACACACTATTTAAGCCGTTCGTTTTTTTACTTAGTTGATGCATGGGTAAAAATATTTAAAATGCTTGATTTTTGGTTTATAGATATTAGAAATAATATAGATCAACTTCAACAGAATGGATCTTGTATTCGGATCCCTACAAACTAATTTTTGTTAGGTTTCAAATGTTCTACATTGTGAAACTAACCAACACACTATTTAAGCCGTCTGTTTTTCCTTACTTGATGCATGGGCAAAAAGTATTTAAAATGCTTGATTTTTAGTTTATAGATGCCAGAAATAATATAGAAAACTTCAACAGAATGGATCTTGTATTCGGATGATGTATGGTTGTATTTGAATGGGAAGGATTCGGGCTGAATCTTTCCAGAACTACAGTCTATCTCGGTATATGTTTCTAAATAGTGTTGTTATTTCTTATTTAATATGGAAAAATAGACTTAATGAAATAGTGAAATGTGAGATCATATCTGACATATTATTATTCAGGATTGGATCCATGTATGATTCTCCGGAGTTTACTTTCTCTTCAGTTCTAAATTTTAGAATGCTTAATTGTGTGGTGTTAAGATTATAGATTGAAATCTCAGTATCAAGAGGGATCAATTTGGGCCGTAAGGATATTTTTATTGGCATCAGCAATATAAGCCGTTTCATCTCATTGTATCAGCAATATCTGATATCATTTAGGTTATATCAGATCATATCAACAATATTAGTATAAGGTCAAAATATCGATACCAAACAATATTTCAAACTCTTGCTTTATTCTTTTTCTTTTCTTTTTGTTTTTGGCTTTTTTCAGACCTCGGTCAGGATGAAATACATATGGAATTCTTTTGATGATTAAGAAATTAATGATCTGGAAATTTTTTGTGCTTTTCTTCTTGATTGTTTGCATGCGCCGGATCTAACCGTGTCAATGTGTAAGAATTTGATCCCTGTTTTGTGGTTGATCTGATTTTCCATTTACATACCATTAGTACAGGCCTGCTTTTTCACGTCACCATTATCACATCGGTTGATCTAAGAAAAGACATGAATAAAAACTGCGGTGATATTTTTTAAATATATAGAGTATGAGGATTGACAATGATATTTTTAAAAAAAATATAAAAATATTCCACGTCGGGTCAAGAACCCATGTGGAATGTAGATGTTATTAATTTCAAAAAGGTTCCATGTCAATTCTTGAGAAGAATTGGCGTCAGGTACTATTTTTTTTCATATCCACTTTAAACCGATGTGAAATGCCGTTCTAGTGTACATGTCTATGCAAGGGAAATTGCCTACTTAGGGGCTGCTAGGATTCACTAGGATTCAAAGGAAGCGGGCGGAAGTGAGGAAGTGGGGAAGTGTCATTTTCTATTTTTGTTGTTCATCCAAACCATGAAAAAGAAAAATGCGAAAACCTTTTTCTTTTTCTCTTTTTCTTTTGTACAATCATTTTCTCACTTTAAGTGTGACACTATTAATTTTGTGGTCATGTAAATTCATTTGTAATAAATTGTACCACAAAACAGTTAATTTTGTGATCGTGTAAATCCACTTGAATTCTAATTATAATCTAAATTTTCTCATAATCAATTTTATTTTAATATTATTTACGGTCAACTTTGTCACTTCCACTTCCATATTACTAATCAAATATTGAAAAACACAATATATTTTTTCGCTTTACTTCCTAACTACCAATCAAACACTAAAACACATACAAGTCACATTTTTCAAAAAGAAAAAAGAACTATACTTTTCACTTCTGCCTGCTTTCTTGAATTCCAAACAGCCCCTTAATTTCTTGATGACTTGGCTTCTAGCTTTAATAAAAATTTCACCTCATGGACCTTAAAATTAATTTAATAATCAATTACTATTAGTAATCCCTCTTGAGAGATTAATTGTCACTTATGATCTAATCATCTTCATCAGGTATTAACATTAGTTATTAAATCTTTTTCATCAATATAGTAATAATAATAATAATGACACTTTGAAGTTTCTACACGTACCAAGGCATGCACGTAGGCTACTTTGGCGTAACCTGAATTATTGAAACAACTAATTAATGTGGGGAGTTTGGCCACAAATTAACCTAGATGCCAACACGTAGCAAATAACATTAACTATAGAAAATAATCAACGTTAGAAATTTAGAATATTGAAATTGACTGATTCCTATTATGAAATGCCTACAAATATACGAGGAGGAGTCGTGAGTAAATGTATTTTTTAAGTGATTTCATTTGCAGCAAGAAAAATATAAACATAGAATATGAATAAGTTTGCGTGATGTTGGTAAAGATCTGTCTGGGTCAAAAACACCTTAAAGAGTGACTTTTGCAATAAGCTAGACCAGAAATGAGATATGAGAATTATGCTTTATTTTTACCCAAAAGTTTAAACTGACAGTTTAAGGTGAAGGAATGAGAACTATTTACAAACTTTATATCTGATTCATTATCATATTTTTAAGTTTTTAACTGAATCTAAACAGTATCGTCTATGGTGGTTTAGTCATGAGTGATGTAAACTTACAAAAACATCAGTCCGACAAATAGAGCTTATCAAATTAGGTCAAGTTAAAAGAACACAGGAGAAGACCCACATAGATGGAGGTCATACGACAAGATATAGAAGTTAAAGATCTTAATGAAGACATATTGCTCGATAGGAATGAGTAAAGAACGCTGATCCATGTGCCCGCTCCAGCGTAATTTTTTTTGGTTCATGTACCCTGCCTCAAATACTCAGAACAAATAGCTTAGTTGTTGTGTTGTTTTTAACTGAATCTGTCATTTTCTCAATAAAATATAAAAAAAGAAGAAGCACGTGTTGGTTGTCACAACGTGCGGCCAGCCCCTTTATAATAGTACACAGACATTAAACAATTTAAGGCCTCCTCCCTCCTCCCCTTCCCCTTCACGATCGGTTTTGATCCGTAAGAGTTCTATTCACCCACAGATTACATGTTCGAGACTTATCACGAACATATTTATAATATATTAAATTTCAGCCACCGTGATTACTAGTCGGATATTAAATTTGCTCTTAAGTGGCCGCCAGTTGAATCCCGGCGTAATGACTTTCTAGGAAAAAAAAAATAATTAGTGCAATGACTTTCTAAAAAAAGAAATCATTATTTTAATTGATCCATGTTAGGTGGGTACATAAAGAATCTCTAACTTTAGTTTAAATTAATTAAATGGCATGAGAATTTTTATTATACATAAAAAGAAGGTAGCAAAGAGAGGAAAAGAGAGAAAAGCCCTTGTTTGGCAACTGTGAGGGTTGTCCAAAGAAAAGATGTTAAGTTTGTTAATTGGACTGGAAAATGCCATGAGAAAAGGTGACACAATTCAATGGGAAGGTGAGTCTGTAGGTGCATGTCATGATGATTGATTATTCTCATTAATTCCATAAAGTACATATACATGAGATCATGAAACTATTTATGTTCCTTTTCAGTACTAAAAATATATTAGTATAAATAAATGAATCTGATTTTCTTTCACTTTCTCCTTCTATTTTTTTTCTCATTTTTAATTATTAACCACCACCCCCCCCCCCCCCCCCCCCCCCCCCCCCCCCACAAAAAAAACCCAAAAAAAAAAAAAAACCAAAAAAAAAAACGTGCACAAAAAAATAAAATCTGAAAATCTACATAGATTTCACTTGCTCTTGCGAACATGGGGAATTAACTCCCTGCAAAGTTTTTTTAAGAAGAAACTCGTAGTTAAGCGTCAACCTACAGATACAATCTATTTATATATGTCGCATCTCATGGGATTCGAGATGATACTCATTGGAGAGCAAACCTAATGACTTACCGTGAACCACGTGAGAGGGACACTCCTTACAAAAATTTGATAGATGATTAGGCATATTTGATTTCTAGATGTCTTCATGAATGTGTTTAGAAGAAGAAAATGCACAAGTTATCAGCAGTATTATTTCCTTCAATGTAATATTTGTTCAGAGGAGCTCATTATTGTTAGTGTTGCTATTGTATTTTTTTTAATAACTTAACTGCTGATGGATTTAGCGGTGACTTTTAGGGAGAAAACATGGGCTTGACTGGGTGCATATCGGAGAGAGAAGAAATATCCATGAGACGGTATTCAAACCGATGACCGGGCATTGTGCTCTAACCGAGTCAGGCGAAGGACGGGGAGCATTGTTGTTGCTATTGTTGAAAGACCAATATGCTTACTATATCAAAGGAGAAAAGATCGTAAAGGAGAAGAAACCCGAGGAGGAAAAGCAAAAGTTCTGGCTATGAACCATGAAAACTTTATTAATTGCTAAAAAATTTGTGATCATTTCTTGATAATCTGACGAGTGGGGTATAACTCGGTGGGAAAAGAATTGGATGGATTGTGATCAGAGTCCAAGATTCAAGTTCCAGTTACAGTCTATATTAAAAAAATAAATCTTAAGAAAAAAAATCTAGCACGTGCAGACCGTGTACCTAGCTTGAAAATTTTCTTGGCATTACAATTATATTAAGGGGAGTTTTATACTAGATTAAAGTTGTATACTCCATGCAAATCTATTAAAAAGTTTAATTACTCTCTCTCTCTCTCTCTCTCTCTCTCTCTCTCTCGGTTGACACTCAATTGGATAATTTTCCACAATTTATGTGGTTGGATTGGGATCGCAATGTTGCTCACAGTGACCCAGCACAATGCCTACAGTTTGTCCAAGCTACAACCAAATCAAATTTTAAAGTGTTTTCTTGCCACGCTTGCGACCAGAATTTGGATTATGCATGTATTGTTTTAACTTTTAGGGTTAGACTATAAAATTTTCGTTATTTTGGGTCAAACTCTTAACGGTTTGTTTTTCATGCCCCCGACATCCAAATGTAAGATTCACTCCGTTAAGTTGAATTATATTATTTGAAGTCTCTAAAATCAAAATATATCATTTGAATATTTTTTCTTATTCGTCAAGTGGGCGGAAGACGGACGGCTGAAATTAGTGACTTGTTTAGTTTAACGGTGTATAGTATTTGAAACCTAATAAAAATTGGTTTATGAGGGCTTTTAAGTGTTTAGATCATAATGAAGTGGTCGGATTGAGAATTTATATGTCTAAAGATGTAAATATAAGTAAAATGTTATTTTCAACCGTCTATTTTGCGCCCACTTGATGGATAATCAAAAAGTATTCAAATGATATGATTTTTTATTTTAGATACTTCAAATAATGTAAATCAACTTCAATGGAGTGGATCTTGCATTTAGACGTCAGAGCATGAGATTTGAACCGTTTAAAATTAGACATAAAAATAAACATTTATTTTATAGTCCAACTCGTATTTTTATATTCTAACAAATATTCTGAAGTAAATTCCTTTCTGATTGTGGAGAGAAAATGGGAACCGAGAAATCTTAGCACAAATCACTAAGTCACTCTTATATTCCTCAATTAGTGGTGAGCTGTGACGAGGTCTGCCGACTATTAGTCCAAATATCTTTTGATTTTAATAACAAATTATGGAAACACACATATAAACATACATAAATATAGCGATTTGACTACTTGGGAAGGATTTGAGCATGAATCTTTCTCACTCAAATTCAATGTTATGACATTCAAATACAAGATTCACTCTGTTTATCTACATTATTTAAAGTAATTAAACAAAAAATCAAGTGTTTTGTAGTTTTTTGTCCATGCATTAAGTAGAGAAAAAATGAACGACCTAAATAGTGAGTTGGTTAGTTTGACGGTATAAAACATTTGAAACCTAACAAAAATTGATTTTTAGGGGTTTTTAATGTTTAGATCATGATCAAATGACCGAATCGAGAATTTGTATGTCAAAAGACAGATATCTAACCAACTCACTACTTTCAGCCTTCCATTTTGCGTCGCTTGATGGATAGGCAAAAAATATTCAAAACACTTAATTTTTGGTTTATAGATACTTGAAATAATATAGATCAACTTCAACGGAATGGATCTTGTATTCGGATGACGTATGATTGTATTTGAGTGGAAGGATTCGAGCTCTAAGCCTTTCGGAACTACACAAGTCTATATATGTGTATTGTATTTGGATGTCGGATGTTGGTATTTGAGTGGGAAAGATTCGGGCTCAAATTTTTCTGGAACTATACGAGTGTATCTTATATATATATATATATATATATATATATAATATATATATATATATATAATATATATATATATATATATGAGGAATCTGTACCTCAAGCCAGCTGCGAGAGGACTCTCTCAACTGGCGCAAAGTGGCTAAATTTCAACAACTATTTTGGATGCTGGTACTATAGGTACAGTTATATGAGGATTGTGATTATGTCACAATGGTTTTATGAGGACTGCTGTCATGATCATAGTCTTTTCTAAGGACTGCGACCAAGGTCGCAGTCTTTTGCTGAAGGCTACGACCAAGGGTACAGTCTTTTTCTGAGAACTGTTACGATGGTCGCAGTCCTAATTACACTGAAATTATATGTTTTTTAGGACTGCAACTAAGTGGACTGCGACCATATTGCAGTAAGTTTGCGACCATATTAAAGTGACAGCTGAGAGAGTCTCTCTCAGCTGGCGGCTGAGGTACATCTCTCTCTATATGTATATGTGTGTGTGTGTGTGTGTGTGTGTATATATATATATGTATGTATGTATGTATATCAGAAATATATATATCAGCCGACAGCTGAGAGTCTCTCTCAGCTGCGATAACATAGCACATTATTTGCCATACTAATAAGTTGTGGCTTGCTTATTGGAATAAGTTAATTACTAATTGCCCCTCGGTAAAAGGTACTTGTCCCGCTATTGTTTATTATTATTTTTTCATCTATTTCTTTTACCGCTCGTTGTCGGATTTAGGTTTTCCTTTTCCTGCCATAAAATTGTTTCTGAAAATAGTGATTTCCGGATCAGGTTTTTCCCTTTTATTTTAATGCCGACGTCGGAGCAGTTTACTTCCCCTGCCAATTCTGATCGCATTTATAAGCGATCTGTATCTCCCGATCTAAATATGAACCATATATCATCTGATTTAACTTCCTCTCAGAATATTGAAAGTATTGAAGGGTTGAGATCTTACATGTTGATCAAGAGGGTTTTATTTTATCATTTTTTTCTCGCAATTTCTTATATGTAGAAGATTTTGTGTAGCGTATATGAAACTGCGATCTAGATTTTGTTTTACAGAACAATATAATCACTTTTACTAAAGTCTTTTTTTTTTCAGAAACACTTTCACAGTTTTGTTAAATGCGATCTCAGTCGCACCTATTTAATTTAATACACTAAATTTATGAACTGCGACCACTAATTAATACACTAAATTTTAAGAACTGTGATCACGATCGCAGTTTGTATTAAAAATATTTTTTTCAGTTGTCAAAACTAGCTTTCTAACTGCGACCTTAGTCGCAGTCCTATTTTTTATAGTTCTGACACGTGTCCAGGTCAATTATATCTATCTTATACACTAAATTTTAAGAACTGCGACTTAAGGTCGCAGTATATACTAATGAGAGAGTTTCACAGTTATTATTCACGTTTTTTAAAAACCTGGTCATACGGAAAATTGCGACTACGGTCGAGTCTTTATTCATAAGTTACAGATTTCTTCAGTCACAATTTGTTAATTAAACCAAATAATTTACCAATGATATCCTTTGTTTATTCATACAGCGACCAGGATCGCAGTGTCCAATTAAGCTAATTTAGTAGAATATAACACACTGCGACCATGTTTGCACTGTAATTTTCCAATTAACCGAAACAATTTATCATGAAGGGGCCTTTGTATCATCATACTGTGACCAGGGTCACAATATTCGATGAGGCTAACTTAGTTTAACAGACTGCGATCATACCCCAAAAAAAAGAAAACGAACGGCAACACTGCGACATCAGTTGCAGAGTTTTAGTAAAAAAAACCTTAAAAAAAATGAACGTGAATAATTTTTAAAACAAAATAATTTTTAAAAGTCTGCGACCAAGGTCGCATAAACCTAACACGCTAATTCAGATAACTGCGACCCAAGTCGACATAAAAGGAATGAAAAAAAAAACTTTTGACCATGGTTGCTGTGTTAAAAAATTAAAAAAATTAAAAAAATCTCAAAATAAAACTCTTTTTATCTTAAACTATAAACTTGATTTAAAGTTTCAGTGTAAAAAAAAAAACAGTTTTTAAACCGCATAAATATACTTATTTTTTATGCTTACCTCTTTAAATCATAAAAAGCGAATCTCTCTCTCTTATTTGCTACATGGTCGCAAGTTTTCAAAAAAAATATTTAACTATTTTTTTTAAAAAACCAAGAATCTTGAAAATTTAAAAAATCAAAAAATTTTCGTAAAAATACAGTTCATCAGACACTATTAATTTAAGTTAAGTTAAAATAGGAATATTTCTGAAATAAAGTAAAAAGGGAATCAAAACTGAAAAAAATATAACTATAAAATTTACAAACCCTAAAAAAAAATTTCTGGGTTTCCCCATTACCTTTTACCACGGATGATTTCTTTGGCGCCATCTTTAGCACATATTTTTTTAAAAAAACTAATTTTTGAATGAAAATGATCAGAAAATTTGGTAAATAATAGCACTAAATTTTTCGGATTGATCAACTGATAATTTAAGATCTATAAATTTTTTGAAAGGAAAAATTTTACATACAGTAAAAGTTGTGAGGGAGGGTATTTTCATCAAAGCGATTTTGAAGTGACTGATACTAACTCGGGCGGGAATTTTTGGGTTTTGTCTGCCAAAATTAATGTCAAATTTATGGTTATTATGTTGCCACGTCTCGCCGGCTGAGAAACTCTCTCAGCTGTCGGCTGAGATACAGTACCCCTATATATATATATGTATATATATATATATATATGCATATATATATGAGAAAAATGTATATCAACCGACGGCTGAAAGACCCTCTCAGCCTGCGGTGATGTGGCACATTATTAGCCACACTAGAAAGGACGCCCCGCGTATTGAAACAGGTGAAATTACTAAATGTTGGCCGAAAAGGTTACACTCTCCATTTGTTTAGAGTTTTGATGATAACAAAACAAATAAGAGCCATGTGGTACTAATAAGTTTGTTCAAGATAAGTTTCAGCTTTTGTACCATGTTTGGAGGCCATTGCTTAGCTTTTGCAAGAAATTCTAAGTTCATGGAGTAAGAAGGCTTATGGCACATCAGGAAGTAACATAGAAGAGAAGGCTCTAGTTAGGCTTTGCATGGCTCAAGACTTCAAGATTGTTCAAGAGAATTCATTAGATTTGTTTTTAGTTTTATAGTTTTGTTAAAGAATAATGAATAGGTTTGAAGCTCCATCACACACGTTTTTGCGCACATTTCATTCCAAAAATATTCCCTATATATATATAAAAATTATTTTAACTTAAAGCCTTTTGATTATAAACTCAATTTTGGGTATTATACATGTTTCAAATCAAAACTATCTTGTTATTTTCAAATCCCCTTCAAATTCTTGCTCAGTCTTGATTTTTGGCCTGAGCCGGTCGACCGACCGGTGTCAGATCAGCCGACCGACCCAGTCGACTGGATTTCTGGCAGTTTTGGTGCATATCGGTGTGCACGTTTCCCGGTCGACTGGGCGGACGACCGAAGCCCTTCGGTCGACCGAGCGGCTGGCCGACTGAAATGGTGTCACTCTCTGTTTATTTCGGTCGACCGGACAGTCGACCGAGAGCCTGCAACGGTCACTTTATTTGAACTTCGGTCAACCGACCGGTCGACCGAGAGAGCCGTTTCAGCCATAACGGCTAGTTTTTAAACACGTTTTAAATTTGTCTTTTTTTCTCTAAATGTGTTTAAATGGTATTTTCTGGGTCAAATACTTCCTAATTACCATTATGTGGGTTTACTCTTTAATCCCTAGCCCTATTCTATAAATAGGGGTGATTAGGGAGAGGTTTTTAACAACAACAAGCATTTACAAAAAAAAAAGTTTTAAAAGTTTTCAAAGGCATTCAAAAGAGTTTGGTCCTTAGTTTTTGTGCTGAAGAATCCCTCATCACAGAAATTTTATTTTCTAAACTCTCTCAAATTCATTTTTTCTTTTTCCACTTACAATATTTGAGCTTCAAATTCTAACCATTATTTTATAGGGCTCTTGTAAGGGAAAGAGGTATTTGCAAAAGAAAGTTTGTGGTCTTTTGATCACCAAAAGAGAACTTGTACTTGAAATTGTGGAGTTGGGTACTCCGGTGTAGTTGTAACTATTTGTGATTAGTTAGTAGTTAGAAATCCTTCTGGGTGAAGGCGGGGACGTAGAGCTGGGTGCTCAAACCTCGGAAAAATTCTTGGTGTTTGCGTTTGGTTTACTTGCTCTTATCTCTTACACTATATTCTTTCTTCGATTATTTGCTTGAATTACTTACTTCAATTACTTGGTCTATTTTCACTCATTGCTTTATTCACTTGTTGCATTTTCATATTGTCAATCAAATACTCATACAACAAGATTGCATTGCGCACCTCCAACTCATATCTAGAGGAATCAGGAGGAAGAAGTTCAGAGCCCTTCACGGGGTATTCGGCTTCTAGTCTTGTTTTGGGTGATTGTTGCATCATAATTTTTTATTGTGCATTAATTAACATAATCACCTATTCACCCCCCCCCCCCTCTAGGTGATTTTCAATTGGTATTAGAGTTTGGACTCTAGGTTTGGCTTAACATCCTTAGAGAGATCCTTAAAATTTGCTAATTAATCATTTGCATTCCGTCACTCATACACTAGTCAACATGGCCGACAACATCAAAACCCCTCCTAAATTTGATGGACTTAATTTCCCTATTTGGAAGGTTAGGATGACTATTTTCTTACAATCTTTAGATAGCTTAGTTGCTAAATCCTTGACCAAACCCTATGTTAGACCCGATAGTGATGAAAGCACTTGGTCCAACTTTACCTTTAGAGAATATGAGGCTAACTCTAAGGCCCAAATTTCCCTCCTAACCGCCTGAATGTGGGATGACCTTACACGGGTAATACATTGCCAATCCGCCTATGAAATTGGCAACATTTGTTGGTCACACACGAGGGGGACATCACAAGTAAAGAGAGCTAAGATAGATCTCTTGAGGTCTCAATATGAATCTTTTAAAATGATTGATGGTGAATCTATTGTTGCATGATTACAAGGTTTACTAAAATCACCAATGCTCTTTCCTCTTTAGGTGATGATATTAGCAATGACCAAAAGGAGCGGAAAGTATTTCGGGCTCTTCCTTCATCATGGGAGATAAAGGCTACCACCTTGAAAGAATTGAATGACAAGGATGAAATGGATCTCATAAGTCTCATTGAAAATTTGAAGACTCATGAGATGGAAAAGAAGGCAAGAGAAGAAGCGGCTCCTCAAAAGAAGAAATCCATGGCCTTCAAGTCTTCCTCCACACTTGATGACAAAGAAGAAGATGAGGAGCTCTCCCTTCTTGTGCGAAACGTGAAGAGAATGTACCGTAAGAACAAACTCAACTTTAGAAGGAAGTTTGAAGGAAAAGAGGAGAGAAGAATCATTTGCTACAATTGCTGAAAGCCCAGACACATCATGGCGGATTGCCCGGATTTCAAGAAGAAGATGACTTCCTCCTTCAAGCCAAAGAAGCCGTGGAAAAGAAAGCCTATAAAGCCACATGGGATTCGGAAAGCGAATCCGAAGACGAGGTGGACATGGCAAACATGTGTTTCATGGCAAACACACCAAAGGTAACCCCACAACCTCTTGATGAAGATGATGAATTAAGTAAAGAAGTTATTGTACATGCTTTTGTTGAACTCTCGGAAACCTATGATAATAAAAAGATTGAATGTTCTAAATTAGAAAAGGAAGTTGTTTTTTTAAAAATCAACTTGCTATTGTTTCTAGAGAAAAAGATGAAATTTCTTCCAATCTTATTTCTACTCAAAATGAATTTAGTGCTTATAAAGTTGCTTGCAAAGCAAAATTTTCAAAGATTGATGAAAAAGAAATTTCTTCATTAAAAACTAGAATTGTTGATTTTGAAAAAGTTTTGAAGGATTGTGCTTTCAACACTAAAAACTTGAGGAAATGTTTTCTAAAAAGCACACTTCTCATGCTAAAACTTCTCATATCAAAATTCCTCTTGCTAAATCTACACATGCTCACAAGTCACACACTCACTATGCTTTTAAATATGGTAGAGTGTATAGATGTACTTATTGTGGTAAGAATGGACATTTGGCTAAGTTTTGTTATGACCAAATAAATAGAACAAATAATCTTGTATGGATTCATGGCACTAACGCTTAGGACCCAAGAAAATGTGGGTACCAAAATCAAGTCCTAAATTATTTGATGTAGGTACACACCAAGGCTCCAAGACGTAAGGAGCGGCGGTACCTTGATAGTGGTTGTACAAGACACATGACATGGGATATCAACAACTTCACAACCCTATCAAGGTACGTTGAAGGTGGCACCGTCACCTTCGGGGATGACTCCAAGGGCACTATCATCGGTATAGGTAACATTCAAATAGGTGCATCTCCTATTATAGAAATGTTGTTCTTGTTGATGGTTTAAAACATAACTTGCTTAGTATAAGTCAATTTTGTGATCGTGGTCTTAAAGTTGTTTTTGATGACTCTTCTTGCAAGATTTTTGATAGCAAAACCAATGATTGTATTCTCACCGGATTTCGTGATGATAATGTTTATATCATTGACATGCTTAATTTGGATTGTTCTACTAAATGCTTGAATGTTTTTGATGAAAATTCTTAGCTTTGGCATAGAAGATTAGGACATGCATCTTTTGACCATCTTTCTAGGATTAATTCTAAGGAATTGGTGAAGGTATTCCTTATTTGAAGTTTGAGAAAGACCGCATTTGTGGTGCGTGCCAACTTGGGAAACAAACCAAGTCTTCCTTCAAACCAATCAAGGATATCATGTCAACTAGGCCATTAGAATTAATTCACATGGATCTTTTTGGACCAACTAAAACTAAGAGCTTAAATGGTAGTAGATATGCATTTGTTTTAGTTGATGATTTTCCCGATTTACTTGGGTTTTCTTTTTGGAACACAAAGATCAAACTTTTTCTCATTTAAAAATTTTTCGAAAAAGGGTTGAAAAAGAAAAGGTTTTTCGATTTTGAAAATAAGGAGTGATAGAGGTGGTGAGTTTGTTAACCAACTTTTCATGACTTATTGTGATGAAAAGGGAATCAAGCACGAAATGTCATGTCCTAGAGCTCCATAACAAAATGGAGTTATAGAAAGCAAGAATAGAACACTTCAAGAGATGGTTAGGACCATGATAAGTGAATATGACCTCCCTCAATATCTATGGGCCGAGGCCGTAACACCGCATGCTATATTTCAAATCGTATTTATTTGTGTAAAAATTCTTCCAAAACATCTTTTGAAATGTATCATTCAAGAGTACCTAATGTTGCATATTTCAAAGTTTTTGGATGCAAGTGTTTTGTTTTGAATACTAGAGATAACTTGGGAAAATTTGATGCTAAGGCTTATGAAGCTATTTTTGTTGGATATTCTTCTACTAGTAAAGCTTATAGAGTATTCAATAGATCTTCCCTTACCATTGAAGAATCCATGCATGTTAAATTTGAAGAATCTAATGTGGTTGTTGAGAATGTTGTAAAGATTGACCCATTAGGTGAAGACATCGAGAGACTATCCTTAAAGGACTCACCCGCTCAAGAAGAAAAGTAAGAACCCATTGGTGATGTTCAAGAGGATAAAGAGGAAAGCTCTCAACCGCTTCCTAAAGATTGGAGATACGCTACAAATCACCCCAAGGAACTCATTTTAGGTGATGTCTCTAAAGGGGTAACAACTCACTCCAAACTCCATGACTTATGTGGTAACTTTGCATTCATTTCTCATTTTGAACCCAAAAGCATCCTCGAAGCCGAGGCGGACTCATATTGGTTGCTAGCCATGCAAGAGGAACTCAATCAATTTGAGCGCAACCAAGTTTGGCACCTTGTACCTAGGCCTCACGATAGACCAATAATTGGTACTAAGTGGATTTTTAGGAACAAGATGGATGAGTCCGGAAATGTTATTAGGAATAAAACTAGGTTAGTAGCCCAAGGTTACACTCAAGTTGAAGGAATTGACTTTGAGGAGACCTTTGCACCCGTAGCACGGCTTGAAGTCATACGGATAACACTAGCTTTTGCATTTTTTAAAAATTTTACTTTTTCAAATGGATGTAAAAGTGCATTTTTAAATGATTTTATTAATGAAGAAGTTTAAGTTGAACAACCTCCCAGTTTTATTGATCATGTTCATCCTAATTATGTTTTCAAACTTGATAAAGATTTGTATGGATTGAAGCAAGCTCCAAGAGCTTGGTATGAAGGGCTTTCTAGTTTTCTCATTTCAAATGATTTTGTTAAAGGCAAAGTAGACACAACTCTTTTTACTAAGCATGTTAATAATAACATTTTAATTGTGCAAATTTATGTTGATGATATAATCTTTGGCTCTACTAATGAGTTTTTATGCAAGGAGTTTGAAAAGGTTATGCAATGTGAGTTTGAAATGTCTTCCATGGGTGAATTGAATTTCTTTCTTGGATTCCAAATCAAGCAATTGCAAGATGGGATATTCATAAGTCAAGCCAAGTATGCAAAGGAACTCGTAAAGAAGTTTGGACTTGAAGGAGCAAAAGTTTGCAACACTCCCATGGCAACTACAACCAAGCTTGATAAGGATGACCAAGGTAAATGTGTTGATATTAAGTTATATAGAAGCATGATAGGAAGTTTGTTGTATTTGACGGCAAGTAGGCCGGACATCATGTTTAGTGTGTGTCTTTGTGCTAGATTCCAATCGTGTCCTAAAGAGTTCCATCTTATTGCGGTAAAACGCATCATTCGTTATATTAAGGGCACAATTGGAATGGGTCTTTGGTATCCGAAAATCGGAGATTTTTCAATGACGAGTTTTCGGATGCTGACTATGCGGGTTGTAGAGTAGATAGAAAAGTACTAGTGAGACATGTCAACTTCTTGGTAATTGTCTTGTTTCATGGTCCTCTAGGAAACAAAATTTCGTAGCTCTCTCAACCGCCAAGGCGGAGTATGTTGTAGCGGGGGCTTGTTGTGCACAAGTCCTTTGGATGAAACATACTCTCCTTGATTATGATTTGCATTATGATCATATAAAATTTTTTTGTGATAATACTAGTACTATTCATATGACCAAGAATGCAAATCAACATATAAGACTAAGCATATTGAGATTAGATATCACTTTCTTAGAGATCATTTTGAGAAAGGAGATATAGATATTGATTATGTTTCCACGGATTTGCAACTTGCCGATATTTTCACTAAACCACTTGATTTTTCTAGATTCTCCTTTATTTGTGGTGAACTAAATGTTTGTGTTATTGAATAAAAATGTTTTTCTTACCATTTTTGATGTATGAAAAAAAGGGGGAGAATAAGTTTGAATTTATTATGGTCTTGATTTCAATATATATTGTTTTTGTTTATATTGTTTTTGTTTTTACAATGTGTTATGATCTCTTGTATTTAAGTTTAAGTGTTTTGCAAGTGTTTAATATCTCCTTTTGTTTTATTTGTTTAATGTAGCATAATTTGAGGGGGAGCTTAACACCTCTCTTTTATTTTTTTAACATAGCCTATTTGTTTTGTCATCATCAAAAAGGGGGAGATTGTTGGCCCAAAAAGTTACACTCTCCATTTGTTTAGAGTTTTGATGATAACAAAACAAATAAGAGCCATTTGGTACTAATAAGTTTGTTCAAGATCAAGTTTCAGGTTTTGTACCATGTTTGGAGGCCATTGCTTAGCTTTTGTAAGAAATTTAAGTTCATGGAGCAAAGAAGGCTTATGGCATATCAAGGAAGTAACATAGAAGAGAAGGCTCTAGCTAGGCTTTGCATGGCTCAAGACTTTAAGATTGTTCAAGAGAATTCATTAGATTTGTTTTTAGTTTTATAGTTTTGTTAAAGAATAATGAATAGGTTTGAAACTCCATCACACACGTTTTTGCGCACATATCATTACCAAAAATATTCCCTATATATATATATATATATATATATATATATATATATATATATATATATATATATATATATATATATAAATTATTTTAACTTAAAGCCTTTTGATTACAAACTCAATTTTGGGTATTATACATGTTTCAAATCAAAACTATCTTGTTATTTTTCAAATCCCCTTCAAAATTCTTGCTCAGTCTTGATTTTTGGCCTGAGCCGGTCGACCGACCGGTCGACCGACACTAGTCAGGTCAGATCAGCCGACCGACCCAGTCGACTGGATTTCTGGCAGTTTTGGTGCATATCCGTGTGCACGTTTCCCGGTCGACCGGGCGGACGACCGAAGCCCTTCGGTCGACCGAGCGGCTGGCCGACTGAAATGGTGTCACTCTCTGTTTATTTCGGTCGACCTGACAGTCGACCGAGAGCCTGCAATGGTCACTTTATTTGAACTCCGGTCGACCGACCGGTCGACCGAGAGAGCCGTTTCAGCCATAACGGCTAGTTTTTAAACACGTTTTAAATTTGTCTTTTTCTTCTCTAAATGTGTTTAAATGGTATTTTCTGGGTCAAATACTTCCTAATTACCATTATGTAGGTTTACTCTTTAATCCCTAGCCCTCTCCTATAAATAGGGGTGATTAGGGAGAGGTTTTTAACAACAACAAGCATTTACAAAAAAAAAGTTTCAAAAGTTTTCAAAGGCATTCAAAAGAGTTTGGTGCTTGATTTTTGTGCTGAAGAATCTCTCATCACTGAAGTTTTATTTTCTAAACTCTCTCAAATTCATTTTTCTTTTTCACTTACAATATTTGAGCTTCAAATTCTAACCATTATTCTACATGGCTCTTGTAAGGGAAAGAGGTATTTGCAAAAGAAAGTTTGTGGTCTTTTGATCACCAAGAGAGAACTTGTACTTGAAATTGTGGAGGTGGGTACTCCAGTGTAGTTGTAACTAATTGTGAAGTTGGTAGTTAGAAATCCTTCTGGGTGAAGGCGGGGACGTAGAGCTGGGTGCTCGAACCTCGGAAAAATTCTTGGTGTTTGTGTTTGGTTTACTTGCTCTTATCTCTTGCACTATATTCTTGCTTCGATTATTTGCTTGAATTACTTACTTCAATTACTTGGTCTATTTTCACTCATTGCTTTATTCACTTGTTGCATTTCATATTGTCAATCAAATACTCATACAATAAGATTGCATTGCGCACCTCCAACTCATATCTAGAGGAATCAGGAGGAAGAAGTTCAGAGCCCTTCACAGGGTATTCGGCTTCTAGTCTTATTTTGGGTTGATTGTTGTATCATAATTTTTATTGTGCATTAATTAGCATAATCACCTATTCACCCCCTCTAGGTGATTTTCACTAAATACCCCTGCGGTGATGTGTCACAATTATCTTTAATAACTGCGGCCAAACTGCCACGAAACTAATTTGAATACTTCTTTATTAATTTTTTTTGTTATCTGATTTGAAATTTACTGATTTTTAATATAGTCGCAGTTTTACATTTTTTCGCATGTAATGTATAAATTATTAATTTTTTTTAAACTGCCACCATTTTTTATCAAGTCACGAAACTAATTAGAATGCTTCTTTATTAATTTTTTGTTATCTGATTTGAAATTTACTAATTTTTAATATAGTCGCAGTTTACTTTTTTCGCATGTAATGTATAATATTATTTTTTTTACATATAGCATGCAATCAAGGACTGCGACTATGGTCGCAGTACTCACGACAGCATTTTTTTGGATCATTTTTTTTGCTAAGTTAAATGTAATAACGGTGACTAAGGACTGACACTATAGTCGCAGTTTACGTATGTTTTTATATGTTTGCTCTTTATTGTAACTGTTGTCTCAGCTGCCTATAAATTACGAATTTTTTTTAGTTATTGCATGCGAAGTAGGACTGCGACTATGGTCGCAGTGTTTAAGAACAGCAGTCGCAGTTTCTAATTTGTGATATACAGTGAAATATACAGTGAAATATACTGATTGAGAGGATTGCGATCATGTTTGCAGTATTATCTATTTATATAGTTTAATTTTTGGACTGCGACCATGGCAGCTGTTTATAACTTTATTGAATGCAAACGATCAAACTGTTTTATGACTGGACAGCGACCATGGTCGCAGTTTCATATGTAATTATTATATGAGTACTGCGACCATTTATCGCAAATAAGATGCAGAAATAATAACTATACGACATACTTTATATGTATTTTAAAAATATGAAAGATTTTTTTACAGATAGAAGTAAATTTATTTATAACATAATATGGTCAGAAAGAGACCTTACAAAAAAAGAGCATTAAAAGCTGTTAACAGAAGACAAAATAACGTTGAATATCAGAAGAATAGGAAATCCTAATCCTCGTCGTCATCACCATCATAAGCAGATTCATCGTCTTCATTCTCCTCGTCCTCATCATCTTCCTGTTTTTGAGGGTTTTTTTGTTCATCGATAAACTCCCAGAATGGATCGTCTCTATCAAGCTCTTCCTCAGATTCATGTCGAGAAAGCGAGCCTCCAACATCAGAGGACATGCTTTCATCAAGCATGTCTCTGTCAAGTGGCTGAGGAATAATTTCCTCCTCACTAACCCACAAGAAAACTTCATCATCCTCATGAAGAGGATGATCAGTTAAAATATTAATTGATGTAGTGATATAGTCAAAAGGAGTGAAGTCCAGACTGGTATCAGATTCACTAGAATAGCCTGAAGAAAGAGGACCGGTGGGGGAATGATTGAAGTTGAAATCTGAGTGTTCAGAGGAAGAAGATGGGGAAGACATGATTCAAGAATGAATTGTTTTCTGAAGTTTTTGAAATCAAATTGAAAAGGAAGAGCAAAAATATAATTTTTAGATATGAGATAATATATTAGTTACAAGCACTATATAAATGTAAAGAATGTGAAAGAACATGAATAGTAATAATAATTGTTATAGGTGAAGGTTGAGTATTGAAGAAGTGGTAAAAAAAATTAAATATTTAATTGAAGAGTTATGGCGGGAGAATCCGAAGAGTTCCTTTTTTCTAGAGGTTTACTGCGTGAAGTACAAATTAACTTTTTATAGAATATTTTTCCTATATCTTTAGATTATGTATGGTGCACATCTTTCCTTTATCGAGATTAATATTAGTGCATCTCTTTTTCCGAGACTGTTGTTGTATCACGGTAGATAGAATATTTATTACTTCATTTAATTCAGTGTAATTAATATAGTATTTTATAAGATGTGATATACGCTAATCTACTTTGTAAACTTATTAAAAATCTATTACATAAGGCATGCGAAAAAGGATTGCGACTTTGGTCGCAGTGATGAAAAAGATTGCGACCATGGTCGCTGTTTTGAACGAGGTCGCAGTGCTGAACGATAGCATGTTTCGTCTGTTATTTTTATGGGAATAAGGAATGCGACTAGGGTCGCAGACGTGATATAAAAAAGGAATGCGACTAGGGTCGCAGACGTGATATAAAAAAGTTTTTGTTATACTATGACTGCGACTTTTGTTATACTATGACTGCGACTAGTGCCGCAGTCGTCATATAAAATTGAAAGTTATATTGTATTAATTCTGCGACGATGGTCGCAATGTTCGAAACGATATCATGTTTCGTCTGTAGTAGAATTAAGAATTTTATAACTGTAGATATATTCAGCTGAAAATTCTGTGGGTAAATTTTGTTTGTGGATGAGTTTATGCTAGTTTAGAAGTAAAAAAGGGGTATTTTTGTCATTTTGATTCACGAATGTTTAGGCGGGATTTTTTTTTTTTTTTTGGCGCCTACACTCTGCGGCCGATCTGTGACATATATTCAGCCACGTCACCGCGGGCTGAGAAACTCTCTCAGCCGTCGGCTGAGGTACAGTAACCCCAGCCGACTTGTAATTTAGCCTAAATTATTTGAGTTTTCACGAGTATTTCTTCATTCAACTGGATTACATATAAGCCATAATTCTTAATTTAACAAGAGACACATTGCAAAACTAAATAGAAAAGGAGAAAGAGAAAGAGTGAAAAAAAAAATAAAAAATCATGTAGCCGACCCAAACTGCAGAAGAAAAGCAAGGATCCATTGTCGTTGAACTATCATGTAAGAGTCTCCACCATGTCACGTCATCTGCATTTTTGCCTTGAAAACCCAGTCTCGCTTCTTTTGCAAATTTCAACATCATGAGATGAGTGTGGTGCTGGTCAATAGTAGCCTCCTGTTTGAAGCAATTCTTGGAAGCTTCTAATGACTCCAGTTTCTCTCCTTTAATCCTACTGTTGTTTTCTTGGTGTACTAATTAGGAATTTATTTTGAAATTTGAATTCTCAAGCCTCCTCTTCACTTTTCCTCCCCTTCTTAAAAGTCTCTACAATGGTGCTGAAAAGAATAGAATATTACAAACCTTTATATCTATCCATTCTGTGTGTGTGCGTGTAAAAGACAATAGAGATGCTTTCCCACTACGAGGACGTGAGGTTTGGAATGATATTGATACCACTAGGGGCCACCATGCCTACTGTCTTCAAATATAAAAAACTCAAACTTCATGCAAAATGAGACCTAAAGTTTTTTTTTTTTGAAAGGTTAAAATTTCAGGGTATTTTAGAACACACCTACTCTATTACAGATAAATATGTATAGTGATTAACTAACCTCCAGATTAATCCCTTAGATGTCCACGGGACAAATAGAGCCGGCATTACTGTGCCCAATCCGCTCACGAGCGGTTTCAATCCAGTGACCACTTGGGAGCAAACCAAGTTATCTAACCGGTCAGGCTACCCAGCCGGACAAAAAATGAGACCTAAAGTTACAACAGTATATGCATAGAAATATATCACAAGCAGTGAATTTCTAGCTGATTCCAAGGCAAAGTATTTTGTGTTTAATATTTATATTTGGAGGGAAACTTGTGGGGCATATGTCCCTTTGATTCTATTCCAACTTGTAAAGGAGGAAATTTGAAATACTATTCTTAATATATGAAAGTACATTTGTTATTTATTATTGATTGATTTATTTTATGTTTGGATACTGTATGCTGGTGGCTGATATGTGCACAAACAAAACTAATGAGACAGGTAGGTTGAAGCAAATTGAACATGCAACAAGTGCAAACCTTGTAGACACATCACTTTTCTTTCTACCCACAAAATTCCTCTGGTGAACAAAAGTCTTTGGTAGCCCAACAACCAAATCTCACTATCCAACATGATTTTATGTGCCCCAAAAACATTCCCCAAGCTTGTGCTTAGAAATATCCAAAGCAGACTCCTAGAACTCCTAATAAACAAGTCTCACCTTTAATGAGTCAGATAACAAAAGTGATATAAAGAAATGACTAAAAAAATAAAGATAAGGGGGACTCAAATGAAGTCCATGTTTACATAAGAGATGAAGGTACAAAAAGAAAAGAAAAAGAGTGGAAGTATTATGGGAAAGTGCTTGCATTTAATATGTTAGATTTGGAATTCATATTTGTCGATAAAACCAACAGTTCACCCTCTATCATCACAGATTCACAATACTGAATTACAATGCACCACAAAAATTTTCAATCAAGACATGATACTGGCTGCCATAGATGATAATAAATGAATAAAACCACTATTCTTTGTGGTATTTCAATTTGAATATCGGTTAGTAGTTCCATCGTATAGCAATGCTGAAATATGAAGAATACAAACTTCAAGTGAAGAAAAGGGACAGGAAATTACAAAACCAGAAGTTCATTGTTTTCAAGAATCACAAAACCTGTGTCTAGAATGTTCCATTTGTTTAATATTTAAGTTATAAACACTTGTAATTCCGCTATAATAAATTAAGAGGGGTTACTAGAACTAGAACCATATGCTAACTTAACTGGAAGAAATGCTATCTTCACCATGCACTTTGATCATCTGCGAACTGAGAATCACTGATTAATGACTTCAGAAATGGCCGTGCCGGTTGATTCCGTCCGAGTGGAAAGTTCCAGAATGAATCGGAGTGTTCATAAAAGATATAGAACACCATGGCTGAGGCCAAGAAGAGACCTAAAAGAAGCACATATATCTGCCACTCTGCAATGAACAGGCAGGGAGAAATGAAAAGGCGAGATTAGTCTCTTAAATTAGCAGGAAAATTTAGGATAATATGAACAGTAAGAAACCTCTCCAATCTGCAGGGACGTTGAGTTTTGTAACCATTGCTCCCCATTGATGGGACATGGAAATCACAACCCTGCATTATTTCCACATTATAACGTGAGCAATTGAGTAGACATGAACATTTCCGTGCATTTAGATACTTAATTTATTGTGCTTATCACATCAAGGTGCTCATAACTTCACATGTGAATCTTATGAGAAAACTATTAAGATAACAAAAAACAAGTACGCATCTGCCAAATTAATTATTGATACCAATAGAGTGATTGTCACTTTGACAGTCGTATGACATACGATAGAAGCAATAACTCCGGGAAATATAAGTTCAAGAGATCTCCTATTCTTGAGGATGTCTTACTAGTAGTTAGTCTAAAAGCTAATCTCATTAGCGTTAGCTAATCATGTGATAAAGAGATGAATGTTCTCTTTAGACTTAGCAAATGCATTATCATTGATAGTAGAAGTAACACTTCATTTGAAGCTTATAAAAATGAAAATGTCTATACTTTCGATCTTATTGAGTTAACTAATCAAAATGTCAAGTACTAGCCGTCATATATGAAGACTCACGAATATGACACAAAAGACTTGGACATGCAAATTTTGATCTAATTTCAAATTGTCCAACAATAGGCCTAGTGCGTGAATTGCCAGATTGAAGCCTCCAAAAGAAGTAGTTGTGATAAGTGTAAAAAGAACAAACAAATAAACAACTTCTTCCACTCAAAGAATATGATATCAACTTCTTAACCCTTGCAACTTTAACATATGAATTTATTTGGTCCTATGAGCACTCCTAGTTTAAATGTGAAGTCTCGCGTTTTACTTGGATTTTATTTCTTACTCCTAAAAGTGATGCCTTCGGATCTTTTAGCCACTTTTGCAAAAGAGTTGAAAAAGAAATTGGACATTCAATTGTCAAAATCCGAAGTGATCACGATGAAGAATTTGAAAATGAAACTTTCGATAAGTTTTATCTTGAACATGGCATTGAACACTCTTTTCCGCTCTAAGAACACCCGAACAAAATGGTGTTGTGGCGGAAAAATAAGACTATACAAGAAAAAATGGCACGGACCGTGTCAAATGCTTTTGTTTTACCAAAGTATTTTTGGGTTGAGGTGATTAACACCACATATTATGTTTTAAATCGTATCATTATTCGTCATATTTTGAAAAAGACTCCTTATTAACTTTATTGTGAAAAATCCCAAAAAATTTTAATTTAGAGTCTTTGGTTGCAAATATTTTTCTTAACACCAAAGACTATTGGAAAATTTTGATTTAAAATCAGATGATGGTATTTTTGAATTTTTTTAATCTAGCAAAGTTTATAAAGTTTTCAGTGAACATAATTTGACAGTGGAAGAATGTATACATGTGAGCTTTAATGAGTGACTCTCAATTTCTAAGAATTTTATATGATGCAGATTAAACAGTTGCTAGTAGAAGTATTCTAGCCCTAAAAATTTAGATTCTGTCAGACCTGAACATAACCAAATTTCTAATGAGCAGAAAATTGAACCCAAGACAACATTGTAACTCAACAAACATCACATCAAGAGCTTTCAAAGTCATGAAAAACCATCAAGGATCATCCCATAGATCTCATTATAGGTGATGTATCAAAAGGGGTCAAAACTCGATCCCAATCTCATAGTGAATGCAATCATTTGGTTTTACTTTCTCATGTTAAACCAAAATGTATTGATAAAGCTTTGAATGATGAGTACTGGTTTCTAGCTATGCAAGATGAGTTTAGTAACTTTGAACTTGTTCCAAGACACAGATTGTACTATCAATGGTACTAAAAGAGTTTTCGTAACAAGTTAGATGAAAATGAGATTGTTATGAGATACAAAGCAAGATTGATTACCCAGGGATATAATCAAGAGAGATTGATTTTGATGAAACTTTTGCAACTGTTGCTAGATTAGAAGTCATTCGAATGCTTCTAGCTTATTCAAGTTTAAAGATTTTTTGCTCATTTCAAATTGGTATTAAAAGTGCATTTTTAAATGTTTTCTTAATGAGGAAGTTTATGTAAAAAAACCTCCCAGATTTGAAAATGTTGATTTTCCAAATCATGTTCATAAATTGAAGAAGGCTTTTATATGATTTGAAACAAACACCCCTTGCTTGGTATGAAAGACTTAAAATTTTTGATTGAAAATGATTTTTCCTAAAGGTAGAATTGGCATTACCTTGTTTATAAGAATATTGAATATGGTTTATTATTGCTGCAAATTTATGTTGATCATATTATGTTTGGTGCTAGCTTTTATGCGAAGATTTCTCCAAAAAAAGTATGCAACAAGAATTTGAGATGCGTTTAATGGATGAACTCAACTTTTTCTTAGATTGCAAATCAAACAAGAAAATGATGGAACCTTTATCAATCAAGTGTGGAGGAGTGACAAATCAAAGGAGATTGTCACTCCTATGAGTAAATCTACCAAACTTGAAAAGGATGCTAGTGGTAAGGATTTTGATTTAAACTTTATAGAGACATGATAAGTGGTCACCTATATTTAACCGTTAGTAGACCGGATATCATGTTTAGTATTTAGTTGTGTGTACATTTTCAAGCCTCACATAAAGAATCACTCTTGCATGTCTTAAAAAAAAATTATTAGATATGTTAAGGGTACTTTAGAATATGGTTTATTTTATCCTATAAATACTAGTTTGATCTATTGAGAAATAGTAATGTAGACTTTGTCGGAAGCAAAATTGATAGAAAATACAAGTGAAACGTGCCAATTTCTTGGGCATTCTCATGTATCTTGGTTTAGGGAAAAAAAAAACAAATTTGTGTTATGCTATCTACAACAGAGGCGAAATATATTACCGCCGGATTATATTGTGCACAAATTTTGTGGATGCGGCAAACTTTGCAAGACTATAGGTCCAATTTAATACTACACTGTATCATGTGTGATAACACTAGTGCAATTAAAATATTCAAAAATTCAATTTTATATTCAACATTAAACACATTGGTGTAAGACCACTTCTTGAAAGATCATGTTGATTGTGGGCATATTAAATTGAATTATGTTGAAACACATAATCAACTAGAAGATATTTTTACAAAATCATTGCCACTTGAACAATTCTGCAATATTAGAAGGCAATTGGGTGTTTGAATTTTAGAATAACTACTTATTTTTGTGCTATTCTATGAGTTTTCACTATTGTATATTCATAAATGCTGATTTTATGCTTATTTCTTTTCAAAATGGCAGAAATTTGTTTATTTTACCAGTGTGCTTTTCAACTTTCTGCCACTAAATTTTTAATTCTGTCAGAAGTCTGCCAAGTCAATTTCTCTATCAAGACCTATTTTGGCTATTTTCTCTAACAAATACATAATCTTCTCTGTCTTGTAGATTTTGACTGAATATGTGAATAAACTCATGTAACAGAGATTTCTATGTTACACATGCATATATCCTATTTAGGCCTAACATACACTTTACAATACATGTTTATTATTCTTAATATTGATTTTGAATAGTTATTTATTTTAAAAGTGAGTCTTTTACTTCTATTTTTTATATCTTTTGGCAAGCATATTTTGCTGAGTTTTGTGATTTATCGTTATGTATCTTTTAAAGAGTCTCTATTCATACTCATATATTCTATTTTGTTTATCATATCCATAAGTTTGATTGCAGTTATATTTTAGTAGAGAATATAGACCACTTGCTTTTTGCTTCACTTTATGTAATTATGTTTAAGTGGGTACACAAGGTCATGTGGACATTTATGCTTTTTTTGACTTAGTAATCATGCCCTATTATGTTCTCATTTTCATGTGATATCACACTCTTTAAGGCTATCTTTATTTTATTCACATGAGTATTAATGAGAAAACTTATGAAAGCAATTGTGCATACTAAATCATTATTTATTGCTTTTATATTCATACATAATATATTTTATGTTTAATATTCTCTATATTTCTTTGCTATGATTTGATAATTATTATCTTCATAACATATTGAGTATATTTTACATATTGATATATCACGCATAGTCAAAGATGTGATGAGTTTCTCATGTATTTATTCATTTACATATCTTGATTATGATTTTTCGTAACTATAATTTTTTTTACAGTCTGAATATGCATCGTACATGTTTTGACTTAACTATATATTCTTTTGCTATGTGTGTACATTCTTATGCATATAATGAGAGACAACATTTGCCCATGCAACTAGCCTATTAGATATTTTCATCATCATTTTACTAAAAGTATTTACTTTTATTCTACTAGGTTGTGCATTAATACACACTGATATTTTTGCTATTTATGCACTCTTAAGTATTGATACATGTTTGTGTATGCTCATATATTATATTGACATGTTATTATACATTATCATACACTAAGATGATTTGAACTTAGTATTGTTGGATTATATTTTCGAGAACAAGCATTCTGATATTGGTCGGATACACATTTTCATTTGCATTTATGTTTTTCCACATTTGGTTCATGATATATTTTCAGTTTGACAACTTATGCGCCTGGTCAATTTGGCACATTGTTTTATTTGTATTTTATTAATCTCCTTCTTTGGTTACACCAAAAAGAGATAAAACACATGAACTTTCACCTTTGCAGTGATTTTTTTTGCTTCTGAAGTAGCTTATATTTCGTTTTTAAATAGTTTTTAAAGCTCTAACTTTTACTAGTTGGCCTACATTTTTCAGATTTTCTAAGAGTTTTGATATTATCTGATTTTATATATATTGTTTTTAGCTTTCTGAAAAATTTGATTGATTTTAACTCTAGTTTTAACTCTTAATCCCCCATGCATTCTATTTGTTGATGTCAAAGTGGAAGAAGTTATTAGTTTATTTCATTGATTTATTGGATTATTTGATACTAATTGATAGTATTCTTAATGGATAGCATGCACACTAATTTCTAATTTCTCATCTTTGCTTATGTTCTACATGCTAATCCTTATTGATTTTGAACTCTAAACTATATTTATTTATTTCTCAAATATGAGTTCATTATCAATTATATCAATGAGTTTGTGTATCTAATGATAATTGTTTCTATACATGCACACTGATATTCATCGGTAAGAACTTTGGCACACTGATTCTATACATGCACACTGAATTGACACATGCACACTCCTATCTTATGATAGCTGATTCTTGAACTTCTTTGTCTTGTCTTTCAACATTGGGTAATCCTTCTTGACATGCCTGGGCTTTGTTACGCTCAAAGCAATTTGAAGAGTCAGATTCATCTTTTTTGGAGTTCAGCTTGCGGAATCCTTTCTCCTTATAGAAACTTCCTTCTCATCATTTCGTTTGCCTTTTTAATAACAAAGGCAAGCTCCAAATCATCTTCATTTGCGCTATCTTCGGTTGAGCAATCATCTTGTCCCTTTAGAGCAACACTCTTCTTTTTGACTTCGTAGCGTCATCTTGCTCTTTTTTTTTGGAGATTCATCTTGATCTCTGTATTCTTCAAGATTCATCAACTCTTGGAAAGGCATAGTATTGATGTTCTTGTAGCTCGTGATAAGATTGATGATGTTATTGTACTCAATTGGTAGAGATCTTAGAACCTTGTTGTTCATCTCAAAGCAAGTGATCACTTTTCCAAGTGACTGAAGGTTGTTGGTAACGCCGTTGAACTTATTAAGAAGCTCATCAATTGACTCATTAGGCATCAATCTAATGAATTCAAACTCTTATGTAAACATGTTAATTTTGCTAATTTTAATCTCATTGGTTCCCTCATGAGTAAACTCAAGATAGTTCCACATTTTCTTAGCAAAAGTAGTATTCAAGACTTTAGTGGGAGGAGTGTACCAATCTTCTATCATTCTCCATATCCTCCAATCAACAATATGAATCCTTATGCATATTTTTCAATAGGCATAATTTGTTCCATTGGACAAAGGAGGCCTATTGTTAGATCTCCCCTCTGGCAACTCATAGTTGTTACAAGAAGTCATTAAGATCAATCCCAAAAATGTTGAGCCTTTATGTATGAGTACCAAACTATAATATCAATTGTAGAACCCTAGCGGGTGAGTAGGGTTATAAAATGACTCTCTCCGAATAGCAATCAACCCGCCAACCTCCTTCCATAGGAGTTTCTCCTCTACATCAAGAGGTACAAGATCACAAGAGTAAATTTATTCTCTAAACAACAAGTGAGGTCTCAATCCAAGCACGTAAATTCTCAAAATAAAAAGTATAAATGAGGCTCTAATTGCAATTGATGAGTAGCAATAAATCTCTCGATAATTAGCACGTAGAATGAGAATGCAAGAAAGAAAATCTAAAAAATTTGAAGAGCATTTTGAGATTTTCCAAGTAATACTCCTAAATAAGAAGTGGGTAAAGAAAATAAATGAAGATGAAGGTGAAGGTTCAGTAACTTCTCAAATTTTTCTCTCAATGAGAAGGTTAGAAAGTTTGCAATGAAGCTTGAATAATTTTGGCTCAAGAGAGAGATAATGTTCACTGTTTTACTGTCTTGTGTGCCGTGTAATACAATGCCAACTGAAATTTATTTTATCTCAATTTGTACAGCCCATAATAAATTGTTTATTAGGCTCAGGTCTGAGCTTCAAGAGAGAGAAGCTCAGCATTGATTGCGACTGAACAGTGACAGCAAGAGGAGACGGGTTTGGCCACATTAATTACTAGTGCTAGCTGTGAAGAGATGGAGCACAAAAGAGGAGAGAGAGAAGCAAGGCATTTTTTAATTAAACAAAACAGCCAACGGCTCTTTTGTGTGCAGCCAGCTGAGCTAAGAAAGGTAAGCATGCTTTTTGGAATAAGATTGGCAACACAAATCAACATCAAAGTGTAGCTCGTCAAAAGTCAGAAAGTACAAGCACCAAGGTTCTAAATATCGGATATCGGGATCGTATCGGATGGGGTTTTTTCATATCGGATATCGGATATCGGGGAGATATCGGGGATACGCGCGCATATCGGGCGTTCATATCAAACATGTTATATAATGAAATATTGATAACTAAAAGTTGGTTTAGAGTCATAGATATCATCTACCTAATAGAAATGATGTAATATGCTTGTAAAGACATAAAAAATAATGTACATTTGCACGCAGTCGTGTAATAAATAAGTTATTTCATATCGGGGGATATATCAGCCAATATCAGGCGATTTAGCAGCCGATATTTCAAATATCGGTCGTTTTTTTGCTGCAAACGATATGACGAACGATTTTCCCATATCGTATCGGCAACAGGCAAAAAAGGAGATATCGGACGATATATCAGCCGACTCGGCCGATATTTAAAACAGGGACAAGCACATGGGTGCAAGTGGTTGATATTGACTTGTAGGTACAAGGTCCATGTGGGCTCAAAAGTGAGAGATTTTGAATTATGTCAAAATATGAGAGATCTCTCTCAACCATCTATAACCCAATAAATAATAATATATGACACAAAGAGACCAATGAGAGAGTACGGAATAGAGATTTATGTGGATAGCAAATATTCAAAGAATATTAGATTTTTCTCATGTGTATTCTACCAGTGAAAGTTCTAATAAAATGGAATATATAAGAATAGATAGTCAAGAATGAAGCCTTATAGGCTACGATCACTTTTGAAAATTTCAAGAGTGAGAAGATTGATAACTAAAATTTTCTAAAAATGTCAAACTAGAGAAATTAAATTATTATCAATTACTTACATATTTTTCTATGGATATGAAAGTTTAAGCTTTTGTCATCTTGCTAACTAAAAATTTCTAAAAATGCCAAACTAGAGAAATTAAATTATTATCAATTACTTACATATTTTTCTATGGATATGAAAGTTTAAGCTTTTGTCATCTTGCTCCAATATGCTCTTTTAGCTTGATTTGACATTGTTGTAAGTTGAATCTTTGGAGCTTGATTTTCTTTTCATCCACCCTCTGGATTTGAGAATCATAGCTTGATTCCAACCAACCTCCTTTATACTTCTCTTATCAAGTAATAAAACAAAACTACTAACACAAACTTATTAGTAGCTAATTTATAAGTTAAACACATCATAAAAATCCTTGGAATAACACATATATCATATTCTTTTCTATATTCCATATTAGTTACTATGTGTGTTTCTCAAAACTGCAACTTGTTGCCTGATAATGTTTCAGAAATCCATCAAAGAAAAAGGTATGGATAGATGTTGCAAGGGATTGAGTTCATGGAATTTGATTTATAGGACTAAAGGATTCTCTCCAAATATCTTTTTTTATATTACATTTTTATAAAAAATAAAAATAAAAATCCAAAGTTGCAATAATCTATAAATGTGCCAAAATAGTTGATAAGTTGACTACACCTCAACAGCAAAATCGAACTTTCAATTCAATATAACATTCTCAAGAACTCATGCAATTCCAACTGTCATTCCAGCTCCCAACCAACATGCATAATTTTTACTAATAATTCCAATCCTTGCTATAACAAAAGGCAAGGATTGCTCTGAGTCACAGTTGCTGGTTAATTTGTGATCATCTAAATATGTCACAGGGACAACATTGAAACCGCATTATAGGATCATGGAAATGATTTATAAGATAGGTCATCAGTGCAATATGGAAAGAGAACTCAAGCTGTTATATTACATTGAGTGACACCTGTTCTATATAAATTTGTGATAATGGCGCTAATTTTTTTATGGTCATCAGTGCAAACCATAATCATGGAAAGAGAACTTGCTCTGTTATATTTAATTTATACTACTTGTCACGTCAAGGTGTTCATAACTGCATATCTTTCTTAAAATTATTAAGAAAAAAATTAAGTATACATCTGTGGAATTGATTATAGATACAAATATAGGGATACTGTCACTCTGTCAGCAATATGGAGTCATATACAGGAGAAGCAATAAATCCAGGAAAATATAAGTTCAAGGGGCCATATGTCATTCTTTTCTGTACCCCATAGCTAAGACTTGAGTGTTTCTAAAAAATGCAATTTGTTTCTTGACAGTGTGTCAGAAATCCAACAAAGAAAGAGATACCAATATATGTTGCAAGAGATTGAATTTATGGAATTTTATTTATAGGATTAAATGATAATCTTTCCAAATATTACTTTGATATTACATTCCTGATTTAAAAAAAAAAAAAAGAAATCCATAATTGCAGGAATCTATAGATGTGCCAATAGTCGGTAAGTTAGCTACACCTCAACAGCATATTAGGACTACCAGTCCAATATAACATTCTCAATGGCCCATGCATTCACCTGTCGTTCCAACTTCCAACCCAACATGCACAATTTTTACTAATTATTCCAATCCTCGCCACAGCAACAGGCAAGAATTGCTTTAACTCACAGATGCAGGTTAATTTGTGATCATCAAAATATGTCACAGGGGACAACATTGAAACCAAAATATAGGATCATGGATATGATTTAATAAGATGGCTCATCAGTGCAATATGGAAAGAGAACTCAAGCTATTATCAATTTTTTCATGGGTCATCTGTGCAACAATAATCATGGAAAGAGAAGTCAAGCTATTACATTACTACTAGAGTGACATCGTGAATTTTTCTGGGAGTATCATTCCCCTCTTTTGTACAAAAGAAAGAAATAATAAATTTTATGAATCTCAAGATAAAACATGATTGCAACTAAACAATCCATTTTATATATCAAGCATTACCTAAAGTAGATGCAACTTAAGCATCTCAACTTGAGACAATAAGAATCTGATTGTCTACACTAATAGTGTTTAATGGTTTTTGTTACATTAGAACTATTATTTTTCTTTGCATCCTTCTTTTTGCGTCTTTCTTTACCATTGGGAATATTGAGGATAAATAAAAAAGGCAGCAAGAAAGGATTGAACAAAGATTTATACCAAGGATCGAAATGTCGGAATCAGAATCGGAATCTGCCATATCAATCAATCTGCAATTTTGTTTCAGTGATGGCGATCTCGGTCAAAAAATAACTTAAAAAATGTTTTAAAATATTTTTTAAAATATTTTAAAATTTGTTCAAATAATTAGTAGCATTTTGACATATTTTTTAGAATAATTAATGGGATTTAAATTGCATTTGAATAAAACATTACAATACAAAGCAGATTGATACAAAGACATTCAATGATAGGGTATTTACAAAAACATTACAGTACAAATAGGGTATTAATATGAACAATGTATAAACTAAAAATCAAAGAAATTGCTTGAATGGAGAGTGTCTACATGAAAAGCAAATTCATAGCACAAATCAGACATTTGATATGCTTCTGGTTTGAAGCTCATATCCCCTTGGGCTATAGTGTATCTCCTTAGCCTCATGATAGTTTACGGTTTTTGTTTTTCTTTTTATGAAATCACAGAGATTCTACGAGGGATCCTTACAAACTTAAGGATGTATTTTTAATTGATTTGTATAGAATTCTCTTCATTCATGGTATACCCACCAAATGAGTGGGCACCGAAAGCAGAAGCAGGATTTTACACTAGCTTTCTACTGTCGAAATTGTACGAATGAATAGGGAACCAAAATCCACAACAATATTTTTTATCTTTTTTCTCAAATTTGGGAAATAACTGTGGAGATTGGGGAAGAACTATTGTGAAGGGCCTAATCAGCCTCGAATCAACTGTATCACCGAAACAGACCGATTCTAGCTGATTCTACTTTCTATCAGTCGACTCCTATTCGATTTACCCGAAATCGATTATCTCAGGGCATTTAATGATCGTTACTCTCCACAAAAAATTGCAGGATACCAAAGGGAAAAGGTGAAGCAAGTATTTGATCATTCTTCCTTTCCAGCCATTTAAGCTTGGTAACAAGAGCCAATTTCAGTGATGTCCAGTGTCACTGATGGCACCATGTACCATAGGGATGGTGCCGCAGCAGTAGGCTAACAAAATGATCACAATTTGCTCCCCATCATTGTTACCATACATTATTTTTATTGCCAAGCTTTTAACCACATCGAATTGAAAGAGACAATAACCCAATAAAGAATCAAGCAGGTTTTGCATCAAGTATAAGCAATGACTCAGTTATTTTCTGTTTCCTCATGGTACATCAGTCCGCCAGTGCAGATACAAAATTTTGGTTTGGTTACTTGAGATAGTCGAAACTCAGTATACCACATATCATTGAGAATCTGGAACCCTTATCACCTCCATAGTTAATCCCTTCATATGTATCACTTTGTTCTAGTGTGATGCTGTTGTGGCATTGGCTAATAGAAGTATCACAGTTTGCTTAGTTCATCATTAGTGCTAATTCTTGTTGCTTCCCTCTTAACCACCTTGAACTGAAGAGGGTAATTGGCTAGAATAATAGAGCAGGTTTCTAGAAACAAGTGCAAGCAGCAGCAATGTTTCAACCAGTGTTCTAAAAACCCCGTTATATAACCTAACGCCGACCAATCGTTACGTAACAGGGCTAAAAAAAATACAATGCTTCATAACTATGGTTATTTTACCCGTAACGTTCGTTACGTTACGTTATTAACGTAATGCACTATAATACGGTGTAAGTCAACTTTTTATAAACCCTTCCCCCAAATTCGCTCGGTCTAGGGTCAAAAAAAATCCCCAAAAAAATCCTGGCTGCAACCTTGCCGCCGTCTCTGCTACCTGAGCGGCGGCGCCGAGGAAAAGAAGAAGAAAGAAGAATAAGACCTACCTTTGCTAGTTCTCCATCGTGGTTCTCATTGGCGTCGTCTCCAAGCACATGTAAGCTCTCTATCTTCTATCTCTGCTTTCTCTCCCTCCGATCTCCAGGGGAGAGAGAATGAAAAATCTAGGAGAAGAGGCAGAGAGATAATTGCTAAAAATATTGTTGAGATAATATTATCAAAAGATAATTGCTAAAAATTACCATGCTTGTTATCATACTAGTTATAATTCAATTATCATGCTTGTTATAATTTGTTATGTTTGTGAACTTATTATGAAATTTGTTATGTTTGCAAACTTAGTATACTTGTGAATGTAAAAAATTATTGTGATACTTACTAAAAATTATTGTGAGACGTGCTAAATGTGTTATATATTATTTTGATATTTTTTAAAAAATTTAAAATTATTTTCCTATTTATAAAAATTCTTAAATATATTATATATTTATTTTTATTAAATAAATATTAAATCGTGTAACCTGCGTTATAACCTATATTAACATAATAAAGGAAAAACGATATCAATCTGTTATCATTATTTTAAACATTGATTTCAATTGTTCACCCAGTTTTCTCGAGAAGTTCAGTATGCTGCGTAGGCACAAGTTTTTCATTTGGCTACTTGAGTCATTTGCAACTTGCAAACCACATCAAGTTGTTATATTCTTGATAATTTGAACCCTTATCATCTTCACATTAATCCCTCCCTCTTTATTCAGGATCCGCATACCTTAAGACATAAAAAATGAAAAATCATATATTCTAAAAAGTTTTAAGTCATGGATTGCAAGGTTTCTTTAGGTATATTATTGAAAAATCATTCATTTTGTGATACTTTAAGCCTAGGTAAATTTGCTCTCATAGACTGCTTATGGGATGAAACAGATCCATAAATTGGTTATGATGTGGTCGTATAAGAGCTTTCCCCTAGATAGGGCCGTTCAAAACCTGCCAGATTTAGATGCAGACCCATACCCGCAAGAACCAGCCTGGCTTATTTAACTTTTATATACTATATTTTTTATTAAATATTAATAATATTAATTAAAATAATATTATACGGAATTCATTTTTAAAACCCTGATCGACTAGGTTAGGACCTCGTGCATATAAAACCAAGAGTAGAGAGATCTCCAGCGACAATGAACAAATCTCTCCTCTCCTCTGCTCTTTGCCTTTCCAGTGGCAACACTCCTCTCCTCCCCTCTCAGCCTCGACCTTCTTGGCTGCAAATGCCCCCTCCTCCCCTCTCCTTCAACAACAACCCTCCCCCAAAGACACCCACCCAGAAAAAGATCCATAAACATACTTCATCTTTTATATGAGATACTCTATTTGCATTCTAGATTGGGGGGAGGGGATTTAGAGTAATGCTTTCAAGAAGTAGGATGCTATACCCTACTATGCATAAGGCTTATTCAGATCAACAATGAAATGGGCTTGGGATGTTTTGCTTTGATGTGGAGCTAGAGTATGACTGTTGAAGCTTCGTAACTTTCACAATCAGAGAAATGTATGTGACAATGTCTCTTAAGTATTGATGGGGATATCTAATGGCTTAGTCTGTTTTAGTTGGTTATATAATTGATTTATTTTATCTTAGTTTGTATTAGTTGGGTTATTTTATCTTAATTTGTTTTAATTGGTTATGTAGTTAGATTATTTTATTTTTAGTTTGGTTTAGGTGGTCATATAGTTGGTTATCTTATCTTTAGTTTGTGTAAGTTGGTTAGTGTTATTAGTTTATTTTAACTTGTTCCTATATTGACTGTGGTAGGAGTTCTCATGTGATGTAAGCCTATAAAAGGCAAAGACTGCTCTGGAGATTCTCAGTTGATTAATAAAAAAATACTTGCTTAAGCTTTAGTATAGCCAATGTGCATCTGGGTGAGATGCCCTAAGGAGAGTGTCCCAACAATTCTTGGGTTACAAATTCTAGGTTTAGATTTCTTAGTATTTGGGAACCCAATTATCCCCCTTCTTTGTTCGCCTCCCATCATTTTGATATCAGAACTAAATTCCTAATTTTCTCCACCAAAATTTTAAAACCACAATTTCTTTATCAAAAATAGTATCAACTGAAAATCACCAAAATTTGCACGCGGTACTGCCCATGCCACTATTTATCATTGCCTCCTTCTAACTCCATCATCATCGTCTCCTGTCGCCATCTTCCAATTACGCCACCGTTCAACACAACCACCACTACCTTGATGCAAACCTGATGAACGAATGTCAGCTCCACGACCGCCACCATAGCCTGATTGATAGCCAGGGAGATCTGTACTCGTCAGGGTCGATTTTTCCCCAACCGGGGAAATGATAGGGGCATCTAATAGCTTAGTTTGTTTTAGTTAGTTATATAGTTGATTTATTTTATCTTACTTTATTTTACTTAGTTATGTACGACGTAAACCTACAACTGCGCCAGTCCGACGAGTAGAGCACATCAAATTAGGGCAAGTTAAAAGAGCTAAGGGGAGACCGAAGAAAACATAAATAGAGATAATATGACAAGATATAGAAGCTAAAGGTCTTAGTGAAGGCATATTACTCGACAAGAATGAGTGAAAAAAGCTGATCCATATGCCCGATCCGGCGTAATTCTTTGTTGGTTCATGTAGCCTGCCCCCAAATACTTGGGACAAATGACTTAGTTGTTGTGGTTGTATGTAGTTGGGTTATTTTATCTTAGTTTATTTTAATTGGTTATGTAATTGGGTTATTTTATCTTTAGCTTGTTTTAGTTGGTTATGTAGTTGGTTTATCTTATATTTAGTTTATTTAAGTTAGTTAGTGTAGTTAATTTATTTTATCTTGTTTCCATATTGGTTGTTGTGAGAGTTCTTATTTGATGTAAGCCTATAAAATTTGGAGATTCTTAGTTCATGATTAATGAAAAATGCTTACTTAACATTTTGTGTAACCAGTGTGCTTTTGGGTAAGATACCCTAGGGAGAGAGTCCCAATAATTCTCTTGGGTTACAAATTCCAAGTTGAGATTTTCTAATGTTTGTTCTCAATTATCCCTTTTCTTGTCATTCATCTCCCATCAAGCATCCATGTAAATTTGTAGCTTTGTAAAAATTCTCTCTCTCTAAGTTATGTATGAGCTCTCAAGTTTAATTTCAAATTCGTAAGTTTGAATTAACCATTTAGCTATCATTGAAAATTTTAAGTTTCTCATTTTTTTGGTTCTTTTCCCTGTTATTTTAATGTTTCTAAACTGTAATTATTGAATTAGTGGGATAATAGTTGAAGTTTAACCCATTACCCACCAAACCCACCAATACCCTCTGCTAACTGAAACCCGACTCAAACCTGAGACCTGATACAACCGTCAGGTATGGTTTTGGGTGGCCAAATCCTATGGATAGAGTAGGTCTTCAAGCCCTCAAAAACCAAAATGCGGGTTCAGGTACGAAAGTAATCAAAAAGCTGCTCAACCTGACTCGAAGTGCCCTACTCCAACATTTCGTTTTGGTTTATGTGTATGAACTTCGGCTTGTGAACGTATTCCAGAGAGCGTCTTTAGCTTAATGATGTCTCCACGATGAATTATTAGTGATTATCTATAGAAAAATTATCATCTTCCTTCCTCATCTACATAGTTCCTAGTCTAAGGAAATTCGGGAAGCTTCCTATTGATTACCTGAACTTTAAAAAACCAGCTGGCACTAAGACGTGTCTTCCTACCTGCCAAGCAGTACTACTCCTGGCTAAGAAATTGGCACCAAAATCAGAGGACTAACACCAGGCTGACAACAATCGGAGGAAGAAAAAAAAATGAAGAAGACCAGTCATTCCATGTAGGCTAAAACTTTTAAGTTTTGCTTCTAGAGAACTCAGTTCGACGGGACACGCTCCAAATGACGCATTTGAGCTTTGTAATACACTATCAAACAAATTAATTGAGGCTTTATAAATGTTCACATCAGAAGATCACATTATATAGAATGATTAATCAAAATATAATTCAGCTTAGAAATGATATCGGTAACATATCTATCCTGATTTTTGACGGCTCTGAAATTTCATGTTAATTCAAAGCAAACAAGAATCAGGAAACATGGGTCGTGACAGTATAATAAGTGATATTCATCACAATTACAGTTACATTAAATGAAAGCAATCTCATCATACAGAGAAATTCTCAAGTACAAGAGTCTACTGCTCTTACTTCTATGAACATCTTAAGTTGTTAGTACTGAAATTAATGAAAATGATATAGACTGGCAGCATTAGGAACTAGTGCATTACTTAAGGATGATAGGAAAATTTTATCAATATTCGACAACATATAGCATGTTAATATTCATGTATGTTACCTTTCCAATGGGCAAAACTCAATTGAGGATATGCATGAACCAAGGTGAAGCTTCTTACTCCAGTGATTAACCTCCATCTTCTTTATTTCCACAACACACATGTCCCCATCATTGCTACCCCTAAACTAAAATAGCAGATATTACATGTTATTCCACTCCACATTGAACATGCATCCAGCAGGAAAGTACAGGGCTATTAAATAATTCAACTACGTGAGAAATGTCAAGGCCATATCCTGGACCACATGAGTTTTAAGGGCCAGGGTGGTGATTCAAACTTAATTTAACCCTTCATGAAAGGTTCATGATCACCGGACAGCCAAACTTCAACATATCTAAAAGAATCATGCAAGCACATGAAAATGGTGCAGGCTCAGAGAGCATCAGAAATGAGTGCACTGCTTGTGGATATGTCAGTTGCACCACATAAAAATAAGCATGGTGATAGACAAATAAAATGTTATGAGTACGTGTACAGAAGATAACGAAAAAAGACCAGGATCTTCAAGAAGGCAGAATAAATAAATGATAAAGCCTAGATGCTAGATCACTTAAAAACCCTGCTTTTGGGAAAATAGCTTTGAAAGGAAGGGGCATTAGAGGGGGAGGGGGGAGAGAGAAACTCAAAAAAAACAAAGTTACTTAGAGAAAAAAGGCTCACAATTAAACAAATACAGATTACAGGCACCTGAAAAATTGCCCAAGTTCAATAACAGGTATGATTATGATAAGCGAGTAATAGTATCATGTACTTACAAGGCAAAGTACTTTCCATCCAAACTAACAGAAAGCACAGTTGTAGGCTTTCTGAATAACCTTTTGTACCCAATTTTTTTCCACGTGCTGATATCCCAAACACCGAGTACCATTTGATCACCTGTTTTACATAACATCCTCATTCTCAAGTATTGGACTAATAAAAAATGAAATCATTTCATATTTCCTTCCGAGTTCATGAAAAAGCTTACCTTTTTGAACGGTACAGAAAAGGAACGGCTTAGTCCCATCTTTCGAAAATCTACAGCATTCAATCTTCTCAATTCTCATCCTGCAAGTGAGTGAACAAAGATATAATGTAAGACTGCAATAATTTGAAGATTGTGACATGTATAGATCCAAGATTTTTCTGAAATTTATGATACCGAGTTTCGAGTCAAAGTGGTTAATGGAACACCATCGTTTATCTTCCAAATCCTTGCAGATCCATCAGTGGATGTTGATGCTAAGAATTCTGAGTCTAAGATGAAGAAATTGAAATTGAAATAGTTAGCTGAGGAGAAATATCAATATTTAGGCTATGAATACAGACAATTACTAAAGAATGAAAGCTAACATGAAGTACAGAACTTTTTATACAATCAATTGTGTATAGAAAATATTCATGTACATCCTTGCCCTGCACTGACAGAAAAAAATCATGAAACAAAGGCCTCATTTGGCAACAAGAGTTAGCAACTCTTCCAAACAAGTAATTGTTCAAGAGTTATGGGGTATCTTCTCGAAGGCAAATTTGGAACAAAAAAGTACTTCTTTTTGCACTTTGCCCCCTACTCTTTGGGGTAACCCCAGACCAGCTCTTAACTGTGTAAGAGTAAACTGCTACTCTTCCAAGAGTTGGGATTTAATCCCAACTCCCTTACTCCTACTGTCAAATGCATCCTTAATAACTAAAATGCATGTTTTGCTCTCTCTCTCTCTCTCTCTCTCTCTCTCACACACACACACACACACACACACACAAAATATCAAGTTAAATCCCTTACTCCTACTGCCAAACACATCCTTAATAATTAAAATGCATGTTTTACTTTTTTTCCCCTAATATAGCCACATACCTGCTTACCAAAGGTTATAATTTATTTCACTAATTCTAATAAAACCACTAAAAGAAAAACTCATGCCTTCAGGCAGGGTTGATTGCTAGGAGCTCATCCTTCATCTTAGAGGCAAAACTCTTACAAGCTTATGTCCTCTCCCCATGAGCATCTAGTTAGTTTCTGTCTGGCCATTTTCCTCCGAAACACAGCTGTTCTCAAAAACTATTGTGAATTGAAGAATGTTGGACTCCTGTTACTGACGGCCCTTTACTGAACGGTGAACATAGGAATGAATTAACTTCAAGAATGTCTAAAGTACCAGAGTGCAAACCCTAGTCGAGAAATTATGTTCGTAGCATTGTCCTTTTCAAATGCAATAATCCATAAGCAGAGAAAAAATTAAGGGAAGAAATAGGATGGAAATACAAGTTTGCAACCACTAATACTTCCTCAATCTCTTTTGAATTTGTAAATTATAGGTTGTACATGAAGATTGGCCCAAAAAAGCCAGAAATTGGGTATCTACTCAGTACTCCCACACACTTACGATAGTTTATTTCTTTCTATCATATATATTTCTCGAGAAGTTAGATTTGAATAGTTGCACCTGCGAGTAGTTACTCTTACGGATACTAAAATATCGGCAGAAAATTGTTAATGTGAAGAGGTCGATTTTGACTAGCATGAAGCATTTAAAGCAACATTCTGCAGTTCTTTATTCATTTACATAATTAAAGATGAATGTTTATATATGGTTATAACTTATCAAATTAATTGTTATCATAATTTTAAGAGAAATTAATAAGAAACTTAATATCTACAGTTACACTTATAAACCAATCCCCACCTGGAAGCCATGATTTATACCTTGATCTCAATGTAACACTAGTATTTAGACCATAAACAAGCAAAGAGAAGCAGTTATCGATCCAGTTCAATATTGCTTGCATAAACCGTTTGCATGTGAGGTGAAAACAGAATCATCTTTCCAGGCTGTCAGTCTTCTGGCAAGAAGTGATACCAAATGGAGTTCACACAAAACTGGAACCCCACTTGTATTGCTCAAGTTAATATGCATGGTAAAGTAGAGAAATCAAGCACTAGCCTATCCCAATATCACCATTTTGAGTTCATCAGACCAGAAAGGAAATGGAAACTTCGAGGAAATTTATATCTGCAAATGTGACCTCACTCAGAGAAAAAAACGCCAGCTAGTTTCATTTTGAATCAACCCGACGCAATCAACGGACCCATATTAAATTTATTATCCAACCATCTTTAGCTGATGCTCCAATGCTCATTTGCCTAACTAGTAGAATGTAGACGAAATATATTTGGTACTTGAATAACACAAATAAAGCAATTGTTGGAACAATAATAAGGCTCTGCCACCTATATAATTCAACATTGAAAGCAGAATGAAACCCTAGATTATTGTGGATTAATAATTTCATATCTAACAATACTGGATAACAAAAGAAGAAGGATAGGGCTTGTTTGTTTCGTCGTAAAAGGTCGTAAGTCACAAGGACTTGCGGCTTTTTGCAACTTGCGGTGTTTGTTTCATCATAAGTCGTAAAATACACTTGCATCTCACTTACGATCCATTTACAACACAAACAATTAATTTTGTGATCATGTAAATTCCATTTACAGCTCACTTGCAGTACAAACAGTTAATTTTGTGGTCATGCAAATCTGTATTGCAGACAATTAATTGTAATTAGATTAATATGTTTTATTAGATTAATCTTTTTAAATTATGAGAAATTTTTTTAATTATTAGATAAAATATAATTATCAGATTAAAGTTTTTATTAAAAATTTAATAATTTTTTATGTATTTAATATTTAATATATATTTAGTTTTAATATTTTTACTATTTACGAATAATTAATATCTTTAATTATTTAATATCTAATATGTTATATTTTAATATATTTAATATATTTTTAATTATTTAATATTTAATATGGTATATTTTTAAATTATTTGTAATTATTTAATTTGTAATATATTATATTTTTTATATTTACTATTTTTAGTATTTATTGGCATTTTTATTATTTTTATTGGCATTTTTAAATATTTTTTAATATTTAATTATTTAATACATAATTATTTGATAATTAATATTTTTAATAATTTAATATTTAATAGTTTTTAAAATTTTAAATAATTATTTATTATATTATATTTTTAATATATTTAATTTAATTTTTAATTATTTAATTTATTAAATAATTATATATTTTTTATGTTAACTACTTTTATTATTTATTGGTATTTTTTTAATATTTTTAAATCCCTAAATAGTAAAATTTGTTATCAACTTTGTCACTTACGACTTACACATTCGACAACCAAACAACATAAAACACGACACACTTTTTCACTTACAATTTTACATTACCAGCCAAACATCATAAAACTTATTTGCATGTAACTCATTTACAACTGTAAAAGAGTTTTTCACTTACGAATTACGACCTACGGCCAATTATGACAACCAAACAGGCCCATAGTAAAAACATGCTCAGAATATATGTGAAACCCAAACAGGCAATTGGCAACATTTCTCAAGTATCATCGTCACTATCATCACCATCACCACCTAAGCTCATTCCATCAACATGAAGTTGGTAGTAGAGCATGCCACAAAGCAAGAAAGCTCTACAAATGTAACTTCTTAGATTGCAGAGGAATTATGAAAATTATAACAGAAACATGCTGAAAACACAAGGGAAATTTGAACAGTCAATAGGCAATATTTATATGCAAGCATCATCATTTTTCCAATAGAAAATTGGATTAGCTGAAAAGCACAACTCAAAGTTGAGAACTCTAGAAAACAGAAGGAAAAAAAATTTCAAAGTTATGGAGGATGTATACTCATGACACAAGTGGGTTCAGAAAGGGAAATATTGACAGAGTTCTACAAGGCATAAAACAATGGATCTTCTCCCATTAACAACATGAGATGAAAAGAGGAAACTGCACAAGGTTCTAGTTTGTTTACTACATACATCTCTAATGCTGTGCTATATAATATGGTACTATCCTAAGATTTTTACTTCCACATGTTTAAAGATAGCTTGTGCTTACATAAGTTTGTATATCGCACTTTTTGCACACAATGTTTCTCTAGTTTTTTGCATCTAAAACAACATTTTCTATCAGAACGCGATTTTTCAAATCAAATTCAAATGTGTTGTTATGTGTTACCTGATATCCATATCTCGTAAAGATTGATGAGCTCTAGGTTCATCCAAGAGAAAACGCTGGCTTGGCCACTCTAGAATTCTGATATGTCCATCCTATATAGAAAGGGATAAATCCTGTCAAAGATCAATAAAGACAGTCTCTGGCTGCATCCTAGCAAGTAGAATGAATTTATTTATAGCTTATCATACATTTTGCATCAATAACAGAATAAAATAATGAAAGTGCATCATGAGTAGCAGCATCCTATTGCCACCAAGAAATTCTTTGACATGATACATGATAGCATCTATCTTTACAACTACAATATTCCCGCATAATATTTTATGATTGTTTTGCACCAAGTAACATATCCTTACAAGTAATTCTCACATGGAATGATGATTCTGAAAATGACAAATTGTTCATCTCTTTGTAATCAGCAGAAAAGGGAAGGTAACGAGATCTTGAAAATAAGACCCATGAGCTTGTAAATGTTTATAACATAAAACATCATTAGTTATTAAAATGATTATGATCATGCATGCTACATAATAAAAAATTAATAAAAACTTCGAACTAATTGATTGCATACCTCCCCACCTGTAGCAAACCTAGAACCGTTAGTGCTAAAAGCCAGACATTTTTGGGGATCAATAGACTGAAGAGGCAGAAGATCTTTTTCGCGAAGCTTTATGTTTGAATCTAGACTATTCAACTCAAACAATCTGCATATTCAAAAGCCAAATCTGAGAACCCATATACATGACCCATAACATTATCTACAAGCAACGAAGGTAGAGTATCGCATGAATATTACATTAGGCTTGTTTGTTTCGTCGTAACTTACGGTGTTTGTTTCGTCGAAAGTCATAAAATTCACTTACATCTCACTTACGATTATGAAAATCTGTATTGCAAACAGTTAATTGTAATTAGATTAATATTTTTTATTATTAGATTAATCTTTTTAAATTATGAGAAATTATTTTTTAATTATTAGATTAAATATAATTATTAGATTAAAGTTTATTAATAATTTAATATTTTGACGCATTTAATATTTAATATATTTAATTTTTAATATTTTTACTAATATTTAATATTTTTAATTATTTAATATTTAATAAGTTATATTTTTAATATATTTTTAGTTTATGTTTTAATATTTTTAATTTGTTTTTAGTTATTTAATTTTTAATATATTATATTTTTATATTTACTATTTTTAGTATTTTATTGGCATTTTAAAATTTTTAATATTTAATTATTTAAAATGTAATTATTTATACTTAATATTTTTAATATTTTTAGTATTTAATAGTTTTAAAATGTTTAAACAATTATTTATAATATTATATTTAAATATATTTAATTTAATTTTAATTTATTAAAAAATTATATATAATTAAATTTTATCATTTTTAGTATTTTTGGTATTTTTTAATATTTTTAAATCTCCAAACAGTTAATTTTGTGATCAACTTTTTCACTTACGACTTACCCATTACGACAACCAAACACCGTAAAACTTATTTGCATGTAACTTATTTTGTAAAAGAGTACACCACTTACGATACTTACGGCCAATTACGACAACCAAATAGGCTCTAAGGGTAACGATTAATTATAGTTTCTTCTATATGGCCAACATTTGTAGAACACATACAAGCGTACAATACCTTTATTGGGTATGGATTCCATCAGTCAGCATGAGCTTTGAATTTCAAGGGAAAAATCCTCCTCCTAAAACTAAATTCCCGATAATTCAGCACCATCTTTTGTCAATGGAGCATCGTAATGAGGAATAATACCTAACCCTGATTTCTGAATAAAAATTGTGTTTTAAAGAGTTCATTATATTTGAACTCTTTTCGATCATTGTGTCCATAAGACGTAGTTTCGTTGTGAACTAAAAGACATGTATATATATTTCCTTTTTCTCTGTGTGCATACATGCATGTTTGTATGTTCAAGTATGCAGAACAATGAATGTATGTGTATAGGGACAAAGAGGTCTATGCATGGATTCATGGGCAACAAACAAATTTGGAAAGCAAAGTCAAGAAATTCACAAGATCTATGAAATACAGGCACTTCAAAATGAGTATCATATTAGAGACATGCTATATACCGATAGTGTTTGTAAATAGATTCAACACATCATGCAGGAGCCATGTTGGCAAAAAAAGTCAAAAATGAAAATTGAATGTCCAGCGACATGCTGGAGTTGTGTCTGCTTACAAAACTTACAAAACTTGCTTGTCAACACACTGAAAGCATGTCCAGTAAATAACTATATAAAGATATTCTAATGTAGATCACTCCTAACATATCCTCAACATTTCCCTGACGTCTTAGGAAATTATTGGCTTGTGCTAGGTTGAGTATCAGTTTGGTTTTTAGGTTTCTTTTCTTTTTCTTTCTTTCATTGTTTATATGCTTGGTTATAGAATCCAAAGTTTTAGCCAATTTTCTTTCCAGTTTTAATAGAACACGCCCTGATCACTAGGGCTCCTTGTATGTCTTCTCATTTTAAGGATTGGCCACATCAAAGTGTCTCTCTTTTAGTATCTGTGTCCCTTGTACGCATGTTCTAGACAAGGATCCTTAGTTGCAAGCTGCTAGTTCTTGGAAAGATATAGGAAGAATAACACTCTAGATGATGTTATATAGATTACAAAACAACATAAAGTCCCAAAGAAATGCACTTAAAGAAACAGAAAATGAGAAGAGTACAAAAAAACATATATATTCCAATGAATAGCTCATGTGTAATAGTCACATAGTAGCTAGTATAAACATGCAATGCTTAATTCATAAGTGAGATTTTTTTTTTTGTGTGTGTGTGTGTGTGGGTGTGGGTGTGGTGTGGGTGGGTGTGGGTGTGGGTGTGGGTGTGTGTGGGTGTGGGTGTGGGTGTGGGTGGGTGGTGTGGGTGTGGGTGTGTGTGTGGGTGTTTGGGGGGGGGGGGGGGGGGGGGGGGGGGGGGGTGTCCTCACCCCAGTAATTTTGAAATTTTATTCTTGTACTTCTCTGTTAACTTTCCTTAATGTTTTGCCCTTTATATACACATTTTACCCCTACTTCAGAAACCAAATTTGAGGGATTACGGATTAAAAGTAATTAAATGAGGGAACAAAAAGTAAATATGGAAGATGGAGCAAGTAAAGCATTAAATAAGAGAGGACGTGGTGTTATAAATAACAAAAGGAGAATAGATGGTAAGGAAGGGGGTGGAGTTAAGGGAAAGAATAGATGGGTAAGGAAGGGGTGAGAGTTTTAGCAGGTAAAGTGTAAATGGAGAAGAAAATTGACTTTTTTCCGAGGAGGGGACCTATTGCAGGTGGATTAATGGAAGTCTCCTTGGCATTTTCACTCAAATTAAAAGGATAAAAGAAATCTTCCTTAAGCTGCTTTTCCTTAGAAAGAAGTTTGTCATTAGGAGACTGGTGAAAAGGCATGAACTCTTGAAAGCAGGGGCGAAATGGCAAGAGAAGTGAAGGGTAAAAAGTAAATTTGAAAAATATAAGGGTACAAAAACATTTTTCCTGTAGACATAATATGTGCCAATAAGCTAGAAACATAGCAAATCCAAAGAAAATAATTTGGCCCCGGCATGAAATAAGAAATAGTGAAAGTGAGTGTTTCAGGTGATTCCATCCTGCTCTTTTTGTTCCAGTACTTGGTTTCATTTATTTTTATTACTTTTATGTCAGCTTTCTAATTTACTGAATTAATTTAGGCACTTGGATATAAGGTGTGGGGGCATGTCCACACCATTTTCTGACTTGTCTATTAGGTCACGGACCATCACACATCTAAAGATCGAAGTTAATATTAGATCCTACAATGGATAAGATTAAACCACTTGAGGATCTAAAGGATGATACTGCTGTCAGTTAAGAGAATATCTAAAGGACAAAGACTTTGATTAATGATGAGAAATTAGTTCAAATCATGGTGTAGGTTGACAAAATGACTTACTGTAGTTGCACCATGAACAGTTCCCATGATAATAAAAGGAAACCAGGATACTAGTTGTTCAGTAAAACAATAAAAGAAAAAGAAAATATGTTTGGAGAAGAAGATGAAAGGGGACAAAATCTTACTTAGGAAAGAGGAGACATCTGTTTCAGAAAGATAAAATCTAGGAAATCAGAAAAGAAAGAGAGACGGTCTGTCTTTCTTCCCTTTGAATCTCTTAAGATGTGAACCAGCTTCTAACCAACAAAGCTCAGTGAATTTGCCTTGCAAGCTTTCCATCCTTTTTTCTACAACAGCAAAGTCCTTGTTGCTACATCTCCAGGGCTCTTTTTTATTTTTATTTTCTGAATTTGGAGATTTTTGTGATGCTTCATTTGCTAGATGTTAGACCCGCTTACTCAACATCGAATGGTTAGTCTATCTTTACCTATCAATCTGAATTTGACCGCTGCTCCTTGTTTCCCGTCTTCCTTTTAATGAACTGAAATTTACTTAGGTAAAGTCATCCAACATCAGATTCACACAATGCACAAATATTATTTTAGGGTGCAAATGGTCGTATAAAACATCAAAGTGATGACACTATTGATCGCTATAAAGCCCGATTAGTAGCCAAGGGCTGTTAAACCAGCCTGGCAGAAAAGTCAAACCGAAACACTTCCAACTTTGATTATATTAATTGCACCCAAAAAAAAAAAAAATCTTACTCCATAAGAGAACAAGCCTCCCTTAATATATGTGTTTTGCTGGGTTTGCCAATCAACAAGGATACCCTACTTGTTGTCATACATAAACCCCAAATTACAAAATTTAGTATTAAAAAACACGTCTATATCATTCCAATGTTTTATGCTGCTATAAAAGACTCGATAGTTAATCACCTCAATTTCTACAAAATTAACACCAAAGATAAAAAAAAAAAAAAAAAAATTCAATAGAAATTGAAAAGCAGCACTCACTTGCATCCACTGGCAGTAGAACAGACAAATTCATCTCCATTGGGATGAACCGCAAACGCTAAGAGGTCCAAGCCTTCTCCTCTAATCGCAAACCTAGCCTACAACAAAAAAACCAGTGGCTTCATCAGGTAAACAACACAGCCCAGCAACTAAAAGACAATCACATCAAGAGAGCTAAGAGAAAAAGAAACAAACCATGGGATCAGGAGCGAGCGAGGAGGTTTTGGCATCGAAGGAGAAGATCTCTAGAAGAGCCGGAGAAGAGACGGTCTTCGACCTTCCATAGATCACCTGAAGGCGGTTCTCCGGCCACCGATCCACGCCGCTCACGTTACCGGCCCTGGATTCGGCGACGCGGCGTCGACTATCTCCATTTGATTACAATCGATTTGGGGACTTTTTTTACCTGCTTCCTTTCGAGGAACGTTGAGGTGCTGCTGCTGGACTTCTGTATTTATATAGTCGGAGGATAGAAGGTGGTAAAGGGGTAAGCTTCAATTGGGTGTGTTTGGTTGCAAGGAAGTGGTCGGAAGTAAGAAAATGGGGAAGTACAATTGTTTACTTCCCTACCTATCCAAATATCGAAAAAGAAAAATAAGTTTTTCCTTCTCTCTTTTCTCTTTTACACAACTATTTTCTCACTTTCAGAGTACTACAGTTAATTTTGTGGTCATGTAAATCTCATTTGTAAAAAGTTGTAACACAAAACAGTTAATTTTTAATAATGTAAATCTCACTTGCATTCTAATTATAGTGTATTTTTTATTTTTCTTAATTAATTTTTTATTTTAATATTATTTTGCAGTCAACTTTGTGGTCAACCTTTCCACTTCCACTTCCACATTATCATCCAAACACCAGAAAAGATATAACATTTTTCAAGCAACACTTCCCAACAACATCCAAACACCGGAAAGCTTACTAACCAATTTTCAAGTTCCAAAGGAAACTATTACCACTTCCTCACTTCTTTACTTCCTCACTTCCACCCTTAACTAAACAGGCCCCATGTCAATGATGAAAACTAGGTCTTTTGACGGTTAAATCTGGAATCGTACCCTCACTCAATATTAGCAATTTAATAAGTGTGTAATACTAGAATACTGCTTGGGGCATTAGAAATCGAGCACAGGAGAGGTCGTCGGCTCAAAGAGGGCGACGACTTTGTCTAAGGAGGAGGAGCAGAAAGTAAAGGAGGAGAAAGAAAAATGAAGACGGAGGTGAACGGAGAAGAAAGATGAGATGGAAAGTTAGAAGGGCGGAGGAGGAGGGCAGAAGAAGCGGGAGAGGGGAGGAAGGACGGCAACGCTGGCGATTGGGCGACGGAGGTGGCTGCTGACTTCTTTCTCTCCCGCTCTCTCTGTCTCGTGCTGATGAAAATGGACATAAAGATGGACAAAATTTGTGAAGGAGTCACGGGAGAAAACCTCGCTTCCCTCAGTTTTAAATAATTTCATCTGCTCTCACTCTCCATGTGTGTTGTGGTTTTTTTTCTATTCTGTTTTTTTGGAGTGGGGTTGTTCAAGTCAGCAACCGTCTAGGACCAGTGCTCTGAGTATCACCACTTTTTTCCCCTCTTATCTTCTCTGTAAGAATATGTGATTTGCTGCAAAGAGATCTTTACCATTATGCTATAAATATTATTTGTTATCGAATAGCTGAAGTAAAGTATGAAGAACTTCTCCAAAGTCTAGGTGACGAAGAAACAAAATTATTTTCTAATTGGTGGAAGTGTCTAATTTGATCTCTTTTATTTACTTTACTAGTCAAAAGATATGCCTGACAATTAAACAAATGAGCCGATGAGTAGTCGGTCATGCGCGGCTCTGTATTTAGCTCGACCTAATTGCCCGAATTTATAAACAAACCGAATGCAAACCATGCATGCTCGGTCATGCTCGGCTCGAGTAAGCTTGAATATGATGTGTTAAATATATTCTCTTATATTTAAATATATTCTCTAATATTTCCACACAAATTGTACTTACAATGATTTGGCCACTCACTTGAGTTACTTGCATGACAAAATAAGAGAGGTGCACAAAAGAAGTTTCTAGTCATAAATATTTCTTTTCCTTCTTCGCCTTCAAGTTACCAATTAGAAATGTTTGGTACCAATTGCAGCGTAGATTTTCCAACGCGATTGATCGAGCGGTTAATTTCACATTACGGGGAATGAAATTCAGAAATTCACACATAGAACAAGTAAAAATACAAAATTTTATGTAAAAACTCAATTTGAAAAAAATCACGGGAAGCAAGGAGAATTCATTTTTTTCAAAGGGTTACAGTGAACTTCAATGAACTAGAACTTTACAATATCTAGTACAGTAATAAATAATTTGTATTCTTTTTCAGTCAAGAGTTTGCGTTGATTCCCCTTTCAATATCCAACTCTCAGTGTATAAACACCCTGAAAATCATTATTGGTGGTGCGAGTTATACGAATTTCCATAACCACATGATTTGCATGTTGAGATTTCTTCATGACAGCCTGGATTGTGTTCTTGATTGAAGGAGAGATTCCTGCTATTTTCTGCAACAGTCTGCATGAGAATAGAGGTTATTGCACGCTTGAAAAAAGGAATGATCTGGCGATGTCACGATCTCCATCAATATAGGCAGTGATCAATGAGGTCGGTTGCTGCATCTATTTTGCCCGGACGCGAAGGATCAACCTCGGGATGGTGATGCTCTATGAAGGAGGAATGGTCTCGGGACAGTTGAGTCTTCAGAATAAGGAGTGACCTAGGAAACGGTGGGATGATGCTTCGGGGAGATATTCTGCTAGCACATCTTGTCGTATATCTTGGGGAAGTTTTGATGAGGCAAGACATGTGTCATGATCCTGATGCAGATCAGAATCTGACCACTATATTGGCCCAAAGGTCCATCACTCTAGTTTTGATGATGATTAACTCATGTAGTTATACGACTAATGATCTTGTGCTTATTTAGCTTCAGATATTTGATCAAGATCTTAATGGGGTTTAGTTTCAACGAAAGATTCGAAGTCAAATTTTGAAGCTAGCACGTGTTGATTTAAGAGCTCGCGCTTCACTAATGCGTCAAGTACTCAAGAGAAGTCTAACTCATTGAATCAAGGTTTAAACCAAGTCAAGATGGAGAAGAAGTTTTTCAAGAGAAGATTTTCAAGGCTTGTGTCATGTTTGTAAGTATTAATATTTTATTTTTAGATAAAATATAAATAATAAATTAGTTGTGGATTGCTCAAGCTCATACACAAAAAAAAATTTATATATGTTGTAATAAAATAGTTTTAGTTTTAGAAAATGTCGTCTTGATTTTGAGCTTGAAAGAAGATATCTTTATTTTTCATGAATAGAGTTCATCAAAACATATTTACATGTTTTCTATGTATATTTAATTTCATCTGTATACATTGTTGGTTCAAATGTTTGAAAAAAAAGAAAAAAAAAACTTAGTTTGATGTTTCGAGTTCATGGTTTTTAAGTTTTGTATTTATCAAAACTTTGATTAGAGCTTAATTGTCAAAAACATTGATATTTCATTTTATATGTATATTGGATCATTTTCATACACACTATGCTTCAAATGAGTTTTAATATCTTGTTTTTGTATTTGAATAAGTTTTATAAAAATCATTTTTCAAATTGAAGATTGATTTTGAAAAATACGGTTTCCAGTTTAAAACTAAAATTCTTTATCGCAAAAATAATTCAATATGTTTGTAATATGTATTGATTTTTGATCACACATATTTGTAATTCAATGAACTTATTTTGTGGATTTTACATGATTTTATGGGATTTTATAGGATATTGAAAGCCAAAGTTTAAATCCCTAATAATCCCTGACCTGGGCTTATGGCGATCGACCGACCGGTCGACTGGACCAGAAGTTGGTCGATCGAGTGGTCCACCGATATGCACAGAGACGTGAACAAGCCCTGGCTTAAGGTCCGGTCGACCGGTGGTCGACCGAGCGATCGACCGGCCAGAGAGCAGTGTTCTCTGGTTCTAGCCTCGGTAGACCTACAGGTCGATTGATAGGTCAAGACCTGGGTGCGGTCGACTAGGTGGTTGATAGGACGGGAAAGGTGTTGTATTATGGAGTGTAAAAATGTATTCAATGTACCCTTTCCTATCTCCGTTATAGCATAGAGCTATACCGAGTCGATTCTCAGGGAGAGCTAGCGATGGAAGCGTTACGGTCCTTAGTGAAGAAAGTAAAACGAAAATTCTTCTATGCTTATAAGAATAAAACAAATGGGAAAATGAAATGAAAGAATGGATGGATATGTTCATGATGGAAAAGTGGAAAGAAATCAAAGAAGATTGGATTTGGACTAACAACTAAAAAGAAAGTGAACTTGAAGAAGCAAACCATGACTAGCTTACCTTACTACCTTGCCAAAGCTTACCAAACTCCGTGATAATGAATGCGTGCCTCATGTTGATTCATTGGCATGGATTTGTCTTGCGTGTTGATCTAATTACTTTCTCACTTGGATGACGGGTGGTTTAACCCATCGGAGAAGAGAAGACCATCCAACTTGCAAGATGAACTAAAGCAATCACCCATGAGTTAGTGAAGATGGCAAGGCTAGTGGTTAGCTAGTACATGGTAGAAAATTTAACTACAAGCCATTAATGAAGAAAAGCAAAGCATGAAGTAAATTGTAAGAAAGTAAAGAAAGCAAGTAAAGAAAGCAATTAAAGTAGAACCAAGCTCAAGTAGAGATAAAGAGAATGGATGAATCCTTGCATTGCTTCAAGTTGTCACTCCTTGATGTACAAGCTCTCTCTCTCTTACAACTCTCTCTTGCAATGATTTCTAGGGAAGAAGAAGATCATAGAGAGCTACAAAATCCTAGAGAAAAACAAAATTACAAAGCTTTACACTAATCTCTCTCTCTTCTCTGTTCAGTCCTTTCTCGTAGGTCAGGTGCAGATATTTATAGGCTAAGAGAGAAGCTTCAAGACCCTTTCTGTTGGCGCAAAATCCGGATCTCAACAAACCCAGATCTGCCGCGAGCGCGCGGCAAGGGCGCGGCAAAACAGATTCTGTTAGGAAACAGAATTCTGTTGTAGGTTGGTTGAGAGGTTGTTATCCACGTGGCCTTCTAGAATCTTCAATTGGCGCGCGGATCTCTCTGGATTCTGATTTCAAATCTTGGGCTTTATTTTAATCTTGGATTTAATCACTTTAATTATTGCTAATTAAAGTGATTATTGGGCTTTCTCTCATTTGAGTGTGGACCTGCAAATATATAGAGAAGATGAGTAAAATTATATATTTATTTGCAATATGCATGGGGATTATGTGGTAAAATATGCAATATTGTGTATCAATCACACCCCCACACTTATTCTTTTGCTCGTCCCGAGCAAAACAAAGAAAAGAAAAAACTATACTACCAATTTATTACACCACTTTCGCAGGTGACGCGATTGCACTGAGCGTGTGCAATAAGCCGTTAAACCTCTAGGTTACCCTAGAGGAGGAGTGTTGTCTCCTGAGGGTTTTCAGCGGATTACACCCACAAAATCCATAAAGAAAGAAGACAAATGTTAGTATTTTGAAAATGCATTTTGAAAAGGGAAACAAGTTTACGAACTATTTTTGCAAAAATATAAGTGATCTTAGGTCATAAGTCCACCTATAATTATTCTTTCTTAAACTTAGTCTCTATGCAAGATCTTGTCTTCAATTAAGGTAAGAATTCAAAATTGGATTGAATATTTTATCCGTCATAAAATCTAGATAGTATGCACACCGTGCTCAGTGAAAATTTCTGGGATTTCAACTCCAACCATCAAGCCATTTATTTATTTATATATTATATATATATATATATATATTTTATATATATTTTTTTTTTCTTTTTCTTCCCTTAGTTTAGGCTTTCTAGTTCACCCTTGTAACAAGCCTATAACCGATGACTCCCAAACCAGTCGGTCTTAGGGCACCAGATGAGAAAACATCCCTCGGGTTTAAGGACTCGAGTGAAAAAGGCCACAAAACTAAAGGGGATTATTCCTTTGATCACCGTTAGGCGTGAATAATCATGCTTCTTGAGGCATAATTCTCCAGCTTAATGAGTGATATTTTTCACCGTTAGGCGTGAATAAGCATGCTTCTTGAGACATAATTATCCAGCTTAATAAGTGATGTTTTATTTTTTTTATTAATTTTTTTAATTTATTTATTTTATGGCATTTTAGGTCTTTGTTTCCATCCCAAAAATGTGTAAGTGTGAAGTGCATATTATCTAAGGCAAAAAATTCAAGATAAAAATATCTCCTCAATTTTTCTTACTTAGCCTATAATTTCAAACAAGATCTATTATTTCAACTAGGTTTAAGATGTCATAATTAAGGCTTTCTTAATTTCTAAGATACATCTTAATTTTCTTAAAAATAGATCAAAACATTTGTCTCTTATTTCAAAAAGTTTTTTTTATTTTTTTTTAATTATATTTTTTTTATTTCTAAAAAGAAGTGTAAAAGAAAGAAGATCTAAAAACTCTATTTCAAACAAGATCTATTATTTCAACTAGGTTTAAGATGTCATAATTAAGGCTTTCTTAATTTCTAAGATACATCTTAATTTTCTTAAAAATAGATCAAAATATTTGTCTCTTATTTCAAAAAGTTTTTTTTATTTTTTTTTAATTATATTTTTTTTATTTCTAAAAAGAAGTGTAAAAGAAAGAAGATTTAAAAACTCTATGTTAGTAAACCCTCCCCCACACTTATTTCATGCATTGTCCTCAATGCATCATGATATATGTATGCAAGAAATAGGTAAGAGGTAAGAAACTTTTATTTACAAAAAAGTGCAAAAAATTATTTACAAGAGTATATACAAGTGTAACCATTACCTAGGCTTTTGGTCGTTTTCCTCTGGCCCGTTTCCCATCATTCCAGTGCGTCTGCTTTCGTGAGCTCAGTTGGGAAACGGTTTGAATTTTGTTAGCCTTAGGTGTTTCCAGATTCAATTTTTTATTATTATCATTCACCCTCATTCCACCACATTGTTCATTAAAAAATTCCTTATCCCCACTCTCACTCTGAATCTCATCACTTCCAATGTTAAGGAAATTCAGCTCCTCTCCATACAATTCTTCAAAACTAAGGTCAACATCTGGAAGTGGACAATCAGCTAACCTACCCCGAGTTGACTCATCTAGATACATGATCTCATCAGCAAACAGGTCTTCAAAGGAAATATCAATCGGAGGTTCGGATATATTCACAGTTGGCTCATTGAAGGTGAAAATATCCAAATCAACTTTCCCCTGTTGAAAGGGTACTCGGAAAGAGAATCACAAGATTTTGACTCATCTTTTGGATCTTCACCTTCTTCCTCACAATTGTTACTAATGAAGCTAACCTCAAATGTTTGATCTTTTATTTTATGAGGCTGTGTGTGGAAGACATTGTGTTCATGTGTCATGTGACCAAAGGTCAACCTCATTGAGCCATTCCGGCAATTAATGATGGCATTTGCAGTAGCCAGGAATGGTCGTCCCAAAATGACAGGAGTTTGAGCCCTTTGATTGGAATTAGACACAGGTTTTGTTTCAAGGACTACAAAGTCAACAGGATAAATGAATTCCCCAACTTTGACAAGGACATCGTGAATTTCCCCTTTGGTCTAGTGACAGAGCGATCAGCCAATTGGATAGTCATTTGGGTAGGACGGAGATCACCTAACCCCAATTGTTGGTACACAGAGAAAGGCAGGAGATTGATGCTGGCCCCAAATCAAGAAGTGCCCTATTAATGGTGGTCTGTCCTATTATGCATGAAATGGTGGGGCTCCCTGGGTCTTTGTATTTAACAGGAATCGACCATTGAGCAGCTCGTTGATGGATGATGCTAGGAAGACTTTTTAGGGACTTGTGTTTTCCTCTTCTTGGTGCACATTTCCTTTAAGAATTTAGCATATGATGGCACTTGTTGTATGGCATCAAGAAGAGGGACATTGATTTGGACCTTATTAAACATTTCTTTTATTTTCTCCATGTGAGCATTTGTCTTGGGATTCTTAAGCCTATTTGGAAATGGTACTCTAGGCTTATAAGGTTGCTCATCTACCTTTTCTTTACCCTTGGTCTTGGAAGTGGATGGCTCTGTACTAGAAGATGGGTTGTCAGAAGTTGGTTGCATTGGGACAGGAGGTGTTGGCTTTGGTACTGGATGAGATGGTGGACTAGAAACCTTATTATCTATTTGTTTTCCAGATCTCAGGGTATGAATAGCATGACATTGACTGGGTCCTGAATCTTCCACTTCATTCAAAGGGAAGTGATGTTTGGGAGTTGGCAATGGCTGACTTGGTAACATTCCTTTTTGTCTTTCATCCAATTGCCTAATTTGGACCTTCATTTTATTCAACTCCTGCTCCTGGTTCTTTGTAAAGGTTTCTAACATTTTTTTCAACTCTGATATTTCTGAATTATTTTGGGGTGGATGTTGTTGATATGGAGATTGGAATTGTGATTGGTAGTATGGTGGGTTTTGATATGGTTGTGAATGAGGTGGACTTTGAGATGGATGAACATACAGTGAATTATGATTGAAACTGAAAGTGTGAGAATGAGCATTATATGGATGTGGAAGTGGTGGTATGTAATGCTCAGAACCAGACTGACTCCATGAAAAATTTGGATGGTTCTGCCATCCTGAATTGTATGTGTTGGAATATGGATGTCTGGTAAATGCTGCATTCATGTTCTCCTGATATGATTGGAGCTGATACAAAGGACACTCCTCAAAGACATGGCTAAGGTCATAACAGTTGGTGCAACCCGGTTGAATTACAGGCAATGGGTTGACCTGATTTACAACAGAATTTCCCCTAAACTCAAGCAGTTCTATCCTCTTCATCAATTATGTGATCTTGGCTTCTGCGGCTATAGAGGATTCTATGGAGTGTGTACCAGTTCTGGAAGTGGTGGGAGTGGATTTATCAGGACATGACTCCCACTGAATGGTTTTCTCAGCTAGGGTTTCAAAGAGATCCCACCCCTGATGTTCATCTTTCTTCAAAAATTCCCCTTGACACATGGATTCAAGGAGGGTTTTCGTTTGGTAATCTAAACCGTCATAGATAATCTGGCACAGACGCCATTTCTCTATGCCGTGATGAGGACACAGGGCTAGAAGGTCTTTGAAACGCTCAAGATACTTCCAGAAAGGTTCATTTGGTTCTTCCTTGAATTGCATTATATTCTTTCTCATGAGGGCTGTTTTGTGGATAGGATAGAATTTCTTAAGAAAGACTTTTACAAAATCCTCCCATGAAGATATGGAACTGACGGGAAGATTGTAAAGCCATTTCTTAGCTAAATCCTTAAGTGCAAACGGTATGAACCGTAACCTAACAGCATCCTCGGTTAGTTGGAAAATTCTCATCATTTGGCATACCTCTTCAAACTCACGAATAAAGAGGTACGCGTCCTCAGACTCTAGACCATGGAATCGGGAAGTGTATTAATGAATTGCGGTTTCAGCTCGAAGTGATTTCTATTTGGCTCGGGAGAAGAATGCAAGATGGAAGGGAGGTGCGAATCGGATAAAATCGATCTTGAAGTGAGACGTTGTTTTCTATAATATCAAGTGGTTGTGTAAGTGCAAGTGTAGAAAGTCTAACAAGTCTTGGAGAATTAGAATCTCGGAACCACTCTCGTATATACAATCACAAACAACGTGCACTGATCACACCAACGAAAAAGAGAAAATAACAAACAATTAAAAGAAAAATCAATCCAAGCTTCTAGGATTCCTGGACCTAGACGACTCCTAACTGATTAGATCGTCCACAGGAGGTTTAGTGTAGACTTTGACTATAAGCGAATCAGCCAGGGAAGGGCAAGGTTGGTGGGAGGTTTTCCGTCAGAGACGTTCCTTAATTAAGTAACCAGCAACCTTCGGGCTTTCGGCCCTCAATCCCTTTCCTAGACACTGATTTTACAAAAGTCAATTTCCAACACTTTTCCCCCTTAGGATAATCTCCTAAGTGAGTCCGAGTTGTCCCTAGGGCCAGCGTCTAGCAGTTTTTATTTAGAAGCTTAGGATTGTGAGTGCTTGGAAATGATTTTTGGGCCAAGGAAAGGGTGATAAAATCCCCACCTTATCTTATTTATCGGTTATGCCCTTAAAATTGAATTGTGCAAGTGTACAAGATAGATAACAAGGATTCACTCAAAGCATGAAAATCAAGCAAGAGATGATTCCTAGTCTACATGCAATGCTTACGTACCTTGCATCCAGCACTCTTCAACAGTAAAAGTAAATGAATTGAAAAGACACGTGCCTAGAATGCAAATGTCTAAACAATTTTTTAACTTTTCAACCAATTTTTACTGTTGATTATTAGCAGGAGTATGGTGAAGAATACAAGAAATTAAGTACTGCAGCAGAAGTATTTTGCAGAGCTGAAGATCCTGCAGAAAAATGATCAGTAGTGAGCTCCTCCTTGCCGCAGAACCGCGGCTTTTGCCGTGGGAACGCGGCAAGTCAGAGGGATTCTGGTCTCTGCTTTCGAGAGCAGAGGCCCAGGTCCACTTATATGTCACTGCAATGCAAAGTTTTCTGTTTCTTCAACCTGTAACCTGCAACAGAGAAGAAGATTCGTTTAGTTCTTCACTTTCAAACAAATACCGTTGCTCTCCCCGGCAACGGCGCCAAAAATTTGATAAAGACGGGAAAGGTGTTGTATTATGGAGTGTAAAAATGTATTCAATGTACCCTTTCCTATCTCCGTTATAGCATAGAGCTATACCGAGTCGATTCTCAGGGAGAGCTAGCGATGGAAGCGTTACGGTCCTTAGTGAAGAAAGTAAAACGAAAATTCTTCTATGCTTATAAGAATAAAAACAAATGGGAAATGAAATGAAAGAATGGATGGATATGTTCATGATGGAAAAGTGGAAAGAAATCAAAGAAGATTGGATTTGGACTAACAACTAAAAAGAAAGTGAACTTGAAGAAGCAAACCATGACTAGCTTACCTTACTACCTTGCCAAAGCTTACCAAACTCCGTGATAATGAATGCGTGCCTCATGTTGATTCATTGGCATGGATTTGTCTTGCGTGTTGATCTAATTACTTTCTCACTTGGATGACGGGTGGTTAACCCATCGGAGAAGAGAAGACCATCCAACTTGCAAGATGAACTAAAGCAATCACCCATGAGTTAGTGAAGATGGCAAGGCTAGTGGTTAGCTAGTACATGATAGAAAATTTAACTACAAGCCATTAATGAAGAAAAGTAAAGCATGAAGTAAATTGCAAGAAAGTAAAGAAAGCAAGTAAAGAAAGCAATTAAACTAGAATCAAGCTCAAGTAGAGATGAAGAGAATGGATGAATCCTTGCATTACTTCAAGTTGTCACTCCTTGATGTACAAGCTCTCTCTCTCTTACAACTCTCTCTTGCAATGGTTTCTAGGGAAGAAGAAGATCATAGAGAGCTACAAAAATCCTAGAGAAAAACAAAATTACAAAGCTTTACACTAATCTCTCTCTCTTCTCTGTTCAGTCCTTTCTCGCAGGTCAGGTGCAGATATTTATAGGTTGAGAGAGAAGCTTCAAGACCCTTTCTGTTGGCGCAAAATTCGGATCTCAACAAACCCAGATCTGCCGCGAGCGCGCGGAAAGGGCGCGGCAAAACAGATTCTGTTGGGAAACAGAATTCTGTTGTAGGTTGGTTGAGAGGTTGTTATCCACGTGGCCTTCTAGAATCTTCAATTGGCGCGCGGATCTCTCTGGATTCTGATTTCAAATCTTGGGCTTTATTTTAATCTTGGATTTAATCACTTTAATTATTGCTAATTAAGTGATTATTGGGCTTTCTCTCATTTGAGTGTGGACCTGCAAATATATAGAGAAGATGAGTAAAAATCATATATTTATTTGCAATATGCATGGGGATTATGTGGTAAAATATGCAATATTGTGTATCAATCAGTGGTCGATCGGCAACCCTAACGGTCATAAATATTATCGTTGGCCAATCGACCGGCGGTCGATCGACAGGTCATCTGGCCTAGGGACTTGCCCCAACGGCTAGTTTTTGTAGCTCTATAAAAGGGGGCTATTATGACTAGTTTTAAACAAGATTTTAGAGAAGTTTTACAGCCAGTTTTTCTTATCTCTCTTAGTGTTTTTTACCACTTATTTTTGAGTTAAAACTTTCATATCAAAAGAGAGTTTTTAAGAGTGTTTTTCAAAGAGATTTCTTGAGTTTTCTACCACAACTTTATCTTGTTTTTCTCACACAAACTTGGGCTATTCATTGCTATATTTATCCTCTAGGATCCTGATTGTGAGAGAGTTTGTTTTTGTGATCAAGAGAAGTGATCACAAGTGTTCCACCCCTTGTATTTGAGGAGTTATAGAGGTTGCAGTCTCGACGAGCTTGCGGGTTTGCTGTGTTGTTCTTACGGAACAAGTAAGGAACTTGCGGGTCCAAGAGTTCTTGAGGGAGCTCGTTGTAGGTGTTGTGGCACCGAGTGATTTTGCGGAATCGATTATAGTGAAAATCCTTCATAATGGTGAAGGCGGGGACGTAGAGCAGTGACTCTAACCTTGAAACAATTCTTCCATGTTTGCGATTACTTATCTCTTTCTCTCTTTACTCACTTGTGTTTAATATCTTGCATGCTTAAATTGCTTATGTCTTTATATGCCTGATATTTCTTGTGCTTCATTGATATATATATATATATATATATATATATATATATATATATATATATATATATATATATATATATATATATATATGTATATGTATATGTATATGTATATGTATATGTATATTTGTGTGTGTATATGCATGGGATTGCTGATATTGATCATACTAGTATTCAACCAAGAGAGCCATAGTTACACCTCAACTCTTAATTTAGAGGAATCTTGAGGAGATAGTCCAAACCCCGTCACCGAAATTCAGTTACACTTTTGTATTATACTTTGTATGTGTGCATAATAGTTTTAGTTTGCATAATTAGTTTTAATTCCACATTAGTTTTACATTTGATTAGCATTTGATTAGCTTGTCACCTATTCACTCCCTCTAGGTGACTTACAATTGGTATCAGAGTTTGGTGCTCTTGATTTGGGTATAACAATCTTGAGTTAAAGATCCTCATTTTTAGCTAGTCAAAATATTTCTACACACACATATATTTCATGACACCTCCCTTATTTGACATTCTTGACTTCCAAAATTGGAAAGTTAAGATGTCCATGTTCCTGAAAGCCCTAAGATTCATGTTTATTTTGCCACCATTAAAAATTCATATTTTATAAATGGCGAAAACCTTGAGGCTCTAATGTAAAAGCCATTCATGCATTAAAGTCTACCATAAATGTTGAGTATTTATCTAGAGTTGCTAACTTTGATTCGATTTTTGTAGTATGGAATACTATTTGCTCTCTTAAGGAACAAATGCTAAATGAAAAAAAGTGACTCAGATAATGGATGTGATGCTTCTAATTTGTGCTATATAGTCCAAGGAGATGACCCCCTTGAGGTAAATTCTGAAGCCAAGCTTGATGAGGATGTTAACATGCCATATGATGAGCTTGCTTTATTTTGTCAATAACTTCTTAAAAAGTATGAATTATTAAAAATAGAAAACAAAAATTTGAAAATAAAAATGATTTAGTTTTGAAAGAAAAGTATTCATTTAAAAATAAATTTGAAATTGTTTCAAAAGAAAATGAAGTTTTAAAAACCAAGTTATTTTGATTTAAAAGGAAAAGGAGATTGCTTTAGGAAATAACTCTTTGAAAAAAATATTTTAAAAGAAAGAAAATATTTCTAAAAAATAATTTTGGTGCTCATTCTTGTCATGTCTCTCATGCTAATAATGTTGCATCTTCTTTTGATAAAAATGAGATTCATGTTCTAAAAAATAGAATTGATTGTTTGGGCTCCACTTTGAGCCAATGTGCATTTAAACACAATAGATTAGAATCTATATTTCGTAAGAAAGAAATTTCACATACTCATGTACATACCCCATAACATACACATGCACACATGCTCACCCCCCTCACATGTATACTAGAGTGTACAAATGTACACATTGTGGCCGCAAAGCCTATCTTGCAAAATTTTTATTTTGATAGGATAAATCATTTAAATTTTGCTAATAAAAATATTTAGGTTCCAATTGTTATTAACCCAATGAACCCAAAAGAAATGGGTACCGAACTCCCCATCTCTTGTATTTGATATAGGTGTGGGCTCTCACGAAACGTGAGCGGGTTGGTGATTAGTCTACGATTTTGTTGGCCTAAAAACCTATCACTCTAGTTTTGATGATGATCAACTCATGAAGTTATATTTACTAATGATCTTGTGTTTAATTAGTGACAGATTCATTATCAAGATCTTAGTAGAGGATAAAATGTCAAGATTTGGAGCTAGCACGGTTTGATCCAAGGAACTTTTGGATCAAGCTTGGACCAAGTCAAGAAGATGAGAAGCCTTCAAGTGAAGACTTCAAGAAGATGAAGACTTGTGTCTAGGTATAAGATTTTGTTTTTGTTTTAGAGTAAAATGTAAAGGATAGATAGTTGGTGGATTGCTCAAGTATATATCACACACACACTCTTGATTTACTTTGTCTTTTCATAAAAGAATTTTCAGATTTAGAAAAGACTTTCTTTTTGGAAAAACATAGTTTTGGTTTTTGGTATTCAAAGTTATATGTTTCAACCAAAACCTTATTTAGAGCCTATTGTCAAAAACATAGATATTTCATCTTGATTGTGTAGTGGATCATATCCATACACACTATGCTTTAAAGTATATCTTGTTTTTGTATTTGATGAAGATTTGGAAAAACATGTTTTGGAAAAATATTGTTTTGGAAAACAGTTTTATCATGAGCCAAATATTTCCAAGTTACAAAAATAGTCCAATCTTTTATAACATGCCTTGATTTTGTGCAAGCATGTTTGTATATCAAAGTATATTGGTAAAACTATTTTTGTAGATTTTTAAGTATTTTATGGGATTTTATATGAACCAAAAGACTAAGTTTTTAAATCCCAGAAAAATTGTTTCAGGCTTCAGCTAGTCGACTTATACTAGCTTATAAGTCGACTACCCTGAAGTCGGTCGACCGGGTCGGTCGACCGACGTGCACGGACGTGCACGTTTGATCTGGCAGTGTGCCGGGCGACCGGGGCGGTCGACCGGAATTCAAGTATTAGCTCTCTATTTTGTGGAGAAAAACTCTTCTGAAAGAATAAGAAAAACTGGCTCTAAGGGTCTCCAAAATCTTGGCTCAAAACAATGACCAAACCCCCAATTTATAGGCCAGAAAATATAGCCGTTGGGGTCTGTCAGAGCTGCCGGTCGACCGGCCCGGTCGACCGCCAACGGTCAACAATCCGATCGTTGGAGCCACCGGTTGACCGACCCGGTCGACCCAGAAAAACAGAGAGCAAGTCTCTGAATTCCGGTCGACCGCCCCGGTCGCCCGGCACACTGCCAGATCAAACGTGCACGTTCGTGCACGTCGGTCGACCGACCCGGTCGACCGACTTCAGGGTTAGTCGACTTATAAGCTAGTATAAGTCGACTAGCTGAAGCCTGAAACAATTTTTCTGGGATTTAAAAACTTAGTCTTTTGGTTCATATAAAATCCCATAAAATACTTAAAAATCTATAAAAATAGTTTTACCAATATACTTTGATATACAAACATGCTTGCACAAAATCAAGGCATGTTATAAAAGATTGGACTATTTTTTGTAACTTGGAAATATTTGGCTCATGATAAAAACTGTTTTTTCAAAACAATATTTTTTCAAAACATGTTTTTCCAAATCATCAAATACAAAAACAAGATATACTTTTAAAGCATAGTGTGTATGGTTATGATCCACTACACAATCAAGATGAAATATCTATGTTTTTGACAATAGGCTCTAAATAAGGTTTTGGTTGAAATATATAATTTTGAATACCAAAAACCAAACTATGTTTTTCCAAAAAGAAAGTCTTTTCTAAATCTGAAAATTCTTTTATGAAAAGACAAGTAAATCAAGAGTGCGTGTGTGATATATACTTGAGCAATCCACCAACTATCTATCCTTTACATTTTACTCTAAAACAAAAACAAAATCTTATACCTAGACACAAGTCTTCATCTTCTTGAAGTCTTCACTTGAAGGCTTCTCATCTTCTTGACTTGGTCCAAGCTTGATCCAAAAGTTCCTTGGATCACACCGTACTAGCTCCAAATCTTGACATTTTATCCTCTACTAAGATCTTGATAATGAATCTGTCACTAATTAAATACAAGATCATTAGTAAATATAACTTCATGAGTTGATCATCATCAAAACTAGAGTGATAGGTCTTTGGGCCAACAAGCTCCCCCTTTTTGATGATGACAAAACACATGAAGTTATATATGCATGGATTAAAGTAAAGCTTCAAAGAAGCTCCCCCTTAACTCATGCATCACAAGAAATAATAGATATGGCAATGAGGCACATGAGTATATATGCAAGTATGGAGATAAAACATGCAACAAGCATAAATCAAAATCTTTTTCTCCTATTTGCAATACAAAAATATATGCATTATTAACAGAAGACAAAATACTTCTCCCCCTTAAGCAATAAAAACATGCATATAAACTCAAATACTTCTCCCCCTTTTTGTCACTCATCACAAAGGGTTCAAAGTAAAAGCAAATCAAACAAATTTTACTCCCCCTTTTTGTCAAAAGCAAAGAGATCAAGAAGGGTAATACAAATCAATCAATAAGAATTTATATGCGATATACATTCATGAAGAGGAAGACGCTAAGTTAGCTTCCCTACACATATGCATTACATGAAGAAGGGATGACAAGCCCTAACTCACATAACACATATTATGTAATGCATAAGAGGAGATGTGAAGCTCCCCCTACACACGTATATCATATAAAGAAGAGTTGTCAAGCTCCTCAATTTATAATATACTCAACATGAATCTATATGTAGAGAAGATGTTAAGCTTCTTCTTGCATATAGGAAATACAAATCAAAAAAATTTTTGAATTAAAACAAAATTTTGAACTTTTCTTAATAAGACACATTTTGAGATATCAAATCAACATATATATATTTTTTTGAATTTTGATATCAATCTTGAAAACATATTGCATAAGCTTTAAGAACAATTGAAAGTTAAATTAAGCTTAGCAAATAGATCACATGTATGAAAAGATAATACTAATGGAAATTGATATAATTTAAATTTGAAAGCATTCATACATACAATCAAATATGAGTATATAAAAATCATATTGATACAATTGAAAATGTCCAATGATACCAATTTAAGAGTAAGCTTATCATATACTCTACCAATGAAGAATATGCACTAGTTAATACGAAAATGTTTTAAAACTAGTAAGAAATCTTTCAAGCAAGGAATAAGTAAAAGTATTTTTCATGTAACACAAATAAATCACATTGCACTAAAACACTCTAATATCCATAAAGTCCATAAAATTTTTCAAAAGAAGTGAGTGCACTAGTGTTATGTGGAACATGGTATCATAAAGATGTCAATAAAGCTCAATATTCCTTTAAATCATGAAGACATGAAATCATCACAAACATTTTTTTATTAAAAAACAAATTTATATTTCAAGATATATGTATTTTTTGACAACACAATAAGTATACATACATATCTCTTAACACAATTGAGTCCATATAAATAGATTTGCATTAAAGGCAAATGACTCAAGAGGTATACATATATATCTTAAAGTTTGGCAAAATACACATATACATGAAATGAAAACACATGATCATAAATCAAATCTAAAAAGTGGGAATATAAATTTAAAAATGTATGTATCATCAAAACCAAGCAATACAAGCACATTTCATGGGTTCAAATAAGCATTCAAGCACAAATATATATAGATTTATTTGTGGCCCACGATATGTACAAGTATAAATCCTAGTGTTGACAAAACTAACATATAAATGAAGCATCAAATTTTAGAAAAATAGAATCATGTGTCAATCTTAAAAATTATTTGAAGAATAAATAACTAGTATAAATTGTTTAAAAAAAAAACTAGTTAAAGATCCTTCAAATATATCAATCTTATGTTTTTCATAAACATAACTAGATACATAAAAATTTAAGCACTCATGGTCTATAAGGCTCAAAATGTTTTTAATAAAAGTGTGAGTGTTAAACGATCATGTAAATAGCATTTTTATGAAAATAGTCATGAAGCTCAAAAAGATCATAAGTCACATATTAAAAAAAAATCATGTTTCATTAAAAACACTAATCTTCATGGTATATGTATGATTAATCCAATCCTAACAATACACATACATATCCCAAATATAAAAGAGTCTATCAAATGTATTTGCATGAAGGCAAGAGACTCACGGGTATACATGTATATTTTTAGTTTTTGAATTAAAAATACATATACATGAAGTAAAGCATAAAGTAGGTAAAACATGTATAAAAGAGAATCATCAAACTAGCCTATACATATGCATATAGTGGATACAAATGAGCATGAAGTTCAATCATATATGAATCAATTGTAATTCACTATTTTTATATGTATAAATGCAAGTTTGACACATTCTACATCTAAGCATGTAAATACCACATGAAGCACATACAATACAAAACATGAACATGCTATAATTATTATGAATGAACAAGCATGTACATAAAAATAGGAGTTTTAAATTGTTACCAACTCCAAAGCTCCTAACATGGTGGTTGTCCCACAAAGCTCCTTGATAGCAATGCATCCAAATGTGTATACATCAAGTCCATTGCATTCACTACCAAGGCACCAATCCTCTCACTTTTTGTGAGAGCCCTCACCTACATCAAAAGCAAAAGGTGGGGGTTTTGGTACCCATATTTTTCTTGGGTCCTTTGGGGTTAGTCTTGTAAGGAACCCAAACATTTTTATAATTAGCAAAATTTAGAGAATTAATATTATCATAACAAAACTTTACTAAATGGCCTTTGCGGCCACAATGTGTACATATGTACACCTTAGTATGCTTATGTGTAGGAGTGTGATCATGTTGTGCAACATAAGCAAATGCATGGTTATGATGTGCATGAATGTGTGGAGTTTGTTTCTTTGAAAACATTGACTCCAACTTAGAATGATTAAAAGCACAAGAGTTCAAAGTTGAACTCAAATCATCCATTTTATTTTTCAAATCTTAATCTCATTAGTTGTGGCATGTAAAGCATGGTGAGATATAGAATCACTTTTCTTTTTCTTTTTAGAAACAAATTCTTTTTCTTTTTCAAACAAATTTTCTTTTCAAAGTAATATTTTCTTGAAACAACTTCCTTTTATTTTTCCACCAAATCAATCTTATTTTTCAAAGTATTGTTTCCTTCACATAAATCATTCAATTTTGAAATAAGGAAACATTTTTATTTTTCAAATCTTCCTTTTCCTTTTCTAAGCATGCATTTTATTTTCTAATGAATCCTTTTCATTAAGCATGACATCAAAATTCTTTTTCAAATTGTTATTTTCTTTTTCTAAACATGTAATGTTAGATTTAAATGAATCTTGTTCTATATGCATGCAAGCAATGTTCTTTTCAAATTTTTATTTTCTTTCTTAGCATGTCATATTTTTCAAGAATTGTTTGGCAAAGAAGTGAGCTCATCATATGACATGTCCTCATCATCGGATTCGGAGTTTACCTCAAGGGGGTTAACCCCTTGGACCATATAGCATACGTTGGAGATGTCGCTTCCAACGTCCGAATCGCTCCCCGCATAGTATAGATCTTTTTCGCCGAGGGAGGTGATGATGTTCCATACTACAAAAGCCGAGTCAATGTTAGCAACCCTAAATAAGTAATCATCATTTAGGGTACTCTTCAAAGCATGTAGGGCTTTTGTATTAGCCTCACTATTCTTACCATTTAAACAATATGCATTATTAGTATGGCAAGATAAACATGAATGCCTAAGGCTTTGAGATACAATGACATCTTAACCTTCCAATTTGGATGTTAAGAATGTCAAAGGTGGGTGGTGACATGAAGTCCATGGTGTGTGTACAAATCTTGTGATTAGCCTATAAATGAGGATCTTTAACTCTAGGTTGTTAGACCCAAATCAGGGTACCAAGCTCTGATACCAATTGT